>NMRB01000140.1:183205-214071 GCA_002633025.1 Notospermus geniculatus
TTACGAACTACGAAAACCGAACACGAAAAGCGTAATACGTCATCAATTTTTGCTTATTTCAGTTCGTAAGTGGACGTTCGTTGTTCGTCGCCTCTTGTACAGGGGCAATTTCCATTGTCAAACTAGACCACTTTTTTCGGATCGGCCGAACGCGCAGTACGAATTACGAGATCAGTAATGGTTTGTGTAAGACGTAATCATTTTATGTGTGACTAGATGTCGGATTTCGTCTTTGGTAGATAGAAGGCACGAAGATTTTGCAGATTTGTCGTGCGTTTTGCGTCGAAGAGCCAAGTCCGAACCGAACTCTAACATTCAGAACTTCAATTCAGCCTATTCCATACAAAAAAATTATAGTCATAGACGGGATTCGAACCGTCGACCTTCGGATTTGCAATCGACCACTCTATCCACTCAGCCAACGAGCCAACTGACAGTGTCATGATTTGTGTTCGTCATAGGCGTAGGCCTTCGAGTTAGAAAACCTTGGAAGCCTATCATCAAGTTCGGTGGGCGAATGGAGAAGACGGTGAAACAAAGATAACAGAGCGTGGGTTCGATTCCCAGCTGGGTCAGCTCACCAGAGGATGTTGACACCTCCACAGCTCGAAGACAAATAAGATGGTGCCCCCTGGCCTATCATGTTCTGAGCCTACGTTTGAGGTGTTGGCAGGGTGTTTGATCGTGTACACCCTTAATCAAAAGTAAATGCACAGCTAATAAACTTAAATATTTCCCAAAATCTTCAGCGGATCAACCTTTGCTTTTTACGACATTTACTTAGGGCATCAAGACACATTTTGAGACCAAAAATATCATGAACTTGCGTGAGTTGTATTTTTGACAAAAGTTGGAAATTTCCATAAAAAAGTGCGATTTTCAATCGCATATTTTTTAGAAGTGAAACCAACGTCACTTTAAAGCCTGTTTGTTTCCCAGCAAAATTATTTTTCAGGTTTAAAAAATTCCGTGGTGAACAGAAGTTACAGAGCATTTTCCAAAATGAATTTCGTTCGGTTTTCCAGTCAGGTCAGGGCTATTTCTTCCGTCTCATTTAGATCTACCCAGTCTGCTGAATATTGTGAATAGGCCTATTCATGGCCTAGTCAACAATAGTTACTCCTGATGGCACTCCAGCGAGTAATCCATGGCCAGGCGGTCCTTTGTGTGAGATGAGTGCCGGTGTCACCTTTCTTAATTCCTCCTTACAATTCCTTACCAATGAAGACAGGAGAGCCTACGTAACCTCTTATGGAATTGACGCCATTTACTAACGTGACCTACGATGAATGGGACTTATTATTCCGTGAGCTTGGTATTGGGACAATAAGGAAAGGTAGACTATAAAATAGGACTTGAACTGTTGACTGGAGTTTTGACTGAAACTTTCGAATAAATTCTTCATAATTACGACATAGAAGCTCCAATTGAAAATTGGAAAATTTATTCGTGTATAGAAACAGGAAAGCTTTAAAATGACGTTGGTTTCACTTCAAAAAAATATGCGATTGAAAATCAGACTTTTTTTATAGAAATTTCAAACTTTTGTGAAAAATACAACTCATGCAAGTTCATGATATTTTTGGTCTCAAAATGTGTCTTGATGCCCTAAGTAATTGCCGTAAAAAGCAAAGGTTGATCCGCTGAAGATTTTGGGAAATATTTAAGTTTATTAGCTGTGCATTTACTTTTGATTAAGGGTGTACAGCGGGCATAAGCTCACAGCATGCTCCACTCCCGGCTCCACTTCATCTGCAGTCGCCAATTTTAGTAAAAGCGCCTTCTACGACAGCTACTGCGCATGTAACGGGCATTCGTATTTCGTATTTCGTATTTTATGCGAAACCAAAAATTTGCTTAATACGAAATACGAACTCTATTTTCGTATTTCGTGTTCGTAGTTCGTCAAGTTGCGAAACCTCGCTATTGTTGCATAACAACGATTCCCCTTTATCATGTTTATCTATCATGCTGAATTCGCGGTTCACCGCCAAGTCAGTTATTAAGGACCACTGACTTTGCTTCACAAAAATGGCCCTGAAGGTAAAACTACTAAGCTGAATCGAGGTATCTTGGTCTTATTTTTCTTCTTGATAGATTCTCTTATCCATTCATACGGGTGGCTTGAATTGGGACTGAGGGTGGTGGAAGTATGCTTGTCCGTTTTTTAGTACCCTGTATTGCACTTGTATGGGCCGCTAAATCAGCACTTTTCGATTTGCGCGTCTCCGTCGAATACTTGGGAATGACCCCACCGACATTCTTGACGGAATATGCCAAGATTTGAACCCACTTTCTTTAGAGGAGTAAGATACGTAAATGCTGATTAAGGAGCCAGAAATTGTAAACTTTAACGAGCAACGCAAAGCGTGGCATATGCCGCCGCCCGTATGTTGAGTTTTCACAAGATCGTGACGGAAAAAAATTGACGGAACACGATTTCAAGCGGCTCTGACGGCCATACTGTAAATCGGAACACAGCCATTTTGGAAAGGAAACTTCTTCTAGTCACCCCAAACATACATACAAAAAATCAATATGATCAGACAAATTGTTCTTCCTAAAATTGACGGAATACGATTTCAAGATGGCGGCTCTGGCGGCCATACTGTAAATCAGAACACACTCATTTTCGAAAGGAACCTTCCTCTAGTCACTCCCAACATACACACAACAAATCAACATGATGGGACAAACTGTTCTCTCTAAAAATGACGGAATATGATTTCAAGATGGCGGCTCTGGCGGCCATACTGTAAATCGGAACACGGCCATTTTCGAAAAGAACCTTCCTTTGGTCACCCCCAACATACACACAAAAAATCAATCTGATTGGACCAACTGCTTTCTTTTAAATGATCGGAAATGGGAAAGTTAACAAGCGGACGACGACGCCGACGACGGACGGACGTAACGGGTGACGACATAATGCCCCCGCTTCTTTTGAAGCGGCGGCATAAAAACGAGCCTGTCCTCCAACTGTAGCGCGATCTGACGGTTCGAGCAAGGTAACAAACAGTAAGTAAGAAAACGCACTTACCCTTACTGATTTTTATCATTCCCAGCGGCCCTTTCCTGCGAGTACCAGCCGAGGGCCACTGTCTGTATCAACGATAGATAGAAGACTGGCTGGCATATCCTACATCGACACATTGATTTAACCATAGCGTGAATACCCTCTTTTGAAGACTTAAGTACCAGTCCAACACATACCAATTAAATTTAATCGATTACATGTATAGGCATTCTACTGATACTGGGGTGTTCAAACATCCCAGTAACTACAGAACAAAATCAGCAGGTCATACATATGACTGGATATTCAAAACTATACACGGTTATCTCTTGTAACCATCGATTATTATCAAATTCGGGAATCGTGCCCATGATCGAACCTTGTTAACAGCACAAATATTAGCAGCCACATAAAATGTATGGTTTGCCTCCTGGAAAAGAGAAGCAGAGTGGTTGATTACATACGGCCCCAAAGTGAAATTTATTCAAACCTGAAAAATACATGCCAACCCAGTGAAATCAGTTTCAACATTTTAGAATATATTCTTTTTAAAAACATGTTACAACCTGCGTGTAGAGGAACATGTTGCAAACACACTGTCAACATTTTCACAAACATGAATCTGCATTTCGAAAGACGTGTCGACGATTTTAAAAAAAATGCATTTTTTCGGTTTTAATAGGCGGTCCAAAATGTTTTTAACCGGGAAAAATGTTGCAGTATTTTATTACAATGTTGAAATATTTGAAAAACACGAAACATGCAAAATATATGACAATATTTTTTTTGCGACCAAACATTTATCACCCGTCTGTAAAATATGTGTTAACATTTTGGAAAATGTCATACCAAATACGACCACGTGGCCTCAGTTTGACGCTTCGGAACTACATGCACGTAGTCACGGTTGTCCAAAGAGACATGCCTGACCGCACCACTGAGGGTGGTGTGGTCATACTGACCACATCACCCTCATTGTGTGGTCAGTATTGTTTTCGCAGGATTTCTATGTGTCTTTCTATTTGTCTCTGACACTTTCAACTTTCCTAGGTTTTAGCAGCAACGGCTTCAATCAACTTTTACTCAAAATTACACATAAATATACATCTTAACTGTCTCCAGCCAGGTGTAACGTATGAGAATGCCCCCGTATGACAATGCCCGCTTTATTGTTCGGCGGACATTCAAATACAGAAATACATGTTGATCAGTGCCTCCCCCATTGTCACGTCGCGGCTTATTCCGTCAATCTTTTGTTGGGAGGCACTGGCAAACGGGGGACAGTGAAAAACATTACACCGGAATTCTGAAAGGAGTCCTGTGCCATTAGGACTAATATTCGAGCAGGTATTTTGACTTTGGACGGCAAAGTTTCTTCGTCGCTGTTCAACTCTGGGACCTTCTTCAGAAAGCTCCCATAACTTTAAGGATCCTTTGTTTGGGTGACAGAGGAAAATAGGTTGTCCGCAAAACCACATTAGTTCATGCACTCCCATAAGTTAAGAGAGGTTCGTGAAATAAGGTCCCTGATCTCCGTCACGAGATGTTAGTTTATGCACCAGCATTGACATTATCCTTGGCTGGCTTCTCTCTCTGTCGCACTACACACATGCCAGAGGGCCACACAGGGGAGGAGGAGAACCAGCCTGTCAATAATAATTTTTCATTTCGTATGTTGAGGATGTCCTAATTATAGCCATACCAAAAGCTTAAGTTTGCAAGCAACTTAGGATCGCACGCATTTGACGGCTGCGTTAAGTGAACACAGCATCAGGTTTGTGAATATAACTTAACGCAACTGTTGCGTGCTCGCAACAGCCCCATAAAGGGGCCCAGAACGCACATACTTTCGCGTGCTTTGTGTATCAGGGGCCTTATCACGAAGCCTTCGCAACTTTGGGTGCACGCAAGTCTTTGTTTAGCTGCACATGGCCTATTGGTCACTGACTGGCTTACAATAGATTTGCTTCATGCAGAGTTGCAAAGTCTCCATGAATATGGCCCCAGGTTCCCCCTCTACCTGACAACCATATTAAAATAAAAGTAAATGTCCCCTTTATGCTCCCTGTCGCGTGCTAAGGGCTTGTTGCAGGCGTGGGAAGCCGAGGTATAAATCCCGCACAGGTTTGGAACGAATTTTGTAATGCCCCATCACACTGCTGAGCTAGTTGCCAGTACGTTCTTGAAAATGTTGCCGAACGGGCACAAACTGTATGCGAACGGAGTGGACGTAGTGGCAACTTTTTACAGTCATTTTACGAACTTCATGGACGGCCTCGGACGGGAAGGGTGTTCCTGAGAACTTCGCGGCATTATTTGGCCAACGACGTAATGCCCCAATCACACTGAGCTAGTTCTCAGTACGTTCTTGAAAATTTTGCCCAACTGGGCTCAAGCTGTGAGCGAACGGAGTGGACGTAGTGGCAACTTTTTACAGTCTTTTTACGAACTTCATGGACGGGAAGGGTGCTCCAGAACATCGAGGCATTATATGGCCAAGGGTTACACGTTCTAGCCCGTTTTACGGCCAAGGGTTACACGTTCTAGCCCGTTTTACGATTTTTTTAGGCCGGGGCAGGAGGTTTTGAGGACTAACTTCAGTGTGACAGCACCTTTATTGATACAGCAAACATACTTGTCCAACCAAGCCCAGGCCTAATAGACAAATACACGCACCGAGAAGGCTCACACCTATTGGAAAATACCATAAAGCTAAACACAGAGGCATGCATGTTTGCTCTATTGGCAGACTTATACTGGCCCCAGTTTGAATCGGTCGATGTGACCGCGGTCATCGGTATCTGTATAACCAATCAACATCATGTTGTCCAAAATGTCAAAGCAAACATTACTGCTCCCAGTTAATTTCATGGGTCCGCTTGAATCATACAGAGGTATATGCCGCAGTTGCCAACCGTCCAGTCCATCCACCGCCTCAGCTACTTCCCATACAAGTATATCCTCCCAGATTTCGCCAATAACGTAGACGTCGTCCCCACTCACTCTAATACCATGAATAATCAAATCTTCTTCATCAATGTCACCCGATCTCGTCTGCACAATTTCGTTCTCATTCACAGCATATCTCACAATCTTTTCGTCAAAACCGCTGTAGATTTCCTTTCCCCAACACAGTCGACCTGGCCCGAGGTTGACTCCCGCACATGGCTGCATGACCGCGATTGCCGCGTGAGCTGTTTCATGATAAGCAGTCGTTTTTGTTGTTGATTCGCCCTTTTGGTCTCCAGCCATGGGTCTTCTTTTTCCTACACTTCTTGGCGATTTCATTTTTAGTAAATGTTTCATCTGTCCTTCATGATAAATAAGCGCCAACTTCGCACATTTCTCACCGTGACTGATCACGATTCGACCCGTTTTATCGGTTGTAATTGACCACGGGTCCACCAGGTCGCCCTCTATTGCTAAAGTTTTACAGTTGCCATCGGGAGAATAAAAACTAACATACGGTTTTTCCTTCCGGAGAACAACCAATTCGCCATCACGGCAGGTCATATCTACCGCCAGACCAACTCCACGACTGATACGGTGATGGCTAAGGCCATTCTTGGCGTAAATAAACAGTGTCCTAGGGGCAGCACCGTCCGGTTTACTGGCCCCAAGAACCGCGCAGCGCCCATCGGGTAAGATAGCAACGCTGTAGATAAAACAGGTCCTATTTGAGATGGTTACCGGCGTGAAATCATCGACCATTGTGGCTCTGGAAAAAGGCTTAAGAAAACCCAACTTGCTGGCCCATGATTGCCCTGTCGTTTCGACAAATTTCGGAAATGTCTCAGCAGTCTCTACATTTTGTGCGTTGTAAAAGTTACCGCTGGCTGATTGCATATGTCGTAGGGCATTTTTCAAAAATTTCAGCTCTTCTGCAGAGGTGATTGCACTAGACATAATCTGCCCGCCAATTTCCAAGGAACATTTTAGCCGTTGTTTTGCAGCACGACCAGCATCACTGACATCTTGGTTTTTCACAAAAGTATTTATTTCTTGAAGCAGCCCTTCTTTGTTTTCGGTGATGCTTTTGATGAGTGACGACGTCCTTTTTTCAATCTCGAATTTCAATGCTTCAGCTTGTAACCGGCGACTTTCCCGAGCTGCCTTTTCTTCATCTTCCTGGTCGCACATCTTACGCAACACCTTCCGTCCGAATTTCTGAGTCTCGAGAACATCCTTACAAACCCTCGTTACAGCTTGACTGAATGTACAACATTCGTGCCCTTCATGTGCCACTTGCTCAAAACCGACGCAAAACAGGACATCGCAGTTCTTACAGTAGGTATCTTGTCGACCGTGGCCTTGTTCTCCACATTTTAACCCTGCTCTTTCAAGATGTCCAGTGGCAATGAGCCGCACGATATGCCCCTTGGAATGATGTTGCTCTGAACAAGCTCCACAGACAAATCCTTCACATCCTTCGCAGAAACATGCAGCCCAGGTATACATACCATCTTTTGCACATGTGGAACACAGCTTTCCTCTCTTTGCTATATCTGACACGCCTGATGTCATGGGTGGAGAGTCGAGTTTGCTCTCACTGAGAGATCTCCGTGGTATTTCAAGCATTTCAGCTGAGCAGTCAACTTCCTGAAACCTCGCCGCGCTCGGAAAGCTGAGGTCAAGTACATCAAAGTTCCTTGCACAGTGATCTGCTTCTCTACCGACGGATTCCTGTAAGGAAAGGGTCCGATGAAAAAAGAACTTGTTCTTGCAGTCAGGATGGTGCCTCAGGGACATTATTCATTCCATTGATTCCATACATGCCATATGTTAGTTTAGCATCATACATGTACCTCCTTAAGCTAGCCGCACACACACGAACAACGCTCAGGCGTATTTGACACATCCTTATTTGACATGGCGGAGCCATGAAGTTTTGCATTGTGCGCCTAGTGGCACAGCCGTACACGTACATGTAGCTGCGCCATATTTATGACCACACCACCACTCAGTGGTGTGGTCAGTACTGTTTTCGCAGGACGCAAAATATTTCTCTACCACTTTCCTTTCCTCCACGTTTTCGGTCAAACTAGGGCATGCACGTCAAATCTGACTTGCTCAATCTAAAGATCTATGTTCTCTCGTCGCGATGAAAAGATTCCTGTGCACTTTCATTCAATTTTGGCTGAGATAATGAACTTTTTCAGCTAAATAAATCGGGATCGCCGTAGTCTATAAATAGAATCGGAGTCTATAAATAGAACCGTGCGTGGTACACGAGATCTATGCATGGCACGACGTCGTGCCTGTGTAGGCCTACATCCTGATCGATCGTTCGGCAGTTCGTCGTACTAGTATATACAGCATTCGAACACCGCTATATCTTACGTCAACATAACAAACCAGCTTCTGGCCAAAACATTTGTAGTGTGGTCATGAATTCACTTTCAGTGAATTCTCAGTTCTAGTCCTTTAAAATAATATTGCCGCAGCCGCACACAGCGTGCAGTAATATTCTGGTCTCAGCCAATTCGGCTCCGTCCCTAATAAGGCTGTGCCAAATACCCCTGAGCGTTATTTGACTGTGTGCGCCCTATCTTTATGGACACTGTAGTCTTACCGTACGAAAACCTAAGACTCGAGTATCTGCAGAAACATCCCTGAGGCGCATATAGATGTACTTCCTAGTATTCACCAAAAACATCAGGATTTAACCATTGTGAAATTAATCTAAGTGCATATTTGTCATAGATCTCTTCAATTTGACCAATCTGTCAAATCATGTCCATCCTTTTCTTGCTCACACATCAAAACATTTGTTTACTCACCATCCATTCTGAAATTGCCTCTTCTTCTTCCTCGATTATCTGGACCAAGGCAATTAGTTTCAAGTCAGTTAAGATGGCCTTCAACGCTTCATACGACCCGATTGAGACGACTCCATTCCTGAAAACCCGAAAAGGAAACGGTCCATGGACCATGTGCTCATGGATGACTCTGTTCGTTCTGCCTCTTCCGATAATAAGGCAATCGAGGAACTGGAACAGTACGGCCGAAGGAATGCACTTCGCATTATTAACGTTGATAAGAGTTCTATTCCGCTGAAGGATAACGGTAATTTTGACACCGACACATATGTCTGTAACCTAGTCAGTGAGAAATTGCACATCGAGCTTTCTCAAAACGCGATTTCCCGTTCTCATCTTGTGGGAAAAGCACGTGATGTCGGCAAATGCCAAATCATAGTTAAATTTACGAGATATAACACTCGGGCTCTAATCTTTGGGGCCAAAAGTCTATTGAAACATGACCCTGATAATTTGTTCATCTCCGAGGATTTGACCAAAACTCGCTTCAGTGCCGTTCGCCAACTCACTACTCTACGCAAGCAGTCACTAATTCACTCTTTTTGGACACATGACGGACGGATTTTCTTTAAGCGTTCGAGTACATCGCAGACTGAACTCCTTCGCGACTATTCAGAACAGTACATTAGGAACCTCATACATGTGTAGCTCGCAATGNTATCTGAGACATGATTTGTTTCGTTTCAGTAAATCACTTTGCTGTTACCTTTGATGTCTTCACGACTGTCTTTACTTGGAGTAGATGTTCACTTCGTTTATGTACTTGAGGAACAACAGATTTGGAATAAAGAGTCGTATATTCTCAAAGGACGAGTTAGAGTGCATTGACGATAACTCTTGGCCCATTTGCTACGAGCGAGCTGATAGCGGCGGGAACACACATTAGTTTGGAAAATTGTTCAAGGCTGTTTGCAGTTTTCAACGTCTTACTACCAATCACAGCGCAGCTTTGGGTCACATGGTTCTAGGGTCATTATGACAACCCATTAAATGGCAACGATTTCGAACAAAAGTCCTGTGGTGTAAACAAGGTCCTTGGAGAAGTGCGAACATCATCATACAAATGTTGCATGAAAATTTGAACAAAAGTATGATCGTCTAAATTGGCATTTAGCGGTTATGTCATAAACCGTCGATTCCTCGCTGCTTCGGTTGCAATGCGATGTAACCTTGGTAACTGACGGAAACATACAACAGGTCCATTTATAGGCCTACCTGTCCGAAATGACTGCCACGATTGGTTCTCAATACCACACAATATATGTAGGCCTACGTACAATGATCTTAAGCGGGTGATCCAATGTTGCGATTTTGGCTTGAGACGGGGTTGCGATCCCTTGCGATCACCTTGGATCACCCGCTTTATGCACATCCAATATGTGGAGGTTTAATGGTCTGCATACTCCGGACTGACCCCTTAATTAGAGGCGAGGATAAAGTAGAGTATGGCCGTGGAGACATGACCATTAGAATATAATGTGACCTTACAATAGCGGGGCTACTGTTTGGCGGATTTGCATTCTGAGGACATTGATTCCTGTCACACCGGCAACAGCCAATCAGACTTGTTTTGCATCAATCTCCCCTTCTAACACATGACAGTTTGTCGATACACTAGCTACACCAATCCTCAGTTCACTTGCAGGCTTTCATGACGACAGAACCGGGGGTTGTTCTTCGTAACAAAACAAAAATCAAAGTAGCCACGTGTCGTACAGAAAATGACTGGTATCCTTCTTTAGCGTAGGCACGATTATAGATAACGATGATAATGATGATCAGCAACTTACTTTTGTTTCATTTTGAAGGTAGGAAATGGTACTGCGAAGGTAGGAAATGGTACTGCGGCGTCTATACAGGGTGGGCCAGAGAAAGTGTTCCTCGAACAATAGGGAAACAATAGAACTGCTATTGTTCGAGGGACACT
Source organism: Notospermus geniculatus (assembly GCA_002633025.1). NCBI lineage: Eukaryota > Metazoa > Nemertea > Pilidiophora > Heteronemertea > Lineidae > Notospermus > Notospermus geniculatus. Next base: position 193,968 of record NMRB01000140.1, read on the forward strand.
TTCTCTGGCCCACCCTGATGTACACCAATTTTTAAGTCGCCCATCAATCGATGCTGATTCCACCTGACTTTTCACCGTGGTGGTGGAAAGGTTTTCTCCACGGTGGAAAGGTTTTGGCCGCTTGGAAATGTTCTCACCGAGGTGGAAACTTCTAAAAATTTTACAAACCCCCAAGAAAAAATTCAAACCTCGGAAAAAAGTGAAAAGGCAAATATATTTTTATCAATGGGCCACCGTATTTCGGCGTCACACATACAGTGTAGCTAGTTATTGCATCCCACAGCAGGGCAGTACTGCAGTTCATGTGGTCTTCAGGTTTTGAGAGGTGTAACATCGTGCATGAACCATGGTTGTCTTTTGCTAGAACGTCCAAAAAATACATGGACATACATGTAGCCTACTGTTCATTCAATGCATTGTGTGTTTTGTTCATACCAATAGTTTAGTGCTACATGTACGTGACATGCTACGTACAGTCAAACAACGGGTTGAGTACGGTGCACCGCAAAACGTTGGCGTTTGTTAAGCATCGCAAGTAGGCTTATTAAATATCAACATAAATTTATAAGGCTCGCTAATGAATTTTTGGTATCACGTAACATGATTTTCTTAAATTGGGACCTTAGGCCACCATATATACGTGTACCTTTCTGTGCAATGATATGCCCAGCTGACCACTGGTCACCCATGCCTTCAGTTGACGTGTCCGACAGACCCGGCTTCCGCTTGCGTGGATGAGGGCATACATACATGTATTAGAGCAGGAGACTGACTAATCCCGTCGATGTGAAATCTACGACGTTGCCGCCACAAAGCGATGTGTATTTTGAACGTTTGAACACACGCAGCTGAATATCACCGTCAAATTTTCCATCAGCGCCAAAGCCAATGTATTATTTACCGTAGTAAGTGCGGACGAAATCCGCTAACCTTTGTAATACCAGACAATGCACTTCATAATCGATTATGATCATCAATTAGAAATCGTTTGATAACGACAATAGGGTTATATTCAAAATTGATTGATTTTGGTGCGCAGAGACAAAAACGCCTTCACCGTTGCAGAGTGAATGAAACGGCCAGGGCAATTGTGCTCACCTCTGTGATAAGTCGCCGTGGTTATTGGGCCGTATTCTAAAAGCTTCCTTAAATGTAAGGTCGACCTTTAGCTATTGTTTGCAGGGTAGAATACAAAAGATTAAGGTCGACCTTACACTTAAGAAAGCTTCTAGAATACGGCCCATTGTGTGTGAAACTGTCACTCTCACTATGGTGAATGTTGAAGGATCAGTACAGATAAGATAAAGCTGAACACACCTAGAAGTATTTTTATGATCTGATCAGTATTACATGTACTATTATCAGTCTGAATATCTGAATACAAGTCTGAATACAAGTAGTATTTGTGAACAAACTGCTTTCCTGTCGAAGTCACAGATGTCAAAAATTCTGTTTTTCAAGATGGCCACCTGGTGGCCACACGTAACGTTCGTTGGGACTGAAATATTAGCAGGAATGTACAGGATACTTGCATTGATATTTAGACAACATTGAAACATCGTAACATTTACTACTGATGAGATATGGCCAAAGTCAATTTTTCAAGATGGCTGCCTGGCAGCCATGTTGAAGTCCAATCGAATCGAAATTTGGCATGTACGTAGACGACCATATTTGAAGTCCGATCTGGTTGAAATTTGGTGCATTTGTGCAGGGTGCCTAGATATATCTTCACACCAAATCACAACACTCTATGTCAAATAGCCATGAAATGTGCCACCAAACAGTGAACTTTGACCTCTGTGACCTTGAAAAGTAGGTCAAATCAAAAACCCGGGATTTATGTGATGTAGTCTCATCAGAGGAACCCACCATAAAAGTTTCGTGGTTCTAGCTACCAGCGTTCAGGAGATACGGCCAAAAGAAGGTATTCACAAAGCGCCCCCTACAGGCCAGAGTGTACAAGCTGCAGCGCTAAGTTTCGGTCCAGAGATAGTTTTTACCATAGGGTACCTGTACACCAAATTTCAAGTTTGTAACCCAAGCGGTTTAGAAACGTGCCACCCCTGTTCATCATCATCATCATCATCATCAGAAAGGCATCATGAGCCTTATGGCTCTTTGCCATTTAAACGTTATAGTGTATATACAGTAGTTTTGCGCATGCGGTGCGGGTAAGGACGGGCTTTTAACGTTGAGAAATAGAACCAATAACACGGTGCACTCGAAAACGACGACGACGGACGACACACCATGGGAGAAGCTCACCTCACAGAGGTGAGCTAAAAATGAAACAATTTGCACAACAGAGAAGCTGGCGTAAACGGCGTCATTTGAAACTATGGACAAGCCTGGCGGCAACAGGCTTCACAATAGACTGGTTTGATTTCCANCACTCGGACTCATTTCCCCAGGCTTCAGCAACCGTGTATTGATATATAAACACACATGATTGCGTATACACAACAACCAGTGATTAACAGTCCTATCGACGGGGAGAGAGTAGCATAATTACCGCAATAAAACAGGGGATGCCACCTGTTTCAACCTGATTTAGGTTTAAATCATGTATTGCCACCTGTATTTGTTAATTGGCCCCATCTTGAACAAATTGTATATCTAATGTTTATTTGCTCTGTAACGTTCTGTTGAGGACCCAATAAATATCTTGTATCTTGTATCTTGAGGATACATGACACGTGTAAGGGTTTGTCATTTGACCTACTTTTCAAGGTCACATATGTCAAAGCTAAAAATTTTGCCATACAGTGGCATGTTTCGTGCATCTAATGAGGGATACGTGACATGTAATGGGTTTTTGATTTGACCAACTTTTCAAGGCCGAATTTTGTCATTTGATTGCACGTTTCGTGCATATTTGACCTAATTATATCTTCTAACTTGGTGTGATTAGTTGTCTGGGTACCCTCTCTGTATCTGGAACTCAAGGCTTGCCCGGGAACATCTCGATTAAACATTTGTCATTTGTTCTTCCGGTACATTCAGCCAGGTGAGCACATGGTCCATTGACAATTTCATTGAGACGTTATTTTGCATCTCGTGTATTTTTCAAGTACCGTTATAAATTTCAACCCAAAAATTTTCCGAAAAGAGAGTAAAATATCGAGCGTTTGATTTCACTTGAATGATAATCAGTTTATTCCTCAGTAAATAGAGCTATCACGTCTAGGAACCCCCCGAAATACGTCAACTGATTGTAAGGTTCCTTTCCTCCCTTTTTAGCTCAGCTGACCAAAGGTCAGCGGAGCTAGTCATATGTATACTGAGTGGCGTCCGTCTGTGTGTCTGTCTGTCTGTCTGTCTGCTTGTCGTCCGTTAAACTGGCACGTTTCGCAACCACAAGGCCCAGGGTCATGAAAGTTGGTGGAATGGTAGGCCCTAGGGAGGGCTTGAAACAGAACCAAAAAGTTCCGCGATTTGACCTACATTCTGCTCTCCAGGGGGCATTTTACGCAAAATGAAAAATCCCAATTACTCAGTCCAGAGAAAATAAATCAAACTGTAATTCACATGTGTTGCTTACTTTTTCCCTCACCTCCTGTAGGGGTCAATTGTTTGAAATCTTTCCACTTAGCTAAGCTACTTTAACTCTAGGCAGGCCTAGTCTGTATCCTACTACCACCTCACCTGACTACAGCTGACTACAGCCTACAACATAGGCCTATAAGCTACCCGTACAAGGCTTGTAAAGGTGTAGGCCTTGTGGTTAGATACAGGTTCTTACACACTTCTCACTCAGAATGTATTCTGTGTGAAGTGTGTAAGGACCTGTGGTCCCTTAGTAATCCTATTATAGTAGTATCTAACCACAAGAACCTGTGGGTCAGCTGGTCAAGGAAGGGGCTGCCTATCAGCTAGCTACTAGTATTATTAGGCTACAACCTGGGCCTACCAATAGGCATGCTAGGCCTACCAGCAGTACCAATGCAGTACTGTTGAATTGAGTAGGTCTATGTGTAGTGGGATCTACTGTAACACCTCTGGGTGTTGCAAATTTTCTTAATTCTGGTGTAACATCTCTGTGTGGTTGCACAATTTCAATGTTAATTCTGGTGTAACATCTCTGTGTGTTGCATGTTTTCTATGTTAATCTGGCGTAACATGTTTGAGAAATTGGAAGTGTACAGATCTTTGACATATGAAAATAAGGGGAATTTAAAGATGCTGCGTCATGTAAAAATCTGCTGTACATTTTTCTACAGGAAAAAATGAGATAAAGACGTTGCCGTTATCGCCATCCTACCTCTTGTTTTAAGGGAAAAAAACAAAGAAATTGCAGAAAGGGGCTGTTCACTTTCGGAACCATTTTCCCAACTAATTATTCATTATGTTGCAGTTGTTTGATTTTCATGATAACTTCAGGTATAATATTTTATAATGTGAACTACATAATCATGAAAGAAAAATGTGACATCAGCTTCATTAATTAGGAAAACAAAGAGCATTTGCAAAGTGTCCGAAATCAGCATGAAAACAGTGAAATTATTCCCTAATGTTTCTTGTACTGGGAGAGTAATGGTATTATTTATCATTCATCGAAAAATCATTACTAAACATATTGGCTTTGCTGAAATATTTGCATAAAATGTGTGATTTTCTTCATTTCTGGACTCCTATTTAAGTGGGTGGAGAACAGAACAGCACACCTATAGTACGTTTGAGTCATCTGGAGCTCGATGGGAGGACCCTTTGGTTGTCAGGCAGACCTTGGTATTGTTGGTGAAGTCTGGCTATTGACATGCGTTTTATTGACAGGACACTTCCAGCCAATCCCATGCCTGTGCCTGTGTTCAATTTCAATCAAGGTCTAGTTGTATGTTCAATTTCAAACCAAGGTCAGCTGGTTAGAAAACAATGTGCGTTGGACCGTTTAGAGTAAACCCTAAGTTCATTGTGGTCTGGACGCAGTGATCCCGGGACCCGCCGCTAGGCGGCATATGTCATTCGAGGTCTATTGCGGATCGTGAGGTCACGTGGCTTAGTCCTAAACGCATGATTATGCTGGAGGCATTGGAACTGATTGAGGCCCAGAAATCAACAAAGGGAGCTTCTTTATGTGTATTGTTTGCAGTCAAAACAAAGTTCATTTCCATAGAATACATGTAGGATCGGCGACGTTGTTCTGAGAAAAAAAGTTGGAATATTTGTGAAAAAAAGCGATGAAAAATCGATACGCACGAAATGCAACGTCACGAAAGTTGTGTACACTCTCCAATACCACCGCTCTTTCCCCTGGAGAATGCACAGAACTCACATTTCTATGACGTGTACAATATCAGTGACGTCATTCCAATAAAGTCAGCCAATCTCTCAAGTTTGGCATGATTTAACAAATTGGTAGAACTTTAGAATCCCTGATCAGCATGGTCAGACATGTCGAAGTGGCACACAGTGGAAATAATTATAAACACATGAACACAGTGACACACTGATAAGCCAACGTCTACTGCGAGGATTAAATAGCAGCGGTTGTCTGTAATCGCAACTCGCTGGCGTACAAAGAAACTTTGTACTTCTGTACAAAAGTTCCTTTGGACGGCAGCGAGTTGTGATTACAGGCAACAGCTGCACTGCAGCGACAGCTATTTTGCAATTCATACAATACAGCGTTTTTCCTTTTAGTAATAACGTCAACAATACATTTCTTGCCTCCTTCCCTTACTTCAATACTCATAACCATCAACAGAATTATCATGGGCCTATCGTCTGGTCCCGATAACTCTGGGTTACTAAGGGTTTGATTGACATACGCCCATCGAGCTCCACATGACTCAAACGTACTATAGGCCTGTCAGATTTGAATGGAATGCTGTGGTAAAGATTACATGTATGGTCAATATCAGTTACAACATGCATAATCAACCATGACATGTGGGTATAGGCCTAAGTGATCAGTGGGATGTCAAATTCAAGTATTCCCTTTTTAGCTCACCGTGGTGAGCTTATACAATGGTTGTGCGTCCGTCGTCCGTCGTCGTCCGTCGTCCGTCGTCGTCGTCGTGTTCCGTTAGCAGGGCACGTTTCGTAACCGCCAGAGCTATTGATCTGAAACTTGGTACATATATACCCCTAGGTCAGATGACCCATGACACCAAGTTTCGGTCCGATTCGACTCTTAGCTTGGCCACCAGGTGGCGGAAACCGAAAACACAAAAAGTGCAATAACTCCTGANTAAAAGCAGTATGTTTAGTAATGATATTTCGGTGAATGATAAATAATACCATTACTCTCCCAGTACAAGAAACATTAGGGAATAATTTCACTGTTTTCATGCTGATTTCGGACATTTTGCAAATGCTCTTTGTTTTCCTAATTAATGAAGCTGATGTCACATATTTCCTTCAGGATTATGTAATTCACATTGTTAAATATTATACCTGAAATTATCATGAAAATCAAACAACTGCAACACAATGAAAAATTAGTTGGGAAAATGGTTCCGAAAGTGAACAGCCCCTTTTCATCCGCGACAAGATGGTGTAAATTTTAATGTCATGCGACCTAAAAAATAGGGTTGATTTCACCCCAGAAGTTAATGAAAATGACTGGAAATCACGTTGAAAAAAGAAACTTCGGTCTCATCGATCGCAGCACCACGTCGTGACGTTAGTTCGTCCGGTTCCTCAAACGTCCTGAAGGATTTTAGAGGGAATAACGAAATATACCCACCTTTTTCTGATACATCCTGGCTCCCTGATATTCAAATGCTGCCTCTTTCTCCATACATGTCCCTTTCTTTTTATTTAACCGACAAACAAAGACTGTGTCATCTCGGAAAAAGTTAATTGTTGAACAGTCCTCGTGCAAACACTTGGCGGCACATATCAGGGTCGAACGTGTTCCCTTGTGCACGGAATCTGGTTTTAGAATACTCCAATTGAAGACAACTTTTTTGAAGCACTCTGTTACGATTCTGCCACGGATATTTGAACCAAGCATGTTTGATGCCTCTTACCACTTCAGTCCAAGCGTTTTACATATTTTTGCAGTAAAATCAACAGCCCAACGGACAATATCAACCTATAGCACAATATGGGCGCCACGGTGAGCAACGCGTTTTTTGTGTATAATACTGTATTTTGATCAATAGTCGTGGCTGAAAACACTCCCTTACAAAAATGTGCCACGTGTAAATGACATTACCACGTGGTAATGGGCGAAATTTACACCAAAAATGTGTAAAAGTGCACATTTTTGGTGTAAAATTCGCCCATTACCATTTGGCAATTTCATTTACACGTGGTACATTTTTTTAAGGGCTATACAGAACGCGGACGCGGATTCGTAATTTGTCATTGCAATGGCGATTTCTAGGGAAACGCCCGCGCACATCGAGGTTCTAAAGCTGCTTTTCCACGAGGCTTTTGCGGGCGCGGAATAGGAGGCGGGCACGGGTGGAAAAAATCGGTCCAACGTATTTCCCTTTAGCTGTTTCACTCGCACCCGCTCCAGCCACCGAAACCGCGTCCGCAAACGCCTCGTGGAAAAGCAGCTTTAGTACTCGCTCCCTTCGTCACAGCACAGAAACGTGCGCGGTGACGTAGGAACGAGCAGTAAGAAGTATTGATTTCCTCAGGATGCCTGCGCATGTGCAATAGCCTTTTTGACTGTCAACACGGCAGCAAATTGTTTTCAATGATTCAGACGATTTTTTAGCTCACTCGTGAGCTATGGCAATCACCCGGCGTCCGTTGTCCGTCGTCGTCGTCCGTCGTCGTCCGTTAGCAGGGCACGTTTTGTAACCGCTGGTGCTATTGATCTGAAACTTGGTACACATATACCTCTAGGTCAAATGACCTATGACACCCAATTTCGGTCCGATCTGATTCCTGGCTTGGCCACCAGGGGGGATAAACCGAAAACCTTTAAAGTGCAGTTTCGCCTTAACCGTTGATCGGATCATCACCAAATTTTTATGGTGGGTACATCTTATGACGATACACGACATATCACCCGGGTTTTTGATTTGACCTAATTTTCAAGGTCACAGAGGTCAAAGTTCAAAATTTCATTGTTGGGTGGCACGTTTCGTGGCTATTTGTCCTGGATTGTTCAAATTGGGTGTGATGATGTATCTAGGTACCCTGTATGTCTGTGGCGGATTTCGGTCCGATCGGACTTCAAGTACGGCCACCAGGTGGCTATCTTGGAAATTGAGCATTGGACCATAGCTCAATAACTATTGGGGCTAGAATGTTCTGAACTTTAACAAGTATGTATCTTTGTAGCCTTCATGTGTACAGCAAATTTCAGCGTGATCGGACTTCACAGACCGCTGCCAGGCAGCCATTTTGGAAAATGCAACTTTGACTTGTGTGACTGATAAATGTCGTTCAACTTGAAAACCCGTATGATATATCATGCATCTGCATTAGATGTACCTACAATAAAAATTTGGTGATGATCCGTCGAATAATAAGTTAGTTATTGCACTTTTTGTCCATTTCAATTCAAAAGGAGCCATCTATTGACTATTCAATGAACCACAGACACACAGAGACCAAGGTGGGGTCAGTCAGTACAGTGACCATGGTAACAGGTAGGCCTCAGCAATGACATTCAGTTCTAGCAGTGTTCACCATGAGGTTCACTGGTTGTGTGACTGTTATTAGACCTCTGAGGCCTGTGCTGATTGCTGTGTCAGGGGGATGATGATGTTGCCTTTGTTTGGACAGGTAGGACTAGCCCTAGGCTTTGGGTTTTTGACACCTTCTTGGCCTAGGCCCTAACGTTAGTAGGCCTAGGCCTAGGTCATCAACACATAGGCCTAGGCCTAACGTTACAATCATGATCAGTCAAAGACTTTGATGGGCCCAATCCAGGCCTTAGGGCCTAGGCCCCCCCCAATAGTGGTACCGGTACCGGTATTTTGATGGCAATGCAGTTCAAATGCCTAGGCCTAGGCCTACACTTGAACATGCAGGTCATCTGTTCTTCTGGGACATTAACCCTAACCAAGTTTCGGTCCGATTCGATTCTTAGCTTGGCTCCAGGTGGCCAAAAACAAGTCCTGCAACTTGGGAATGACTTGCCCCAGATGTTCGCTCATCCTCTCTCTGTCATAACACTATGTCAACGAGTGAGCACATGGTCCACGGACCATTTCATTAAAAAGTTAATTTGGTCCTTTTAACGGAGGATTGCGGCAATCTGCCGGCATTCTCCTCGATTTCTTCGATATCGTCTTTAATGTGCGCTGTGATCGACAGTGCTAGCGCCCAATGGAAATACCGAGTAAGTCACATTTTTGGAAAAAATGAGTTAAGCCCAAATTCGTACTTACTACATGTAGGTAATAGGGAGTTTTCGCAAATCTGACGAAAAACGAACTACGAAATACGAAATTGGACGTCATATCCATGACGTAATGTATTTCAGGAAATGGTTGGTACCACAAATGTCCCTCATGCCAGTGCGTCGTTTAACATGTCATGTAAGATCGAAAGAGTTATGGCGCATCTTGAATTTTTAAATTTCCAATTCGTATCAACGAAGTGGAAACGAAAGATAAATTTCAAGGTTTAATATACACCGTACCTCTGTCGTTCTAACGTCATACGCTAAAAGTCGCTCTTGCAGCAGGCGATATTTGTGGTACCAGCCATTTCCTGAAATACATTACGTCATAGGTATGACGTCCAATTTCGTATTTCGTATTTCGTTTTTCGTCAGATTTGCGAAAACTCCCTATTGTTTCATCATAATAAATAGTTTTTGTTTGCAAAATGTTCGCCAAAGCCTCGGAAAGACAGTGGTGCACTTACTCGGTTTTTACGGCTAAGTCATCAGAATTGTGCCTTACGACGTTTTTACCTTGGCAAATTCAGCATGAAATCAGAGGTAAAACATAGCAAATTGCATTTAATTCTGTTGTATAAGATATTTTTAATTAGGAGTGTTTTCCACAACTAAACTCTTCCAAGCTGTCATTCCACATAAACCCATTTTTCTCGAAAACAACAAAATGTGACGTACTAGGTATTTCCATTGGACGCTAGAGTGGTTTTCCGCACTGGTACCCGGTCTTCTGGGCAGCTTGCATTCCAAGACCGGTGAAACCAAATGATCTGAGCCGGAATTCCGGCTCGTGACGTCATACAGCTGCACTCTACAGCAATGCATTCTCCCGAACTAAATATAGAGCAGCGGGCGCCATGATGGTTTTATGCATTTGCTTGCGTCTGTTCTAGTATTTTTAATCAGGACAGTGTTCGGTCTATTTTCCGCAGTAATGCATGTTATCATTACTCAAGAGAATGTGAACCAATCACAGCGCAGAATCGACGGTCATGTGCTATGAAATAATTTTCGTTATTTTATGGCCAAGGTCATTATTTTACATCAACCGAAAAACAACTGCCTTGTATCTTCCGGATCGTGCAAACATTCCTCATTCCTTCCTGCATGCTAGGTTGAGTAATGATAAAAAATATTTGAAGTCAAGTCATAAAATATTGGAAATTATTTGTCAGATAAAAAAATTATTTCCCTCGGCGAATTTTATTACCCCCGATATTTGATGCGGTGGAACAAAGGACAGAACAGAAGGCGGTGGGCATTTTTGTACCACCCCAGCGCCATCTATCCTCTCTCTAGTTATGAGCGGCCAGTTGGGCGGTTGGAGCTGGTGAGAGGGCACTTTTGTAGCCGCAGCGCTCGAGAGTAGTTTGCGTTCCTTTAATATGAGCCCGATGGCTAGTCATCCCCTTCGATCTCGTAATTTTGCCCCTCCCCCTTCAACGGATCGGAGGCTGGTGTCTCTTTCTCCCTTGATTCTCTTGTTTCTTCGTTTTATGCCCCCAATACTTGCCACGGTAAAAAAGGAAAGGGGAGATGGCGGTGAGGATTGTCGTAGCAGCAATCCTTTTGGTGCTCGTCGCCGGTAGCAACACTGAAAAAAATCCTAATCATGTTGAGTACCTTCGGGGTACTCGTTTTGTCCGTGAGATGAATAGAAAGGTACTCTTATTGAGTAGAAAGATACTCATAGCTAGTAGAAAGATACTCATAGCGAGTAGTAAATGCATTCCAAATGCAGCTCCTTGGCCCGCTGAGTACCCGATGAGAACCCGATTAGTACCTTTCTTCTCATCTCACGGACAAAATGACTGATGAGTAGTCCAAAGTACTCAACACGAGCCGGAATTTTGTTTCAGTGAAGGAGGAAATTGGGAAATGGATTCATTCGAAGATCAAGTCTCTCCTGAAGCAAAGAAAATATTCTTTAATTAGCGGGAATTTAATTTAATCCTCGCGCAATTAGTCACCATGATGAAGTTGGGGAACGATTGATCCGAGTTGTTCGGAATGTGTTCTGCGACATGTTGAACCGACGAACAGAACACTTGGCCCTAATGATGAAGGCTTACAAATTACAGTGGAACCTCTCATTAGGGTGCTTTCGTGCCCGGCAGATGCTGTCCGTAATGCCCCCATCGCGCCAAACTAGTTTTCAGTACGTTCTTGAAAATGTTGCCGAACGGGCTCAAACTGTGTGCGAACGGAGTGGACGTAGTGGTAACTTTTTACAACATTACACGTTCTAGCCCGTTTTACGATTTTTACCTCTCTGCCTCGGCAGGTAGCCAACAAAAAAGCACAAAGAACGACACACAAAATGATATAATCGAAAAGTCGTCTCCGAATTTCGCCAATTTTCGACTCCAACCGGGGTCTTCCTCAGGCACTTTCAAGTAGAGATTACAGAAAAGACTGAGCTGGATCCCGAATGTAGATCTAAAATATCCTGTACAAACGGAAAGGTGTGAAAAGGTTGAATGGACCCAAGCCCCATAGTTGGGTGCTGGAGCTGATTACAAAGAGAAGACCTGTTTAGAAAAGGGAAAGTCTGTATAGTAGGTGCGTGATTAGGCTGAAAGAAAAGAGTTTTGTAAATAACGGGTTGTGTAATTTATAATGAGTAAACGTGTGCCATGAAGACATTTTTAAACAGAGATGGTAGCACTCTTGCACTGGAAGCGCCTCCATTCTAAAGTTTAGCCGGCTGTGAACAGATGCCGCGACGTCTGATTTTCAAGGACAATCTCCTCATGACTCGGTTGAATCTTGGTCTTTTCTCAAATCTCTCCTTTTTAGCTCACTTTAGCTCACCCGTGAGCTTTTGTCGTGGTGCAGCGTCCGTCGTCCGTCGTCGTCGTCGTCGTCCGTCGTCGTCCGTTAGCAGGGCACGTTTCGTAACCGCTGGAGCTATTGATCTGCAACTTGGTACATATATACCCCTAGGTCAGATGACCTATGACACCAAGTTTCGGTCTGATTCTTTTCTTGGCTTGGCCTCCAGGTGGCCAAAACCAAAAACACAAAACGTGCAGTAACTCCTGAAGTAATGACTGGATCATCTCCAAATTTTTATCATAGGTGTATCTAATTATGATACATAACATATATAACGGGTTTTTTATTTGACCTACTTTATTAAGGTCACAAGAGGTCAAAGCTCTACAAAAGTAACGAACCTGCCACAGTTCTTCATTATTTCATCGAGCGACTTCATATCTTGCATAAACGTGTATTAGAGGGGTACCTTCAAAAATACCTAGTTTTGGTCCGATCGGACATCCAATATGGTCGCCAGGTGGCGTAACCTGAAAATCATGAAATGTGCTATAACTCAGGAACAACTTGACACAGAGCGCTCAAATTATGTGGCACCCTCTAGATGACCTTTATGTGCATGTGAAGTTTTGGCCCGATCGGACATCCAATATGGCCGCCAGGTGGCATAACCAAAAATCATTGAAGTCCTGCAACTTGGGAATGACTTGACCCAGATTGCTCATAACTGACATGTACATGTACCTCTCTCTGTCATTACACTGTCCAAACGGGTGAGCACGTGGTGCATGGACCAATTTTTGTTATTATGCAGCCGCAGACATTGGTAGCGATATCGGTGAAAGAGGTGTGGACGCCGCAGGAGTAATAGGGAATTGAGGGGATCCAGATCGGAGGTTTTGGAGGTATAACCAGTTTAAACCAGTTCGACAAATTCGACCACTTTTGATTGGTGTTAACCCTATCCGACCAGTTTTTGAGCGTTTTTTCGTTTAATCACCACGTCTGCTGGTCAATTTGAGAGTATTTCATTTCGTCAAACCCAACCAGTTCGACAAATTCGACCACTTTTGATTGTTTTCAGCCATTATTCCGCGCATATCCCCTCAATTCCCTATTACTTTGTAATAAATGTTACAGTGAAATGTGAAATCTAAACAGGTCGGCTTTAATGCTTTCCACGATTGAAATGTCAAATGACCATCAGTTGTCATGGTAACATATACTGCAGCATAGCGTGTGTGCCCGGGACAGTCATACCTGCGATGGCATACATGTACAACTCTCTTCGCGGCACACAGGTAGTGGATAAGAATTTGTATTCAGAAAAACTTACAGTGGCTGTGGTCCTCTTTATTGTGGCCAAATCTTAGCGCAGGCGGCTTTAATTGCTGGGAAATTGTTCTTGATAACGTGTAATGATAAACCACAGTAAAGAAACCCCTCGTACTTTTTGCAGTGTTCAGCTAACCTAGTTAAAAAGTTAATGTAATTTATAGAAAACCCTCGGCAATCTTTCAGTAGAAGAAAAACTTCCCCTATTTTGTTGTTGTTTAGTCTTTTTAATTTGGAACACAAATCCCCTTGGACGCAAGCAAATCTGATAGATTCCTGCTTTTTGAACGATATCCTTTGATTCAGTTCCTTAATACTCTGAACGCAATTTTCAGGTGTATCCTGCTTCACTGGAATGTCCACATATTCATGACTTGTAAGTGACGTTTGGATCATATCCGTCAGTTGTTCCTCGGTGTATTTCGAAGATTTTTTTGTGGGGCCTGCTTCCCTAGACGGGCCTGCTTCCTCACTCGTTACTGCAGTACGGAATTCCGGATATGTTGCACATAAGTCATCAAAAACTTTTATAGTTTCATTTGTGTCTTCGGGGTATTTTTCTACAAAGAACTGTTTGAGTTTCAGCATATCCGTATTGAATTGTCTCAGTCTAACCACATCCATATTGCACACTCTGAATGACCAGACAGGGCGTTTCCCTAGCAACACACTCTAGTCATGCCTGGTAGATGAAGATAATAGATAATCGCTGAATAATTAACGAAGCTCCGTGGCCGAGTGGTAACCGTGCATGACTTGCAATACAAGTGCGTTCATGTATGGGTTCGAGCCTCGGAGGTGGGAAAAATTTTCGGTCACGCCGTGACCAGAATCCCTNGTCAATCCCTGTCCAACTTTGTCAGAACAAGGCCTACAAGCAAAGAAAGATCTAGAGGTTTTAGTTGCTACTGGTAAGTCAAAAGAATTTACTGGAAAGCAACTAACTTTTAACGACCTTGACTACATGTCTGAAAAAGACCTAATAAAATACCACAGGATTTACATAAGTGCACTATCAGCTAGAGTTAATGACACTTTTAGTAAAACACTGCTTAGATCCTATTCCAAACTAGCTAGCTGGTTTTTACCAATAGAGGACGAAGAAAAACTATTCAATGATCTGAGTAATGACTATATCTTGAGAACTGAGGTAGATAAGTGGGCTGGGTGGCTTACTTTAAAAATGGGAGCTTTAATGGCTGTTGCAACTACAAGCTTGATAACTGTTGGGAACATTCGTTACATTGAAAAACGACCGGAAGGACCGGAAGACCCCGAAAAATCACCTCAATAAATGGAAAGTGAAAAACAGGAGCAACAGAAACCGATAAACCAAACTACAACAAAGCAGGAGTTAACTGAGAATCACATCAAGACTGTCACCAGCGTGCCGAAGAAACAAAGGACAGAGAGACAGATTGCTTGGAGCAGACAATTGGGGAAGAAGTCACAGGAGTTTAAAAAGAATAAATTAAAATTACTTGAGGGTGTGAAAACATCGAAGGTGGAAGTCGAGGACAAAACTGAGGATAGAACTGAACAACCCGCCGAAGGTCGCAGCAGCTACTTAGTTTTACCCATTACTTTAGGCCTAGCGGTGTTGTTAGTTGTTGGGGTTAGAAAATTTAAGTCCCCCAAGAAAGAAATAAGAAGTGTAAATGAACCGAAGGTTGTAAATGAAGTGCGGACAAAACCACAATCCCCCAAAGAAAAACCAATGCTCTTTAACATGGAATAAATCCTAAATAAATGGAACTTAAAGAGCTGCCTGTTAAGGAGCAATACCTCAGAGAATTATACTATGACCCTGAAAGTCCTGTTGCATACTCCAGTTTACAAAATATTTGGAGGAAAGCCAAAGAAACTAACAGGGTGAAAATAAAATATGAGGATGTTAAAAAATTCCTCCAAAATCAACCAACTTATCAGCTGCATAAATCAACCATTAAAAAATTCTTATTCAGGAAAACAATGGTCTCTTACATTGATCAACAATGGCAAGCAGATTTGGTGGATATGCAGACTTTTGAGAAAAATAACAGGGGTTACAGGTATATCTTAACTGTTATAGATTTATTCAGCCGATATGCTTGGGCCTTAGCTTTAAAAAGTAAGAGGGGTGAGGAAGTTAAGGATTTGTTTGAAATTATATTTAAAGTGCCAGTACTGGGCGTAGCTGCACAACCAGAAAAAATACAATTTGATGATGGTAAGGAATTTTACAATAAACATTTAAAAGAGTTACTAACTAAAAATGACATAGAATGGTTCTCATCAAGATCTGTCAAAAAGGCTGCAGTGGTTGAGAGATTTAACAGAACTTTAAAAACAAGGATGTGGAAATACTTCACAGCAAAAGAAACAGATAAGTGGTTAGATATTTTACCAGATTTAGTGAAAGGTTACAATAATACATTTCATTCTTCAATAGGGATGAAACCAATTGATGCAAGAAAGGAAGAAAATGAAGAAACAGTTTGGTTTAATTTATACGGGGCATTTTTACAACATGAGTTTGGCACCCCAAAATTTAAGATTGGGGATAGTGTAAGAATTTCCAAATATAAAACTATTTTTGCCAAAGGTTACCTTCCTAACTTTACTGAGGAGGTTTTCAAAATAAATCAGATTATTTTCACCAAGCCTATAGTCTACCAACTAGAGGATTATCAGAATGAAATTATTGATGGGTATTTCTATGAAGAAGAATTGAGCTATGTTCCTAACCCAGAACAGTTGGAATACAAGATCGAAAAAATTCTCAGATATAAAACAATTAAAGGAAAAAAATATGGGTTAGTAAAGTGGAAAGGTTACAGCGATAAATTCAATGAATGGTTGCCAGTTTCTGATATAAAATCTATTTAATAAAATATTTACTATATAAATGGATCATGAAACGACAGCAAAGCTGGAGACAAAAAAATGTGAGTCTTGTAACACAGATGTTCTAGCTAAAAATATTGCTAGGCATAATAAAACAAAAAAACATATTTTAGGATTAGAGAAAGAAAATGTGAAAATTGAAGAAAAATCACAAATAAAAGAAAAGCCGCGAAGCGAGAACAAAGTTTAGCCGCAAAGCGAGGACAGGGCCCAGTTAACCCAGTTGGAATTTAAGAAGCCAATAAACCTAAATTCAAAAATAGTTAGAAAATTCAAAAATGTTTCAATTAGGTTGAGACAGGAAAAAGTTGCCGAGGATGTTATGGCATACAAAGACGAGTTCATTGAAACTTTAGCCAACATTAAAAATAAACGCTATAAAATTTTATAAAGGTGATAATAAACTCGTACATAGTATTCAGTCACCTTTTCAAAACAACTCTCAAAACAACAAGGAAAATATTGCTAGGCATAATAAAACAAAAAAACATATTTTAGGATTAGAGAAAGAAAATGTGAAAATTGAAGAAAATGTGAAAAATGAAGAAAAACGCGAAATTGAAGAAAAATCACAAATAAAAGAAAAGCCGCGAAGCGAGAACAAAGTTCAGCCGCGAAGCGAGAACAAAGTTCAGTTAACACAGTTGGAATTTAAGAAGCCAATAAACCTAAATTCAAAAATAGTTAGAAAATTCAAAAATGTTTCAATTAGGTTGAGACAGAAAAAAGTTGCCGAGGATGTTATGGCCTACAAAGACGAATTCATTGAAACTTTAGCCAACATTAAAAATAAACGCTATAAAATACGTTTGTCATGCGAGGTGCAATTTTATAAAGGTGATAATAAACTCGTACATAGTATTCAGTCACCTTTTCAAGTAGTTCTCTCAAAACAACAAGGAAAGGAAGTTTTAAGTAATTCTCTAAATTATATAAAGGTACAAATTGATGAAAGATATTTTAAGGGAAGTGGTTTAACCCTAGATAAAATATTATTTATGGACATTTGGATTGTTGGGGTGAAAGACACAAAAGGTGGTCACTTTACTCAACTACCTTTTAAAACAGATGCTGTTATAAATGTGAAAACTGATGATGAAAAATGTTTTTTATGGGCTTTATTAGCAGCTAAACACCCTCCTAAGGACCATGTAAGCCGCTTTTACTCATATAAGAAATATGAGGGTGAAATTAAAATTGAAAGCTTCCCTGTTATGATAAAAGATATACCAAATATCGAGAAAGAAAATAATTTAAAAATTAATGTATTTGGATTGGAATGTAGAAAACCTGAATCAGTTAATATTTTAGACTATTCTCTGGAACCACTTTACCTTTCACAGAATTTCGATGACGATGATGTTATTGATATTTTATACTATGAGCAACATTATATGTATTTAAAAGATATTAATTTATTCTTCAGAACTGACCAGAAACATACAAAACATTTATGTAGAAGATGTATGAATGCATTTGAAAGGGAAGAAACATTAATAGAGCACAAAAAGAAATGTGGTGAACATGATTATTGCGAAGTAAAAATGCCAATCGAAAAATATTCAACACTAAAGTTTAAAAATCATAATTTCAAGAATAAAGTACCATTTGTTATTTATGCCAATTTTGAGTCAATAAATAGAGAAACGCCCACAGAGGAATTGGAAATCACAGAGGAATCGCGCACTAAGAAATTAAAAACACAAGTTGCATCTGCAGTTGGTTGCTATGTACATTCAGAGTATCCGAATTTACATCTAAGTCGTTATTCATGTTATCACCCTGGATGATCAATTTCTGTTAAGCTGAGGGTTGCTGTTAAACTGAGTTGATGCTCGTAGTTAATCTGAGTTAAAATGGCGGATTTTCACCTTTCTTCATCGACTGACGAGGAAAATGAGGATGTTTCGGAGGAAACTTCAAGGTGAGACATCATCAGACTAGGCCTATCCGCTATCCACGATGCTAAGCTATTTATATCTAGCAGTTGAGCTTCAATGAACCACTATGTCCCGAGATTAGGCGTTTAACGCGCCGAGGCATCAGTGAAAGAAATATCAACTTTGTTCCCATCTTCTTCCATAACTTGAGTAATTATGATGCACACTTATTCATCAAAACTCTCACAAAGAAGTTTACAAGGCCTGCTAAAATATTGGCTAAAACTGCAGAGTGTTATATTTCATTCCAATTGGTTGTTTGAGATTTTTAGACTCCTACAGGTTTTTGCAAGGTAGCTTAGATAATTGTACAAAATCAATGACTGATGATGATTTCAAGATTACCAGGCAATTTTACCCAAATGAAGAAGACTTTAAATTACTTAGGAAGAAAGGATCTGTTCCTTATTCATTTTACACGTCTTATGAAAGTTATAATGAAACAGGTTTATCTCCTGGAATGTTTTTTGATGATCTTAAAAATGAGATGCAACCAATGTCAGTTTATCAAAGTGCGAAAGAAATATGGGATCACTTTAAAATTAATACTCACGGCGAATTTATAGACTTATACCTAAAATCGGACGTTTTATTATTAGCTGACTTATTTGAGAGATTTAGAGAAGTTAATTTAAAATACTTTGAGATTGATCCCTGTCATTGTTATTCTTGTCCCGGTTTATTGAGAACTGAGGTAGATAAGTGGGCTGGGTGGCTTACTTTAAAAATGGGAGCTTTAATGGCTGTTGCAACTACAAGCTTGATAACTGTTGGAAATATCCACCGCGAAGCGAGGACGGGGTCCAGTCATGGAGTGCGAACAGGGCCCAGTTACATTGAAAAACGACCGGAAGGACTGGCAGATCCCGAAAAATCACCTCAATAGATGGAAAGCCGCGAAGTTCAAGCAGAGCCCAGTGAAAATAGAAGCAGTGAAACAAAGCAAGAATCAACAATTGAGAATCACATCAAGACTGTCACCAGCGTGCCGAAGAAACAAAGGACAGAGAGACAGATTGCTTGGAGTAGACAATTGGGGAAGAGGTCTCAGCAGTTTAAAAAGAATAAATTAAAATTACTTGAGGGTGTGAAAACATCGAAGGTGGAAGTCGAGGACCGAAATACTGAGGACCGAAATAATGAGGACCGAAATACTGAGGACCGAAATAATGAGGACCGAAATACTGCACGGGTGTTAGAACCTATAGCTTCGTGTACATGGCTTTCTCGTAAAGCGTGATGACCATATATGGCAAACGTTGTGGTCAGTTTGCGGTTTGCGGTCAAAAACCGGGAGCACTAAATTAGAAGTTCACAAAAAAGTATTCTCCCCGCAGATTCAACCTTGATTAGGTGAGAAGTAACGCTAATAAGTTATGTAATCATTTTTTGATCCATGGAGAATAAACGGTGATTTTGACTTTAAACCTGTTTTCAATACAAATTCATTCCTCTTTTGGCATTGTTCGCCTTTTATGATTTGTGTGAATGGGAGGTACGTTTTATTGTATTTCATTGTGTAGGTCTACTCGAAACGGGAGACATTCGTTAGAAACTGTTGGCAAAGAGATTCTTCATTAAACAATCAGCATTAGCTTAGTGAGAGATCCCTCTACAAAGTTATGTAATGATTTTTTAAGATAGTACTTTACAGCCAAAAACAATGGCATGAAACTTTGGTGTGGGCGTACACATGGATTTTCGGCCTATTGTAAGTTCATGCTAAATAGGTGTAAAGAGGAAGGGCCTAGCGCCTTATTTCCAGTTGTTACCGCTTGGTGTCAGCAGCGCATGGGACCTCACAGCTCATTAAAATTGAGAATAATATCGTCTTCTAACACCCGTG
>NMRB01000140.1:239620-252624 GCA_002633025.1 Notospermus geniculatus
TTGCCCCCGTAGGACAACTGCCCCCAGACAATTCCCCCGTAAGACAACTGCCCCCAGACAATTCCCTCAAGGACAATTACCCCCAGAAATAATTGCCCCCATATAGGACAATGGGCTACCTGTCTGGGGGCAGTTGTCCTAGGGGGGTATTGCCCGGGGGCAGGTGTCCTAGGGGGGAATTGTCTAGGGGGCAGTTGTCCTAGGGGGGAATTGTCCTATGGGGCAATTGTCTGGGGGCAGTTGTCCTAATCCAGAGTGCTATTGTGGTGAAGAAAAGGTAGACAACAAAGCTGAGGAACTCCACGATGGTTTTTTCAGGCGCCATGTTGGATGCACTCTCGTCTGCTGTTCACATCAGGTGTAGTTGTAAACGTCATCTGCAATAATTTTTATCGAGGGCATTAAATTGTTTATCACACATAAAATAAATTACTTCGTCATAAATCGAAATTCAATAATTAATCTGTGCAGGTGCCTGGAAGTTCATTCATGATAGAAACACGTACCGTATACATGTCCATGTACATACTGAACGTCCTCGATTGCTTGTCTCCATACAATGTATTTGTTGACACCAGAATGAGGCTCCGCCGGAATGAGGCTTCAGGTGGCTTCCGACTGGTCACCTCTTTCCGAGGGATACCGGAGCCTTACGAGGACAGCGGACCAGTCTACAGGTGGCTTAGATGGTGTCTCCAAAAAACAACATCCGAATTCAAGCTTGCTACACATGGCAATAAAGGTCCAATGTTCAGGAAATGTATGAACAATATGTTGGACTATAAATTTGTCCGATAACTATTCTTCTAAGAATCCTTGGAAGGAAAGAAATCCTATTTCTGTAGTCGAAACCTGCCTTTCCTATGCACTTTCGCCGCGTAGATCAATATCGCTCCACTATTCAGAAAAACTGTTTCGCGTAGTTGAACAACATTCCGAGTTCATTGCGTGTGTGATAGGGGCAGGGTGGTTCAGATCTCTAAAGGTACTAAAAATGTTATTTTCGAGTACTTCAAAAAATTCGTCTGCTATACCGGAAGTAGGTGCAATAAAATCTGAGTCACCAGCGTGATTATCCCTACTAACATATTGACCCGTGGCGACCACATTTTGAGGGAGTGTGTTTGTCCTTGAATATCCTGTGGTAGAGGGTCTGTCGATTTACTGATGAGTGTGTTTTGAGAGGGGTAGTTTCAATTCATGGCTATGAATCCATTTGTTAATTCATCTCTTTCATACAAATATCATTTCATTTAAAACCAAAATGCCGTAAGGGCACTCTCTTCCTATTGTACTGTACACATCGGCTGCTCTTCGTAGGCTTCAAGCTCTAACTAAGGAGGAGATCGGGCACAAAGTCCGGTCCACCCGAACTTTGTACAGTCATCACATAGGAAGGCATAGCAGATAACAGGTCAACTCAGGTTGATAGCATATCCAACATGGCTACCGTCCATTGTAATAACGTGATGAACCAGCGGCTGGTCCAATGGTCATTGCTTTTCCACGCCGTATATACATGACCATTTTGCTATTTTGGCTCATTCAAAACCTGAACAGCGTCCTTATTTTTCGAAGAGCTTGTGATAGTGCTTTGGCCTGGACTTCTATCCATCTGGTAGCGGATCAAAGGATAGCTGGTATTCTGCTCTCTCGTGACGTCATACGTCGATGCTGATTAGTTCGTCTGGTTTGTTATGGTATTCGGAAAAGGTGTCGGGTCACTCATCAATGGGATCCCTATCCTTCTACAGTAGTTATCAAATCTTGCCAACAGTTCCGGAGTCACCGTCTCACTCTTACGGCTGGCGCGCCCCTNCGGGGGGCAGTTGTCTGGGGGGGGGGCAACTCATCGATTCATTTGCTGTTGTTATTTCTCACGATAAACGCAGGCGACGCCACCAAACAGAAGACGCGGCTCTGACAAGTACCATTGATGCCAAGTTCTAAACGCAAACGCGGGCGACGCCACTGACGACTGCATCGTAACTGCTGATAATCAGATCTCCTTCAAATCTATCAGTACAGAACACGGGAATTTCAAAGATCGGTTTCTGCTCGCAGGTATACGATCGTTCCCATGATAGTATCAGGTGCACGTACGTCTACAAGTTCCTTTTCGTGTCTGTTTAAGTGGGAGGGAGAAGTCCTCTTGTTTTCGGCTGGGATGTCAAAAATTAGCTGTCATCTTTCCGTTTGAAAGTGGTTCATGTCGTAGTAGCGTTTCGAATTCAGATACTCTATTTCACTCTGACGGCGAAGGACCTACCGTATCACTTATCTAAGGAGACCCAAAAGTTCGGTTTCATCAAACAAATTGAGTCATAAAGATAGGGCCACACCGTGACTTTGTTTGATATAAAGAAGACGTTTTTGAGATCTACTCCCTGGATTTTCACACAGATCGGCGGAGAACCACGTGTGCAATATTTGCCAGGTCGAATTTTCAAACTCGTCGGTTTCATGCTGGGATCATTGGACGTGAGGAAGTGTTCGGACCATCGATTAGTAGTCATATGGTCTGTGTTTACAATTATACTCTGTCAGTCTTGAGTAAATATAAACTGCAACTGACAGCCTATAGTGACATTATCTTACTATCACATTGTCATTATATTTCTCTGTCCATATAGTCATCGATCGGCTTTTAAGAAACAGTGGATTTATTCAGCACATTAATTAGCTCTAAGGGGAGGCATTACACAATTAATTAGCAAGAAGCCGATGATGGTGTTTTGATGATGAGTGACACGCCAAGTGGTTCTTTGCAGAATTGTGCCTGTGTTTAAATGTGGAATTTACATCTGGGATACACTTCATCGAATTTGTTGTAAGTATACACGGTAGTAGTTACTATCCTTGTAGATTTTCGAAAAGCCCCCGAAACGCGAACGCGAACGTCTCTCCTTTTGTTCGGTGCTCTCTTCGTAGCATCGAAGAAAGGGTTTGGCGTTCACGTTGGCGTTTAGGGGGCCTTGCGAAAACTCCCTGTTTACGTTTTTCGCCAACCCGAGAACTGCAGGTCTTTTTTCGATTTCTCGAGGCTTGCGAATTCGAATGACGTTCAAATTTACGGCGTGCCCACCGCCAATGGATCGTAAACCTTGTCCAAAATCAAAATAAACGAATGATAGTTGTTGTAAACTTCGGTGATCATGCGAAATCAACTGCTGGATCTTTTTCTAGTTTGACAGCACCGCCATCTAAAAATCCGCGGGTGAAAGTAATGACGACAATGGCTGATTCATAAAAGCTAGCAAATGCTTTTACTTCAAGGTTTGTAGTACATTTACATGGATCTCGCTGTGCAGATCTTAAGTAAAAGCATTTGCTAACTTTTATGAATACCAGCCAATGGCTTAGTCGTCTTTCCTGTCTGTGGTGGGCCCACCGCTCTGCTAATTGCAAAAAGATGGTAAACGTATAGGCAAAATCTCTCACTATTTGACAAAAAGACACGCCCCTCGGCAAATGTCGCGTCTTTCCGGTTTTCAACGTTGCTCGCTTTTTCACCCCTTTTTGTAGTACATGTAGTATTAGCGTCGTGCCCAACAGCAACTGTGTTATATTCTAGTGCAAGCTCGGACTAACTACATGTGATTTACAGGTGCGAAGCCGGGGGAATTCTTCTAAAGACGATAACAAGCTTTTGTGTGTAAATTTCACTTTTCACCCCGCACCTTGTTGGAGCCAATACTCTGTTGCACTGTAATTGACGCTGTTCTTGTGTGCAGATATGTAAAGGTATACGCGTTGAAGTACTGGGTTTCCAACCAGCTTATCCTGGATGCTCGAATCTCTTTGATTGATCTCCCTTCTCTAGCTGCACATTTTTTGTTCGCGAACTTTTACTTCCGATGTTAAAGGCACAATCCTATTTTCATGAATTCCAGAATTTTATCTTCATTGGCATGTAATGTAGTTGTCACGAGATAGGGCCTGCATCTGCGGCCTAAAATGCTTTTATCAGCTTGTTATCTCTGTGTTTCTTCGAAAATGTGAGTAATGGTTGAAAAACAATGGGCACTCGAACATGTGCGTGTGTGTATTCAAAAATTGAGACATCGATTGCAATACTTTTCTCGACACTTCCATTTAAAATGATTTACGGTTCTTTCATGTTAGATATCGATTCCAAAACTGATTAGATTAGACACTTCCGAATGAATTGGCACGTTCATGATGTCATCGCCAACATATCGAATTCGTGTTCAATATTGGGTGGGTGAAGAAAATTCGGCAGTAGACTACTTTAATTGCTTCAGGCCTACATTTCAAGGTCATTCTGCAGAAGTTCGAAAACTAACTACTAGAAATTTACACCTACATATAGCTGAAGGTGACATTACGGTATTTTTATCGTATTTTACAACCTACACGAACAGTCATGGACATAAGTTTATCTACACCTGATGCCTTGAATATTTCAAATACTACTGGGCCAATTTTAACGTGGCTTATTCCACATGAAAGTACATCTTGTTGCTCAGGACCTACATCAAAATTTTGGAAATTTGGTATAATTATTAATAGTTCATTCAGAAAAAACCCTAAAAATCAAACGTTTTATTATGTAATGTACATGTATTTGTGATTTTGCAGTTTTGATACATGTAGAGTGGAACTTTTTAAGGATTTTTGTTTCATTAAAATTTCTGTTGAGTAGTTGTTGAGATATTTGAGATTATCAAAATTTCGATTTAGGGAATCAATTTTTATGGGTGGGCATAAACACATTAATTTTTTCCTTTAATTGTTACATGGCTTCAGTATCTTTAAGAAGGTTGCGTATAAGCTCAAGTTCACTAAACTAGCATGAAGTGAAGTTTAGCTATCATTCTCAGGGGCGGATCCTGCAGGATTCTGTAAAGTGGGGAGGCACAGAAGGCCACAGGGGGATCGACGAAGGCAAGCACCGAAGGTGCGAAGCCACGGCAGGGGATCTGGGTGTTCTCCCACAGAAAATTTTGAAATCTAGAAGGCCCCGTTGGTGCTATTTCCCAGCATCTGAGGTAAATTATAAGGCAATTCTGTGGCACTTTGAAAAAGGGCAATTTTTCTAACTTGGTCACCGGAAAATGGGGGGGGGGCACAGGCCGGGTTTGCCCCTCTATGCCCGATCCGCGCCTGATCCTGTAACACACGACTTGCCAGAATAAAATGCTCACGCTACTTTAGCCTAATGATCAGGAGATGAGTAATCACACAACGAATCTTTCCAAACCCTGAGCAGCCCATACCAATCCACTTATGTTCGATCCTTGGGGTCGACGTCTCTTTGTGAAATATTAATAACCTTTATAATATGATTTCGATATTGCTCTTAGTAACTACATTCATGGTCAATATTCCCCGGCCAATCAATCAAGAACATTACGCATTGATTTATTTGTTTGATCTTGAGGCCAAGCTTCTTACCTGGCTTCTGAGACATGTGTTCGGTTCTGATATAAAGCTGAACTTCAAATAAACGCCAGTTACATGTATTTAAGCTGAAGTACTAATAAAGGCAAGAAGGTGCCAACAAGATGGTGACCCGAACAGCCCACTCACAGCAGTTTGCCAAAAATAGTGTCTTACCATCTGAAAATTCATCGGATGAAATTCAATAAAATGCTATAGATGTACACAAGTTGTACACGACAATGTTTTCTCAGTGCATTAAATTGTGATGGTCAAAGTGGTGCAGTGGATACATCACTGTCTCTTACCACTAAGTTTTGGGATCGATCTTCCTGCTGATTTGTCATATTTGGAGACTGAGGTTACTCTCTTGATATAACGCACAGTGGCTATAGATTTCAATTTAAAGCTGAACTGCACGAACAAAAAACCCCCATGCGACGAGCAAGAGAATTGCAAACGCCCTGCAAACACCTCAAACGAAGGCTCAGGACATGATAGACCCCACGAGGCCAGGAGGGCGCCACTGTATTTGCCTTCTGGCAACAGAGCTGTCAACATCTCCGGATACCTCTTACACTACACAAAGAAAAAAACTCTAAACCTTGCACAGCCAAAGCCAATTTCGTAGAATTGAAAATACCTACATCTAAAAAAGCTTAATGAGCGCTTTCCAATGAATATTAGTACCTATGTCACAGGGTCTTATTATGTGGGGGATCTGGCGAATTAACTTAAAATCAACTGTTCCTTTTCCAACATTCACATCACTAAATAATCTACCGATTACAATTGCTACAGTAACAAGTTCGGGAGTCCAATGTGGGATTTCAGGAATTGGTAACCTTGTATTCCTACAACTGCAGCTGAAAGGGTGTAGGCATCACCTTGGTACATGTACATCCAACAAACCGTCAAATATGTTCGACAGACGAATTGACGGAAGCTTGAAATGAATATATCCCTTTCATTTCACTCCAACAAGTGCAGTGTCAATACAGTGAACGTATCCTTGTAGGAGCAACCACGCTTCGTTTGAGGAGAGCGGTAATCTACGGGACTTTATCTTCCGAATGCATCACTCCTCGGGGAAAGGCTTACTGGTTGATTAAGGGATTACTGCATCCGAAGCGGTTTGACAGGCGGAGTTTGATGCACCGAGTCGAGGGGAATGCCCGACGCTGGTATTTAGTTTCGAGGTCAATAAGAAGCAGCATCGATATATTGCGTGATTAATCGGCTACGATTGGCTACTTGCATGATATACTGCAACTGTACACAAGCAGAGGTTGAAGGCTCTATGCCTGAATGATTGGCAACGTCATATTCGTGAATAAATAGTACATTGTGTATCTCGCTTTAATGGACCACATCTCACTCCATTAGACATCAGAGTGGGTAAACCTAGTCCCTTGACCAGCTGCCCTAGTTGCGAACCCCGTGTAAAGTCTGGCAACATCTATCTTTGACCTAATGGAATGCGGAATCTAGGAAATTGATCGTTGGATTTTCCACGGACCTTTAATCACACGCGGCTATTGAATGACCGGCGGACAACGCGAACAATCGGGGAACGACCACAAGTGATCGACAGGCATAATTATAAACCGCAAAGCTCTGTCACATTACATGACTTCCGCATTCCTTTAGGTCGAAGATAGATGTTGCCAGACTTTAACGTCTTTGAATGTTCCTCACGAGTGTTCCCCGAAGTTACTGTCTGACGGAAAAGCCCGCGGAAAAGCTAAGTCTTGACAATAGGGGAAAAGAAGGTGTCGATCTATCTGCCAGTGTTTCCCAAACAATAAGGGGGAACACAGGCAGATGTTAGTAACACAGTGACGGCTCTTTTTCGGACAGGATCAATCCGTTGTACTACCCGCTAACGTAGGCTACAATCGAGTTTTCGGAAAGCCCCCGAAACGCCAACGCGAACCCCAAACCCATTGTTCGATGCCACGAAGAGAGCAGCGAACAAAAGGATAGACCGTTCACGTTACCGTTTCGGGGGCTTTGCGAAAACCCTATAATGCATGATAGGCCCTCGAACGTGAATGAATATTATACTTCAGATTTACCATATATCTCACATACGTGTATACATGTAAGTGGTCAGCGTAGGGGTAAACGTAGTCTTTTGACCAGCACCCCCCGCCAGTTGCGCACCCGGGATGGTCTATATAATACTCAGTACCCTCTCTTGTTCGGACTACAAATCGTCGTATTATCTACCCTTGGCTATAATGCATGATTTACAACATAATTCTTCTGGCTCGGCTGAAAGAAGGTGCAACGTTGCGAATGAGCGTTCTTTAATCATCTTAAGACACGCCAACAAGAAATAACCACACAGTAAGCTTACTTTTGCAGTGAGTTCTGCTTCCAAACCATTTATCATGAAGTTTCTTTCCTTGTGGCTTCTACACGGATGCAAATGCAATCTGTAAGGCTTGTACTAAAAACTTGAACGATGATAACGTACTCAATCAGATCAGAAGTCTCTCCTGGTTAACCTCACAAATGGATGTCGATCAACAGATTTACAGAGAACATTCCGAGAGAATTACAGACGAAAGCGTAGGTGTGAAGAGCAACCTTCACCGGGAGAGCAAAAAAGTGAAATGGTGTGGATATCTTGCTTCTGCTTATGCCATGATTTCGTGTGCAGGACGTGTGCCATCTGCTGCATCATGATAAGATTAGGCCAGGTAGCGCCGCAGGTGAAGATTTCTTCTTTGATCATGCAGGGTGCCTGCGTGCAAAGCATTTTGTTCATGCATGTGCTTTTTTCAAATGCATCCACTGCATCCACTCCCAACTATAAATGAAATCACATACCCGCCAGATTAGAATAATCAGAAGCCTATCGTGGTCGAACTCGATCCAATTACAGCGTTATTTTCAAGGGATTTTCAAAAATTGAAATGAAACGTTCGTTTTTTTCTTGTCAATTTATGTTAACCCAGTGTGGGTGTGGCTTATCTTCTATGCAGGAGATCAAACTACAGAATTTGCGGCAAAGCTAGCAGATACAGCAACATCAAAACTATGTTAGTGGATGACGTCTGACAACTTTGACCACTTAAATATATAGCTTGTCCATAAGGAAAACCATAGAAATGGAGAGAAAAAAAATTAATAATACGCCGTGAAAAAGCTTCGTTCGAGGTCATTAACGTAAATTAGTCATACCACGTCCTCGGGCAGCCTGGTGACTGATCACCATCGAATCGGAGGCGATAGATTATTGGCATGGCTCCAGTTGATATGATCTGGCTCAAGTAACTCGTATGATAGATGCGTGTACATGCCGTGCTGGTTCCGGCGATCATATCGGGTTAGTTGAAAACACGAACTGAGCATGGATGCGGAACGATTATAGCTCTAGCGAGAGACACTTCATTTTCGCCGTTATAATATCATAGTGGTTGTCAAAGTGAATATTATACTGCTCCCAGGGTGATTGTTTGACAATGATATCGGTGTGTAGATCAGAATATGAAAGTTGATGATGATTATGGTCATATCTCGGTGGGTGGTCAATGAAGCGGCAGTATTATTCTCCAACAAAAAAATATTAAAATAGTAGCTTCTGGTTACGTGCGTTTTGCTGTCATTTTGCAATCACTGCTGCAGGGAGTTCGAGGACCGGTCAGCGTCGTGGATGCAACAAATTATTTTGTTTACTAGGAACCAATGCAATTCATCTTGAAGGCAAGGTGAATGTAAACTCCTGTCGCAGTTTCAAACCGCTACCCACGTTCCCGCGCCCTGAAACTGCTTAAGTTGATGCGATCCTCAAAAGTATCACTAATAGACGGCGTTAGCTGTCCGATTCGGGGAATCCCCGCTGGGACTCTGCACAGTTATTCTGTACATGTATCAACCAATCAGAAAATGTGTTACGGCAGCGTCGGTTAGACCCATGATGGCTTATGATTGGCTCCCTCGTCAAGCAGAGCGCCTTCTATTGATGGTCCTTTACTTTTGGCGCCAATCATGCCAGTGTTTAGTGGGTCTATACCAACTGAACACTGGGGACGAGTATAAGGTGAATGGAGACGAGGAGGTTTTTCGGCTAATGAGGGATCGCATCGATAGTGGCGCCGCCATTTAGCGGCTCCGACTAGCACGATCAACATTGTAACGTCGTTTTGATGTTTGTTTGGGCGTTTAATAGCTACACGAAAGCACAGTCATAGTGATGACATCGCAAACTTGAATACAGATACGAATGTCTGTTGATGTTGAGTAGGCCTACGTGTACATGGAGGATCAGAATGTACAGACATATCCTGTACAAAACATACGTAAACTATCCATACAAGCTCTCCAACCTCTCTGTCATTATGTTGTCCACTGTATTAGCATGATTAGGCTCATATACGTAGGACCATGCATTTTTCATGGGGGTAGCCACTTAGATCATCAGCACGATTCATTTCCAATCGATTTGTAAGCCAGCCTTGTTGGGTAATGTGGACGAACATTTAGGAGGCAGGTGGATTCATCACTGAATCTCAGGTTAGGTTAATGATAGTACTCGTCGAGAAGTACAGGATACGAACAAGGAGCTCATTGTATGAATGAAAGCAATAGGGTAGGACAGCACTTTTGGGAGGCGGCAAAGGGATGTTGGAAAGGCCTACTGGTTTATAAATAATCTAATGAAATGTGGTCATTCGGTGTGCATGTTTTGGAGATCTTGTTCGCGGAGAACGCTGATGTACACTCATGGCCAAAAGTAAATGGACAGCAGTTTATCTTGAATATCTCCAAACCAATGGGCTGGAGAAAATTGAATCCGACATATGTAGTAGTAAATTTTCCTGGCTATCTAATGGTATCAGCGTCGAAAAAATCCGTTGAAAACCGCATTTGACAGAAGGAATTTTGTAAAGGTATGTTTTTTGCTACTTTTTTATTTGCATGATTTCATTCAAAATTTTTATATCACTGTGTTCTGCTCATCGAGGCCTTTCATAATATATCCTCAAATTTCAAATATTCCGTGTAGAAATGTGACTTTGGGGCACTTTTATCAAAATTATGTTGCCCATGCTTGCAACACCTTTGACAGAGCCCCTTGAACCCAATGGTCATGCCGGTAGATAAACATCAATGGCCATTGAATAGTTTGTGGGATTGACGGGGTGCCAACAGGCTGTGAATTGGTCAACTACCAGGAATCCACTGAACTGACGCAGCCTGTTATGGAAATTGACCCTGCATGACAAACACGACCTTCAGCCACAACTGGGGTTTTTTATTCATTGTGAAGGAGAAATGACAATACTTAGTTTTCATTCACCACCACAACTCACAATAGTGCAGAGGCCTGTGTCAAAGGTGTTGCACGCGTGGCCAAAAATATTTGGATAAAAGTGCCCCAAAATCACATTTCTACACGGAATATTTGCAATTTCAGGATATTTTATGAAAGGCCTCGATGAGTAGAACACAGTGATATAAAAATTTTGACTGAAATCATGCAAATAAAAAAGTAGCAAAAAACATGCCTTTACAAAATTCCTTCTGTCCAATGCGGTTTTCAGCGGATTTTTTGGACGCTGACACCATTAGATAGCCAGGAAAATTTACCACTACATATGTCGGATTCAGTTTTCTTCACCCCATTGGTTTGGAGATATTCAAGATAAACTGCTGTCCATTTACTTTTGGCCATGAGTGTACATGTACAATGTTAGTTGATTAAAGCCCCTCTGTATTGAATTTTACGGTATTTTCAAAGTGTTAGGAGAATACAGGTTGAGGTCAAAATGCTTGCCTGATAGGTACGTCAAAGAATCAAGACGTAGTTTTCACACATTGAAAAACCCGTAAGCAGACCTATAATGTATTCTGATGGAGCGTTATACATTTTACACGGGCACAACTACACTATTACGTCGGCGAGCTTCACTTTCTGAATAGGAGCAGTCAGCCGCGCGTATTGCCAAAAGATGGCAACAAAGTTTTAGCGGACCAATGCACAGGAAAATCCACGTGATTGGTGCTCGATCAAGAATGAATGGGTCTGCTATAGCCTATGCATTGAATTGGGCCGTAGTGACACCTATTGGTCAACTCATTGACAGCTCCTATCGAATACAGTGTGGCTTTAAGCTCTTGCATGAGGCCAACAAAGACAAGCACAAGGAAACGTGGAGATCGTAAACAGTGACCACTTCATTTCGTAAAGCTTGATAATTTATACTCCATCTGATTGTGAAACGCTAGGGATTGGTACCGTATTGGATATCTCTCTTTGATATGAAAGACTACTCCGAATCACGGAACACAGAGATTACCAATTGTATAGGCCAGACATCGTAGGCCTCAAGCTTTGTGTAATGTAATGGTTCTGTTTTTGAGTGTTTGTCAAACAATAAAGTGGGTGTGGCATATGGTAGGCATTTTTACGCAATTGCCCGAACAAACCTACAATAAATTTTTGGTTGCGATTATCTATTGTCTGAGTATACCTGAACAATAGTCAAGCCCGTTAGAAAACCCACTATGCTCAGGGATTACACCGGTTAGACCTGCAACATCGTTAGCGATGGTTCATCTATTGTTCGAGTCGGCTTTAATGGAAAAATCCTCGTAAAACGTTGTCGCAGGCCTAACCGGGCCGTTGCAGGAATTCACTGGTATCTTGAGAAGCTGCAGTATAATGCCTCCGAATAGCCTTCATCCGTGAGTCAAATAAAAAAGTTCTCGCACAAACAATGAAATCTTTGTTTCCCCCAAACTTCGACTGAAAGGGTCGACGATTCAATTAATCAACACCGATTCGTCGCAGAAGCCAGAGCATCATCGTAGACAGGACCTCGGCGACGAACAAGATGTTCTACACACTGCGCTTCAAATACGATCACTCGAAGAACCGTTCATTAGATTGGTATTGGTGAAGAAATTTGATTATTAATATGATCGATCAAATTTGGATTGTTCAGCCCGTTCTATCAGAAGCATCTTCACATTTTATTCCAATCAATTCGGGCAAGATTGATGGAGGCAGTGAAAATGGCGGCACGCTGGTGTAATTCGATTGTAAAAGTGAGCATTGCAGAGGAACAGCTGCAAGGGGCATGCAGTGACATGCAGAAAAATCCGTTAGGAGACGGGAAGAAAGGAAACAGTGGCCACTAATTCTTTAGGCCAGGTTTATACTCCATCTGTATCTAGAATCGGATGGTAGGCCTACAGGAGTATTCTGCTGTTCACTTATTGACCATGGGCTATAGTAACCGAGAAGCGAGGAACAGCCGGCTCAGGATTTTACTGAAAGGGGCACAGTGTGCGATCTCTTACCGGAGTATTGACTGCCGACGTACAGGGAGCCACCTAGCGGCAGCAATACGAAAAACAACAAACCATTAATGTACACTCATGGCCAAAAGTAAATGGACAGCAGTTTATCTTGAATATCTCCAAACCAATGGGCTGAAGACAATTGAATCCGACATATGTAGTGGTAAATTTTCCTGGCTATCTAATGGTATCAGCGTCGAAAAAATCCGCTGAAAACCGCATTGGACAGAAGGAATTTTGTAAAGGCATGTTTTTTGCTACTTTTTTATTTGCATGATTTCATT
>NMRB01000140.1:252659-303494 GCA_002633025.1 Notospermus geniculatus
TCCTTTAAGGCCTCGTTTCGTCCACCTACGTCTGTCTCAAGTCTATCAGGCATTGTCGGCATTTTGTTGAAACCATATGATAACTTCACAATAAAGTTCTGAGTTGCTTCAAGGAAGATTATTACGATAAACACACAAATGCAATTATTCTGCAGTGTTTCCTTTTGAATTAGCATCCCGTTAGAGATGCAATCAGCGAAGACCATCCTTAATGTTGTAAAGAATTGATTGAAGCGTGAAGTTGGTTTCTATTGGTGAAGTTTTTGCTAATTGCCACCAGAAAGGGAGCGATCTAATTTCCCCAGTGCCGGGTGTTATCTAGTTTCATGGGAATACTGAGTCTGTCGTCTTGAATGTGCTCTTCCAAATAACCGCTTCATTGCTTTTGAACATATCACTAGTTGGTAAATCAGGAAGCCGAAGAACAAAATTCGGGAAAATCGGAGGAAATCAAACTATTTGAACAACACGGCGATTAAGCAGATGGCAATCTATATACTTTGTTGATTCGTTACCGCATAGTGCAGCTTATGAGGCCAAAATTCGCCTGAGGTTTTGAGAAAAGACAAGGTATTTTCTTAGTATTACAAGAAATGCTATCATCTCAGCCAAGAAGTAAAAGTGTACTTGTTGCTTTTCCAACTTTGACAGTTGCCACGACCATGATGACTGGGATGAATTAGGAAAATGATAATTCAAATACGACACACATAACTCATAGGAGACGCTTTGGGGAGAAGGTTAGTCCAAACGATGGTCGACCTCTGACACCAATTAATAGTGAGTTTTTGCAAACCCCCGAAACGCCAATGCGAACGTCTAACCTTTTCTTTGGTGCTGTTTCGTGATCCGAAGAATTGGATTGGCGTTCGCGGTGGAGATCCGGGGCTGAGCGAAAATTCTCTACTGACAGTGACTAAATCCTATCCACCAGTCAATGACATGACAACTGTACAGCGAGAATGGGCTTATAATTTGGATCTGTCAACGATGGCCTCCTCGCCGCACATTATCATGCAATTCCCGTGCTAATCATTCAACCAGAGATGGACATGATGGGCTGCTCTTGCTGCATTCAATAACGGAAAAGACAACCACGGCATTAACGTTTTTTTCCTGAACTTGAGAGAACGCCAGCACGGTTGAGCTGAATACTAATATGATTTTTCTGCCAGAAATTTCTTATTTACAGTTGGTAACTTGAAGGTTGTTAACGAACAAGTTTTAACTGAATTACGCACTGGAGTAAAAGAGCGAACATTAGCAAAAGATAGGATAAAATGGAAAACTAATGAGGCACCCGAGGGGGGACCATCAAAGATATTGTTCTGGCTGCGTTACCATTTCTGAAGTTATTTGAGATGGCGTTAACAAGCCACTTCAATGAGCCAGCATTCAATCCTTCCCAAGCACAAAAAACTGGTTGCAGTAAACATGTGGTAGATAAAACCCCTGAGGAAAGGTACATGTAGTGCTTAAAAGTTCCTTCCTTGTATTACAGCTGAGCTTAGTTTTGTGTTCCCCGACCAAGTAAAACATGCTGGCATTTCAGCTTCTTTTCGAGAGCGCTTCGCTTCGTCGTAGCGGGTGATCACTTTATCTGCTTCCGGTATTCATTCCTACTTCTTGAACCTTTTTCCCAGAGAATATTTTGCAGAACTTTGAGGCATAGACTCATACGTCGATGGTGAAATGGTGATCCACAGTATCTCAGCGATGCTAGAGGCTAATGCGAGTTCGACAAAGAGCGCGAAGCAATGTGTGGAAGCATCAAAAAACAATTTCATTTCCCTCTAAGGGTTTCATTTCACTTTATTCCAGTTTGTTAAGTATTGAGATTTCCGAGTTTGCGCCCGTCTGTTTGCCCCCGGCGCAATCAACCTGCCGTGTTGTTAGCGATGCTTCAGAACCGTTCTGAAGCCCACGCTCTCCTTCATTCACGCCCAGACAAGAGATATTGCGTCCTATCGCCGAACCAGAGACAGCGAAATATGTTTGTCGGTGGGAGTTGCTAATGAACGAATCACAATCCTTTTCTAGGTAGGCCTAAAGGCAAAAAAAGCTTTATCTGTAATGAACTGTCTTCTCTTTTTTCAGATAGACAGTGACCAATCCAGGTGACTGTAGCTCAGGCAACCGACGTCTCGGCCTCTCGCTTCTCGTGTCTCGCCCGCGCGGAACATAATCCCCATGCTGAATGTACGGCGGCGCAGCGGGCCGAAGATGGATGAACATCCGCCCCGTCAGCGGGACCATGTTCCAGAGGAGAGACATACCTCCAGTGTTACTCC
This sequence comes from Notospermus geniculatus, assembly GCA_002633025.1. Classification (NCBI taxonomy): domain Eukaryota; kingdom Metazoa; phylum Nemertea; class Pilidiophora; order Heteronemertea; family Lineidae; genus Notospermus; species Notospermus geniculatus. The sequence goes on from NMRB01000140.1 coordinate 254,951, forward strand.
TCCTCTTACTCATAATACTCGTCATGTTAACATTGTCGCAGATTTTAGTCGTCCACAACGGACGCTACGGTAGGAACATCCACTCCTTACGTAAGATTCAAATGGAACTACGAGAGCTGGACATCGGTATCCAACGCCTCTTGTTGCAGAACGTACCCTCTGTTGAACTGAACCGAAAGCTGCTTCAAAATGAGATAAACACGAGACGAGTGCGGGAATTGTTAGATCAGGCATCTCGAGAGAAAGGGACGATGGCAAGACATCGCCCTGGTCGGCTGGGTTCGACTCACAGGGTGCGGAAGGACCGAACTATGCAAATACAGAATTATCATTCCTCATACAGGACTAGAACGAGATTTGGAATATCACGTGATGGGCACGAGCCACTGCGCATGCGTCAACCGGGTAATAGGCTGACGAAGGCGCTGGCGGACTCGAGTAACGTGACTGAATCGAAGGAATTCAATGTTAACCCCTTGGCTGTGAAAGAGCCCGCATCAGTCAAAAAACTCCGATACTGCCCGGCTATTCCTCCTGGATTAAGTAAGTCGAATTTACATTCAAGTATTCAAAGCTCACAGCAAATTAACAAAAGCTGGTGGTGAAAAATTAAGGAGGTATTCCCTCCCAAAAATACGATGGTGGACGCCATTTTGGTATCCTGGGTGATTTCTTGGCAGTTCACCCATGATGCGCATTTTGTTCGCTACAAGGCAAACAAGCACGTCGGCGGTTACGGTACTTTTAAGAACTACCGTACTTAAAAAATGCTTGCACCAACCGTCTGAAAATCGCTGATACATGATGGTATCGCATCTCGGCCCGACGAGCACGATATGTTCCTGAGAACGTGAGACCCTTCGGAAGTACACCCACGCTTTCTAAAATGGTTATCACCAACCTCATCTGAGTTCTGTCGTCAAAAGGGAATCCCCCATAAATAGATGGCTTTCAGCCATACTTAGACCCTTATCCTTCATTTCCTCTATAGGAAATGAAACAGACCCTCTGTATCTGACACCTTCCATGATCATTTCACAAACCAAATCACCAGAATCTGTTGTTTGTTGTGAGCTATCTTTATCGTACCAGGTGTTGTTGAACATTCAATGACTTTCCTTTTTCCACAGACCTTCTACATTTGTACCAAGTAATTCTTTTTCAGACACTTAAAAACAAAGATCTGAGGTTATATCGGCACATGTCAGATCCCACAAAGGCCATTCGACGTATAATTTTGAATCAACAAACTTTGATGTTTTAACTTCAAAAGGAGGTTATCTTTAGTCACGTTGTGCATTTTTCACCACATTATGGCTTTTAAATATGTCTTTGATCCCATTGAACTCCAAAGCTGTACGTGCTGTGTACCCATACAGAACAGCATCGAACTAACTATGATCGAAGTCATTCCCTCGAAGGTTACTGTTTGGCTCTCACCCAAACCTGATAAGTGCTTCGAGAGTATGGCAACATCTTCCTTTTTTGAGGTCGTCTTGGTTTTTCCGAGTCGTCCAAACTGACAGCTCTCCATGCAGTCTCCATTTCCAATAGGTTACAGTGCCGTGACATTTTCGTAAAGGCTTCTTTATTGGTAGTTTTCTACGCATTTTCGACTACTGCTTTATATTATTGCGTCATGTTGTTTTTTCTTCATCTGAAATCGACAGGGAATATTCCTGAAAAAACTTACCGTCTCTCAAGACGACTCAAATTTGCATACTTTGCGCGCCCACATCCGGTTTCTATCGTGTGGTGTCAGCCATTTTTTCAAAATGTTGGCCATCCAATTAGTTGAACGCTTGCCTGTGCATGACATGATCTGTTGAGAGGTAATGTTGATATATTTTGCCAAGACTCTTTCAAGTGAACGGCCGAGTGTGTGAAAACACAAGGACATCCGCAAATCATCGATCATTCAACCGATCATATTCTACATGTAAATTCAGACGCGAAAATGTCCTATAACGTTATCCCGAAGTCCACTTCATACTTCCCTTGCTGATAGTAACGGAAAATGCTTGATTGTTTCACGCCAGGCTGGTTCCAGACAAAGCGTTTTCCCTTACAAACTGGTCAAGCGAGGAAGTATGACTTCCGCTGTAAGGCCAATTAATACTTCCAATCGACCAATAAGCGGAACGGAAAATGCTTTATTGTTACTTCTCGCCACGCTGGTTCTAAACAAAGCATTTTTCATTCCGCATACTGGCCAGCGAGGAAGTATAAATTGGCCTCAGGTTGGGTCTTACAAACAGAAAACGTTCCCCGCTTTCCCCTCATTTACCATTATTTGTACCCCTGACTTCATCCATTCGGCAATCGAATACCCGACGTGTTCGCTTTCTGACACTGTTCTTTCGAGCGATGAACGAACACCCAGACTGAAGCCGAGTCAGACATATCATGTCACCTCGCCTGAGCTGATCCAGGATATCTCTTCAACTCATCTAAACGCTTTCATCCAGCGTCATTAGCCGGATAAATTGCGGAAAGCACTACTTCCTGCGAACTTAACTAAGCTGAAAGCTTTTAACAGCGTTTCTGTTAAGAAGGGTGTTATTGCTTTCTTGTGCAAAGCTTTAAATCAACATCATACATTTAAACCTATTCTCTCTTTCACTTCTTTTGGCATTTCTTCTTTAACACACTCATCATGTATGTAGTGTCTGCTCAAAAGCATTCGCTTTATTCAGCAGTGTTTACTAGTAAAGAACAGCATACAACCGTATATGGTGCTTGCTCTTAGGTTGCTGTATGTGAAGTTGGCCTAAATGTCTCAAGCAGACCTCATATACATGACTGAACAAGGGGCCTACATGCGTTTTTCTCGAATATTGTTTATTCGAAAATACCTTTATATCAAGCCTACCATTGTCTTCACTGAAAGTCAACTCGAAATAATACCAGAAATAGATCGAAGAAATATATTTCTGTGATATATACCAGGTAATTCTTATATCAGAAGTGCTGAATTGCGTTGTCGAACACCGCTTGTTAAAGTATACGAGAAACCTGCTTGTAAAGTATGCGTGTATACTGTTACATGTAGTTGACTTATTGCTTTACCAGAACCCTTTAAATGAGGCGCCCCTAAATCACGCTTGCAACCAATATGATGAACCGCGTACGCCGCGTTAGTCGCGTTACCAACCAAGCTATCATTACGTCCCTGAACCAAACTAATCATTGTGTTACTTACCAGGTAGGGAGCAGACGCCTCTGGCATCCATCATCAAACTTAACAAGTTAATGAACATGTTTATTCCCAAGTCAACGGAGCTCAAAGCAGCTTTCCCTATTGGCTAGTCATTTGATTCGGAAAAGGGGCATGATGATTACCAACCTACTTTGGGCAACGGGTACGTTTTACTTTGGGGGTGAAGCAGCGAAGAAGGAAGGCAAGGAGGAATTTTCTTTTCCTTTATATTCCTGACATTTCAGTTTTTAAAATCGCATTATTAACTGTAAATGACTGCATCACTAGCTATTTTAGTGTTCAGTAATTTCATAATTTCTCCTAATCGGTACATCATGTATTAAAAAGTGAAAACTATCGAAATTACCATTTGAACGGCATGTTATACCTTGTCCCCTGCGGTGCCCAACCGAACTGTTGTCGAGGTTTTTTTATTCAGGCTAGGTTCCATCGTATGATGAATATTGAGTTTTCAGGACGACAAAACTGCAAATCAGAATTTATCATGCAATAGGAGCTGTCAGTCAGATGACCAATAGCAGTCACCACGGTCCAATTCAGTGCCGAGTGGACCCATTCAGCACCTACCACGAGAACTATATCGTATTGGTCCACTGTAACTTTGCTGCCGTCTTTTGGCAATACGTGCGGCAGACTGCTCCTATTGGAATCTCTAGATTACAGTATAATTCTAAGGTGTGGAGAACTTGCAAATTTTAATCTGAACGCCAAATTTGAGTTGTCGTTCTTTCCAATCCGAAAGAAATTTGGAGGGACGCTAAATGCCATTTCAACTGCAGCGATTTCCCTCGCGTTTTGCGTTGAGCGGTTTCAACATGGTTGGACACATCCACCGATGGTTTAGTTCAAAATATCTTGCCTGTTCGATAACTGCCTCAATACGCCTGTGAAAATCGCACCATTCGCCGCAAACCGCCGTGGGAAACGCTGTACCGTGTAGTGGAAACGGCGCTTTAGAATAGATCAAGATCAATTCTAGAATAAGATCACCCTGAAAATTTCACCGTATGATAGTTCGGCTATTACCAGTCGATTTACAGTTACCGTGTTTCCAGAATGATGCCAATGGTTCCAATTAGTTAACCCGCAGGTGGGTGGATAATATCATGGGGCTACCTTCCAATTAGCTAAGAATAACTGGTAATAGTTTAAATGTTGAAAAGGTTGCTTTCAAAACTACCTGTCATTTTTTCTGCCAATTTTTTATCAGCATGTACATGTATGTCACGCTTTCCGTTATCTTTCCCAAGTTAAGATTGAAATTGCAGTCAGTTCTATTTGTACATTTTGCTTTTGTTCAGTTGATGAAATGTTAGACTTTCACTGGATGATAGAAAAAGTAAAAGAAATTTCTCTGAGGAATGACTGCTCGGAATAACGAAGTCTTAATTAGAAACTTGAAAGTAAAAACGTAATTTCGCTGGAGGGCCATCGAAACGAAAATAGCAACTCGCTAAAAAAGGCAAATGTTGGAATAATGAGCATGAAACTGCTATTACGTTCGCAAATAGTTCATTTTGTGCACGTTAAGTCGCCCAGGGAGCTAGTCGTCTGCGAATTGCCTTAAGAAAGTTAATTTAACGCCCTTTTCAGGTCATGAGAAATGCATGATCACAAATTCGTTTACGTGGTTACCATGGCGACTCTCTTCTCCTCTGTCGGCAATTTAAAAAATGGCGGAATTCACTTATTCGTGATTGTATTTCCTCTTACAAAGGAAAAATAACGCTGAATGTATTTGATTATGGGCAGCTTTTAAAAAGGATGATAAGGTAAATTCGAGAGGGTTCTAATAATAGTTGCTAATGCATGTAGCAAATAACGAAAGCCGGTTGTAACACGATCACCTTGTCAGAGACAAAAATTGAAAAATGTTATTCGATATTCAATACTTCCCGGGTTTGCATTGTAAAGCTCGCAGCACACATGGCATGTTGTCTTGTTCGTACAAGCAAGTTTTATTGCCTGCGATTTTCCTTCCCAGTCCATTGCTTAATCCGCATTGCAAACTCGTCGTGTCAACGCTGTTTGAAGAAGCAATTTTCTTGCCAAATATCAACAGGTTTGATTCTCGGCAATTCTTACTGTCAAGAGGATTTTTCTTGCTTCGTGTCATCGTCGGTCACCTCACAGTAATCAATCTTTGTGGCTCGGACGAAGATTGTGCACATGTTGTACATGTACAATGTATGAACAACGAAACGTTTGTCGTGTATGCCGTATGCTGTGGGGTTCATGCACTGCGAGCCCGAGGTAATAGAAAACGTGGTACACGCAACGTTACAATTTGACAAAGTAACAATTTGTATTTGGGCTTGTGGCCAGCATCATAGGCCGGCCGTTTTCAGTGAATAAGTACCGGTAAGTACGTAGTGACTGACAATTTCTTCACGCAGTTGGCTGCGTCGCTGTCCCATGAAACGTAAGCAGGTAAAATGTTGCTGATCGATAAATAAATACATTTAGATAAATAAATAAATAAATACTGCTTGACACAAACCAAAACAGCACCTCATAGCTACATGTACGATCCGTGACTAATACGATGCATATCTGAAATTGGTTTAGATACAAAGTCGTGTTTGTCCTTGACGTCTCCATAGACTGCCTCATGTCCGTATTCACGACACGACGAGCCTTCGTTGGTATCGGAAAGGGGAGGAGGGCGGAAGGTATCAGAATGATAAAGAGGGCTATGGGTTACTTTTCATCATGTTGATTAACCATGACAAGCCACACGGAAATATCTGTGGTCATCAATTGTTGTTTTATTAAGGACCTTGGGGCCCACCATTGTGTACCTTTCATCTAAGTAGAATGCTTGAGGTGCATATATCAATAGGGACTTAATCCCTTGAAAGATTGGCGATACGTAATGTGATGGACAGTGGTTGGATGAATGATAGTACTGGTAGTACTTCCACTTGAGATTTTGTACGACACATGTATCTTCTGAAATTTTGTACGACATCTTCTGAGATTTTGTACGACATCTTCTGAGATTTTGTACGACATCTTCGGAGATTTTGTACGACATCTTCGGAGATTTTGTACGACATCTTCTGAGATTTTGTACGACATCTTCGGAGATTTTGTACGACATCTTCTGAGATTTTGTACTACATCTTCTAAGATTTTGTACGACATCTTCTGAGATTTTGTACGACATCTTCGGAGATTTTGTACGACATCTTCGGAGATTTTGTACGATATCTTCTAAGATTTTGTACCACATCTTCTGAGATTTTAACACATCTTCTGAGATTTTGCAAGACATCTTCTAAGATTCTGTACAGCAAGTACAGGCTTACTCGCATTTTTCACATTTCCTTTGAATCTTTTCTACAAAAAGGTCCCCTACCTGGTGATAAGGGGAAAAAAGGCCTACATGTATTCTATGACGAGTCGATGTCAAACAATTCGTTGGCAGTGCCGAGTTTTTTATTGCTATCAATATCATCAACCTTCGTGACTATAGATATACATGTACGAGTATACATGACTTTCAACATTTCACCCCTGAGGTCGCCATTTCGATTTCCAATCGAACGTACTGCCATGTGGCATACGGTAGAAACGGTTCTCTTTGACGACATGGGATTTCCCTAGGGCCTCGATTTCTCTCTACATTAGATTCAAATCATTCAATAGTCAACAGTGTATGCGGAATCACTATATGTCATATTGAGGAGCAGCGTCAGTGCCATGCTGACTGTATGTCACTTGATATATACGTGTACATGTACATGTACCTTGTATATCATATTTTCGACCCCAATCGGGGTCTTCCCCAGGCACTATGTAGAAGAGATCCCATAGGTGAATCTCTTCTACATAGCGCCTGATGAACACCCCGATTGGGGTCGAAAATTTGCGAAATATTCGGAGACGACTTGCCGATTTATTGTATACCGGTACTGTGTGTCGTTTTTGTACTGTTTTTTGGATACCTTGTATATCACTTATCCTACAATGATGTTGGGTCCCAATAAGCCGCAGGGGTCAAAAACTACAAGATCCCGGCCGTTGCAGCTACCGCACACTCGACAATCTTGTGGTTACCATGAAAATTGCCTTTACGTGCAATTCCACTTGGCGTGTGTGCCGCGTTGGGGAAGCACTATAATCTTGGCCTGTGCATTCATTGACAAAGACAAGAGTGACGTGTTAGCATCACAGACGAACCTAAAAACAGTAATATAGAAGCTAGAGCTCCTTGGGACAAGCTAATCAAATCTCCATGCTTTTACTGACGTGAAAAACATTGGATTGCGTGGTTTTTCTACTAAAACGTACTGTGCCACTCACGCGATCGAAAGTTCGAAGCTTTTTCATTGCTTGTACCATTCAATTACGCCACTTCACCGTCAGATGCTAAGTGACTGTTAGGGTTTGTGTGAGGGGGAGGCGGACATGCTAAGTGTTCGCCTTTCGAGGTTTCCCCCCGGTTAGACCTGATGCAGGTTCCCGGATTGGCATTTTATGAATGCTGCAAAGCTCGAGGAAGCTGGTAGTGGATGCTGAAACCTGTTCACGTGCTGTGGTTTTACATTATTCAAATATCAATCGGTTACGCCAACTTACATGTACCTTGGGCATTGAGTAGAGTTGGTGCTCTATTGTTCCAAACAAAAGATAAGGGAAATTTTACACTTAAGATATTTTATGCATATATTCAGCCCCTGGTCTTTTAAGTTCCTGCACAAATGAGATAAGAGCAGAGCCTAGTTGCTCTTGGTGACCTTACCTTTTTCGATAATATGTCATTGGTAAAGTTGTTACTCTACACAGTGTCCTCGTACGGCTTGAGAAATGAATGTTTAACAACAGACTGGATTAAAAACAGATAATGGCTCTATGTCTTTGAAGTTACTGTACATGAAAACAGTGAAATCAATGCAAACCATTCTCAGTTGTGCACTGACTGTACCCAACTGCGAAAAAAATGTTTCTGAGATGATACTGCATTAATATCTGATACGCCACTGTCATGGGTCTTTGAAGTTGTTTCATATAAAACGCAGTGCAGTGAATCGTTCGGTAACGCAAGTATTTAATCTACGCCACACTGGTTAGAATGCAACACGACCCGAAAAAAAATGTCGACGAAGTTGAACCTCTTTGAGGTTGGGTCAATTTCAAAGGCTTATAGATTACTTGCTGAGGTGTTCTTTCTCCTTGGTTTCGTTATGGTATCGCCAGCAACAGCGTTCTGCGGAGTGAAGGTTTGTGACAGTTGACAATGCGTTGCTTGGTCGCAGGTGCAATGCAGTGAGGTATCGCTGATTGGAAAAGGCCCACCTCCACCATTGAATTCACTACTTTTGTATTGTATTTTGATCTTTCCATCAGGGCCGAAGTCAAAGCATTATTGCCCCTGACAATGCTTGGAAGAGGCTATCTCAAGATAACCCTGTTCCTTAAGCCTAGGTCACAAATGCACCGGGGCCCGTACGATTTTCCCCACCCAGCGGCTTGCTGTGGATTTTAGAGACTGAAACACGGATCTGAGATGACTTATGCCGAAATCGCCTCAATGGATAAGCGGAACTTAGACTGGATCAAACTGGGCACCGTAGAAATTGGCCAAAATGTCTGTTTTTTCTCGCCGTTCGGGCCCCGGAGTGGATATGTGACGGGGGCTTTACTTGGACGGGGTCTTTTACTTACCCATGCAAAGGTACAAGGTACAAGGCGCCAGTGTGACAGCTTTCTCTCCCATGCAGCGGAATTTAAATTCACTGCACACACGTCTCGACAATTTTTAAAGATTCATGGAGATTTATTGATTAAATTAATTCATGTATTCTAAAAGATTTATTACACCTTTTTTCACACTCTTATTTAAACAAAATTTAAAGGTGCACTGTATGCCTGTTCTCAGACGTGTCCAAAACGGGAACTGACACACTCAACAGAAAATTGTACACAAGCAAAGCGAGTCTGAAGAGTCTACTGATCTCACCGTGATCAGATATTCAATACCTGGCATATGAAGCTACTCCCTACTCAAATACGAATAGAAATTTGACAACCTTCTCATTTATCCAGTCATCACGTAGATCCTATTTTGACAGAGCAATTAGTGTCTCCTTTCCAATCGCATGTCGTATATAGGGAGACGTGATCGAATCTATAAACCAGGCGCTGAAGACGTGTTCAAGAATGTCTCACTTTATATATCAGTATAAGCTGCTTAGAAAATATTTTGAGGACTTAGTCTGGCGACGTAGAATTCCTTAAGCCGTCGCTTTCGTATGGCTCTTTCCTTAGGATGAAGAGAAAGGATGTTGACCTTACGTGAGCGGAAAGTTCATTCTCATCAATGCTTTTCAAAACTTCGACACTCTAAAATTGAGAGTCTGTGTTCACTGACACGACCGCCCAATTTATGTTGGATGTTCGTTTGCGGTTATAATAGGGAGGTTTCGAAATCAAACGATAAACGTAAACTTTACGACAACGTTATTTTTCGTACTACACATTAACCAGATTTTATATTGCATTTTCGGTACAAAAATAACGTTGTCGTTAACGTTTACGTTTATCGTTTGATTTCAAAACCTCCCTAATGAAAGCAATGATACTTTATTTACATTTTTGGTGTGGTAATATACTTGATTATCATCAGAGTCTTAATGTTGGTTTTATAGATTTTCTGTCCTCTGCAATAAAGTGCATGGACGTTTGATGTCTGCCACTCGGTAATAAGCTTGTTAGAAGATGTAATGAGGAAAATTTGATACGTTTGATGAGTATTCGGAACGAATTGAGGGCGAGATTTGATAAATAGAGTGCTTCCTCTGTCCGCCGCCAGTTGAAATTTTTCAATGAAACGAAAAGCATCTTGATCAGCTTTATAATCCCCTAACTTTCTCAAGTTGTAAAAAGTAGGCGCAACTGGGACTTAAGAACATGTGGTAGAAAATTGTCCAGTGCTGACTTCAATCTAATCATGTTTTTTGGTGGTCTTGTTGTACTTTAGCACCGAAGTTTGCAGTAACAAAAAAAGAAAGAAGAGCCAACATTAGAGTGCATCAGCGGAAATATGGATCTTTCTTAACCTTTTAGCTCGATGTGACGTGACTTCACCAAAACCTATCTAGATTTGATTGAAACCAATTGTCATAGAAATTGGTTGGCAACCAACGCGTCGTGTACATGTAATATCGAAACGAGCCGATATTCATCACAGGCACTGCATGCCGTCCAAGACTGTCAACTCGCCTTGCAATCGTAGCCAAAGACAATTTAAATCCCATTTCCTTGCTAATTATGTTAGTGGCAATTGATGGAGTTCGTGGTTTTGCCAATTAGCCTTGTGAGGATTTCCTGCCATTCAGTTGTTGGGGTTCAGCCGGATTTCGATTTTCTATTAGAGTCACTGCAAGATGGCGTAAACTTGGAATGACAGATATCCCGAAGACGGGATCTCTCACTTGGGCTGGATTCTCCCTGGTTATTGATCACCATAGTGCAAAGGGGCACGTCGTTGAGACGTTCTTCAATTTGCGCCAGACCTGCACCGGGCGGGACTTTCACCTGGGTTAAGTATTGCTTCCTGCTAAGGAGACTGCTCCTAGGACCTACATACATAATAAATACCATGTCTACGGCTGACAGTATCGTCTAGTTGCCATGGTTCGCTAGGAACACTGCCGTCATGTGCCTCATTTGTTGAGTTCTCTGGCTTTGAAAAGCAACTATTCACAAAATAGATTGGATTCAGTCACGTTTCAAGTGCAAATTAAAAACGTATTAACTTTTCAGAAAGTATCTGACTTAGGTAAATCATTATCCAGTCTATCAGTTTTACTCAAGATGTTGCACTCAATGGTTTTAGTCAATGTCCTACAATTTCATTTTTGCGCTTTTTTGGTTAAGCGCCTAGAAATACTTACTGTTACATTGGGCGCTAATAGCCAATTCTAATCAGTTTGGTGCAACGGATTATTCATAAAAGTAAGCCTAGATTTGCAGTTGACGCTGTTCTAAGGCAGTAAAGCCAAAGCACCTGTACAGACATGCAATAAACTCTCCCGATGTGAGTCAATTACATGTAATATATTCAAGATGGCAGCGTTTGATTCTCTGTCCAGACACATGAGGCACCTTGACTGGCACGACCAGTTCACTTTAATCAAGGGGGCCGTCCATCTGGCTACAGCGAGCTGTAGTTTATGATCCGCCCACATAGTACGGTTGAAATTCCTATGAGACAAAATTCGTATCTGCAATACCAGTTTTTTTTACCCAATTGCAGCGTGCAGGCATCACTCCACAATAGGGAGTTTTCGCAAAGCCCCCGAAACGCCAAAGCCATTGTTCGCTGGCACGAAGAGAGTACCTGACAAAAGGATAGACGTTCGCGTCCGCGTTTCGGGGGATTCGCTGCTTCGACGTCTAAACCGGCCCATACACCATCAATATTATCGCACAGTATGAGGATCAAATGGGCAATTTTATTGCCAATCTTTCTTCTACCCATCATGCCAGAAGCACATGCCCATTTGGGCCCCATATTGTGCAATAATATTGATCGTGTATGGGCGGCTTAAACAACTAGCCGTCGACAATAGGGAGGTTTCGCAAGCGCCCGGTTAGGCCCTACGACGACGTTTTTCTGTTTGTGACTGCACCCAAACAATAGATAAACGTCGNAAAGTACACTAGCTGATTGTAACGTTACATTTTCCGCAGGGATTAGTAGGCTATCTTCGACAAAGCCAAGACGAAATATAAGTTGCTTGTACTATTAGCAGCAAAATCTTACCTCGAGGTTCGGTTTATGGTCAACAGCAGCAGGTAAATCAAATCAAGTAAACTGCCTATTAACTCAAGGCATCACCACAAAGTTAATTACTAGTTTGCCATATGGTTTATGTAGCATGGCCTGTAGCTGACTTTCGTACATTCTCAGCATAGCATACCTTGATTTATATACCAATTAAAGGATATATGCCTTATCACAGATTGATTAATTTGAAGATGCCCTGGTCAGGGGCACTGATACCATTGGTGCGGAGTTCATTAGCCGCCCTGGATGCATGAAAGCTTTTTCTGGAGCAGACATTTTCGGTCGTAAATCATCCAATGTATCGATGTTCATGCTAACAGAAGTGCACTTCAGGTTGGCTCAGTAGCCTACTTGAGCTAGGTGTGGTTCATTCGCTATGGGAATTCAATACGGCTTATTTTTTGAGAAAACTATCTCAAGAAGGAGTCATGCTGACGAAAAGTAGCGAAGTGTGTTGAAAAAGTTTGGTACTATTTGGTGCAGTACTAGTGTCCAATCCTGAGGTGAAGTCAAATGTACTGCAAATACAATGGGTGGTGTTCATAAAAGTTAGCAAATGCTTTTACTTAAGATTTGCACAGCGAGGTCCATTGTAAATGTACTGCAAAGCCTGAAGGAAAAGCATTTGATAGCTTTTATGAATATCAACCAATGTACTATTGGCTGAGCGTGACGAAATTTCACCGTGTGCATTTCTTGTAGTCGGAGGGAGTAAGGTTACCTCCAAGGCGGAAGTGGATTTGGGATTCATGTTTCGTACACTGGAACATGCAAGTAAGGATATCGGCGTTCTGCAAGAGTGCTGCATCGATTCTGCCGAGTAGGCTATGGCCTACGTAGCCTATAAGATGAGACTCGGTAGCGTCATTGTGTGGTCAGGCGAAGTGAAGTCAAGTAGAAAATCCGAACATACGGACATTGTTACTAACAATGTATACGATTTTTTAATATCTTGAGGTCTCGATATAAGTTGCTTGTAAAAAGAGAGACATAATACCTTATAGTGCAATATCATGTATCTGGACGCGTGCTAACAATACACAACACTTCAACACAGACACCAGGCGTTATTCCTTCGTCAAGTAGACGCGAATATCAGTATCCGGAAGGAAACACATTGATTTGAGATCGCTGATGATAGGAAGTTCATTCACACGCCTTGACACATGCTCTTAATGAAAGGTTAGTTGGTTCAGGTGGATTTCTAAAAGAAATCGTACCCCTGACACCAGGCACAAGGTGTTGGTTAATTACTGGGACTCGGGAGGCTGTGAGATGATTATTGAATCACCACCAAGGAGAGATGAAGGTGTGACTCCACGTATATCTGAGGGAGGGGGGACTGGTTAAGATGGAAGGTGCTGCCTCTTCGCAAGTTGATACACCAGTCACGCTTTGTCTTAGCATCTTGGAGAGCCATGCCTACTCTTGATTGCTTTGAAGTCGGAATTTCGTCCCAGTCATTTCTCCTGGCATACCTGGTAGTTCGTTGCTCTTCGCCTGTGCAACAGGTTTAAGACAAGCGTTGATAAAATCTTTACACAAGGAAGGTGCCATGGCGTTTTGAGTTTGAATTCGAATTGCAACTGACTTTCGGCTTGTGTTTTGTGTTGAATGAAAAAAAAAGTTTACGTCATGTAGGTCACTAGTTCAAGTCAAATTTGCACCAATTACAGGTTTCGAAAACAGAAATGTCATTTAGATTTCGAAGACAACTGATCTGATATTCCATCATCAAAAATTCGTAAGCACTTATCAATTTTTGTCATCATGTATGTCAAACTTCCTGTTGTGATCCACTAATTCTTTAATGGCGACAAGAAAACAAGCCTCAACTCAAGTCAAACCTGCACTTCTCAGAAAATGACTGCCGTGGATCTTTAAAAACGTAATGCATCTGATACCATAATGCCCACCTTCGTAGAAGTTGCAATCCACTTTCACCGTCAGTATAATGGACAAATACGAGGAGAGATTGCATTGGTTTGGCTGTCTTTGATCATGATTTAAGCCTTTCAGATGAGATTGCGGCGTGGGTCTGGGGACTCCGTTATTGCATACCACCTTAATACCTTTTATAGGTAACAGAGAGATAAAAAGCACTGGTTAGGTTTCTTGAAGGAAACTATCCGGTTTAGTTCGTGGTATAATAGGCAAATCTGTTTTTGTGGCGATGATTTGCTGGCTTGGGAACGGAGATTGGTTTGGATTTTATTCTTTGAGACGGGAGTTGGTGAAAGGTGAGAAGACGGAATATAGATCTCTATTTACGTCACGTCTTCGAATGTTGATAAGGTCAAATGTACCCAGAAGGTTATAAGTGAGTCGGGATTTGTTTGAAATTTCACCTCATAAATCCAAGATAAATTCAGAAAAGCCTTTCTATTAAGGATACCTTTGGGACTGACAAATGCTCTCCTTTATTGAGAGATATCGTGAGTACAAGATATGAAATGACCAGTTTTTGGACTGAATATGGGTGTCCTTACTACAGAGGTGTCCTTTGTGAACGAGGTTACAATATATTTGAATTTGTTATCAATGACAACAAACTAAGGGTACTAAGGGAGTAAGAAATAAAAGTGGAATATAAGAAGTGGGAAATTTTGGAATTTTTCAATTTCTCAAATTGGGAGAAAATTTTTTCCCATTTTGAGAAATTTTCTTGAAACGACATAACATTTTGTCTAATTTTTCGGGCGATATTTCTCAAAATGGGAAAAAATTTCTCCCAATTTGACAAATTGAAAAATTCGCGCAAAATTCCAAAATTTCCCACTTCTTATTTTCCACTTTTATTTCTTACTCCCTGCAAGTGTTTCATAAAAATGTGTTCTTTTTCTTTTTTTGGTACAACTTTGTAATACATGTCACCAAAAGTATAAGGAATTTATCTAATTGCAAAGTTTATAATTAATCAAATTCCTACGGCTCAGTTGTTTTTCTACCCCCAGCAAGACAGAGAGGAGGCTTTAACTCAAATACAAAGGCAAAGGAGCTTTTAATTCAAAGCTTTATATTGAGCAATAAAAAGAAGTTGATTTCAAACGGGCACCTGTTATGATTTTACTCTCGAAGCACATCAAAACTCGTGCACGTTTGTAAATCACTTGAAAAATAGCTTATAGAGTGATTGAAATAATGGGGTGGTTTCCGCTTTGATGCTCTATAGACTGCTGGGAGGGACGAGTTCCGAGTTGATTTTAATCAGTTGGATAACGAGGTTGGTGCATTTTCATGTGATGTTGTAAGAGATTATAATCTAGGTTTTTTACTCTCCTGCACTGAAATATGGACCGAGTTTACAAAGCAGCAAAAGGGGGAGAGCATTCAGTCTAACGTGACAACAGACAGCATGTAGTCATCTGCAAGACATCATAAATGCTGCTAGTTCTACTTAAGATGAGTCCATCGACGGCAGTTTGATGTGGATGTCAATCCGTTTAGAAATAAAGCTTCGTCAATCAATTAAATGAATAGGATTAAGAATCATTACGAGGGCAGGAAAAATCATAAGGAAATAAACTACTTGGTTTTGAATTTATTGGGGTGATTAGATGATTTTGATGAGGTTAATGTTCGGCGATATGGCTATTAGGATGTCTGGTTCATGATGGGGGATCATATTTAGATCTGACTAGGAAGTAATAACCATTTTAGTGGAGAAAGCAAATGTTTTGAACAAATTTGTTTACTTGAAGAATTTTCACAAACGGTACTTGCTGAGTATACAGCAGGTGCTTTTGCTTGCTATAAACTTATATATTTCCGTTACAATCTACTAAGACAATCAATGGCGGAGGCTGCTGAGCAGGTACCCTGATTGTCGAGAAACCAGCAGGTGTGAGAGGAGAATTCGTCCCTAGCAGAAAGTGCCGCGGGTACAATGTTCTATTTTGAGATTCTACTTCAACATCGATATCAAGGCTCTTTATTATCGATCTATAGGGTAAAAACTTTTTCTAGAAGAACATTTTCCTTCGCTAGCCTTATGGCTTTTTGTTATATTGATGACTACTGGCCTTGTGTACTGGCCACCCGTCGTCAATTTCATATTAAATTCCTTTTTCCAATAGATTTCAAACTAATTTACCAACTACTCACGCTACTCTCACTCTATGAAAGCGTCATCTCAGGATGATAGCCAGTTGTAATAATTTTAATTTTGTTGAATTCAAGTGTTTTAAGCATCCTGAGAATATCAGGCGTTCTTACTGCTCGCTCCCTTCGTCACCGCAGTTGTGTGCGGCGACGAAGGTAGCGAGCACTAAGAACGCCTGATGTTCTCAGGATGGTTTTAGGGGTTGCAGTAGACTGCACTTTCTAAACACTGTACACATAAAAGCGAATAGGTAAAGTAATAGGCAATAATACTGTGAAGTAAAGTGAGATAGACATTAAGTGAGGAAAGTAAGGGAAGATATTAAGTCAGGAAAGTATGGTTGCAAAGCTGAAACTGAAAATGAATTGACGGAAGGGCACCACCAGGATTGGAGCCTGCGGCATAGTTTGACTCAGCCAAGAATCAGTAGGGTGTAGACTTCGACTTCGATCGTTGATCGGACCTTTGCAGTGGGCGTCAGTGTCCCACATTAATGAACCGACCTTTTAAATGTTAAACTTATTCCCTTATCGCTCCGGCATGAGGGCTGCTTACAAATTACAGCCGATAATCAACACATCAGACAGACTTTACATAAGCTGCGATCGCGACTCCCAAATGATCGCTCAACACGATATGAAATTAATAAAACATAGCTAAATCGTCTCCCAATGGGCGATAGTTAATTGCTTACATCTCAGGAGGAACTTGACTTGCCTTCAGGCTGTTAAATCACTCTGGAACCGTTTTCCCAGTGGTTCTAACATGTAGTCAACTTTGCTGTTGCCCTTGGGTGGAAACTTTTAATTTGTATTGGTTTTTCACTGCGAGAACACGAGCTGTACACTTTTTTATTTCCATTTCTAACACTTTCATTGCTAGTGGCAAATTCATAAACTTAAACCTACCAATCCTTAAATCCCGCAACTGCTTTCACATTGGTATGCATTGTAAAGAACTAATTCAGAGTTTTCCAATGAATACCAAGTGATGGGTTGCAGGCGCCTTCTTCCAAGCTATGAGAGAGTTAATGTATTTTTCATTTTCGGCAAAATTCGCCTTGGCTAAAAGGGCTAAAAGAAATTGCAGTGTGGTTTAGGTATATCCCATGTGGCTGCAAATTTTCCAAGCATCTTTCTTTTAAATCCATTGTACTCAATGGATTTAAAAAGAACAACATTATTATCCTTTGTAGTACATAAGTAAAAAAAATTCCCAGGATGTGCTTAAAGGCTTAAATTTGCGGGCATTCAAAATTTCATTTTTTTTGTAAAGTAAAGCAGTGAATGACTGTGCAGCGACGTGGAGCATTCTTTCTGTGAAAAAATGTTTGCTTAGCTAGAGAACACTGGCATTTTCCCAATGAAACCACACAGCAAGACATCTTCACATAAATATGATATCTGATTTCAGACGGGGATGGCGAGGTCTCGCTCCTCCTGGCAAGATTAGTTCTCTGAAATCCTAGAGGTCCCACACAGTACGCTTTGTTCATGATAATGTATGGAATGTACATATATGTTTTCATCTCGGAGGATTTTTAAGTAGATGTATAACCAAACTAATCTAACTTTTTACCGTACCATCATATCCCATAGGGGATGCCATATGATGTACCCACATACCTTAGGCAACCAAAGGCGGTTTAGGGAGACGTCAGCAGTAGAGACTCGTATCAGGGCATGAACGATTATTCAGAAGATTCCCACTTCAAAGGAATTGTGCTCTCAAAGTGTAGTCAGACCAAAGAAAGAATCATACGAGAGCGATTGATCGTCAAGAGAAAACGTTCAAGGGGAGTTGTCATCAGAGAGGGTATAAAGACCTTAGCATGAGAGAAACTGCCTAATCCACATCTCATTCCATAGCCACTAATGCTAGCGGAGATAATGCCCGTAGGGATACCTAGTGGCAAGTAACGCAGGGTATTTGAAGGGCTTTGAGGCGGCCATGATGGCAGTGGCGTGCGGGAGAAGGACCACGCGGTCAGATTGACTTACCGTTCACCAGCCGCCAGGGAATCTTGTTGGTAATTGGATTTTTGCTTTCGTTCAACATTTTTAAACCATTGCCATTTTTAAATCATTGCCATGTTTAAACCATTGATAACTGCGAAGTATTTCATGAGCCATACGTGTTCTATTCGATTTTCGGAATGATTCAGCATGCCGCGGACACTTTGAAAAAAATTAATCAAATCATTGACGGTGTTGCACAAGACCCGAATCTTCACTACATTATAACACAGCCCTTCAATGGTAAAGAAGACAGTTTCTCACAAAATGCCTTATAAGAATTAGAGGAAGCATGGCTGATTGAAGTACTAACTACACTGTACACCACAGTGCACTTGGTAGTGCACGACAGGGCCATTACTGCAGTTGATCATCTCCCCACTGATCATAGGTGGAGACACTGATATTGGAGGGCATGCAGCAGGGCTTTCTACTTTGGCATGCATTTTTAAATCACTGTAGATCGTCAGTGAGTCACACCTCTACCGTATCAATACCAGGTGGTTCTACTCCATCGAGAGAACCTCCAGGCAGCTTTATTTTTATCAAATTCTATACGTCAAATGAAACCAAACTTTCTTTACGATGAGAAGATGTTGCATTCAATAATCATCACTTCGGTAACTGCAGACGACAGAAAATACAAAAAACCTTGGTAAAATAGGACTTAATTCCTATTATCGAAGAAGAATACTCCTTATCGGGTTGCTATCGGCAGGAAAACTGGATATGTAATCGGCAAGACTTCGTAACGTCGAAATAACAATGATGTTTTTTGCTCCTGACAAACTAGTGTGTTTTTCGCATTGTTCCTTCTCTGTCTACGGAAATCTCGCACCAGCTTACGCACGGATGGCCTTCATATTTCATTATGTTCGACTTCCCCTCGTAAATACCCGTCTAAGACGCGTCGGGATCGATCCCTGTGGGTCCAATATCATTAACATTGTTCCGAGAGAAGCTTACATATTATAGCTCAGCGTCTGATATGACCTCAGCTTATAGGACAAGTATATACATGTAATAGGAGAATGGGATCTAAAAATGGAAGCGATGATATGAGATCACGACCTTTGTTGTGCTTTTGATTGTATATAGATACAGCGAAACCTCTCTACCAACGACGTACACCCTTGAGTTCGAATACATCTCTGTTTAGAACTTAAAGTTTGGGTTTATAGTCTGATATCAACAACGGTAGAGGTGTCATCCGACTTTACACTTTAACCCCAATACTAAAACCTTTCAGTAGAACTCAGTAAGGCAAAGAGACGCCACCGTGGGATTCGAACCCGGGACCCTCTGACCCGAACCACTACACCACCGTGGCTCCCTGCCTCCCAGAATTTGTTTGCAATGATGCTGGGGACTATTTCACGCGGCACTGCAAAAATACAGTAGATTTACAGAAAAGTGTCTCTGAGACAGAGTTCCTGGAAATTTTCTGCAGATTCACAGGTACTGTACGTACATACATGTGCACGCACTAAAGCTAATTTGCCAACTCTTCCTCCAACACAGAGACTAGAATGGATGCACTGTAAACTGGTAGAGGCTCCGTAAATTTATGGTATAAATATCACATGTAAATCTGCCAAATGGTTCCGGAAACTCTGCTGCCGGCACCTTTCTGTAGAACTACTTTATTTTTTTTAAACAGTGTCAGCCAATAAAATGGATCGATCACCAACAAGATCAAAACGGACGGGCCATTCTCGATAAAAGCCCCCCAGTATAATCATCGCCTGACCATCACTTCAAATCCCTGACCCCTGGTCCCATAAAACTGCAAATTAATTTGTTCCTTCCATTACGGGATAAATGTTTGATGAACACCATCGTCTGATGCATTCATCTTTTGATTAACCTACCGACGTCACGACATACCACTGCGCTTCCGTCGAGACGACACGGTCGGTTGTATTTATCCTAAACCTAGGAGGTTTCGATGTGGATGATACAAGTGTGTACATGTACAGGGCGGTTCGTACATCAGCGTGTCTCTGGCAGCCATGTTCCAAGTAGCCGAACGCACTCTCCAACGCAGGGGTGAGACGGTTTCACCTTACTGTGGAAGTGGAACATCATAAAATGCGGAACAGCACGGCAGTGCGTGGAGTTTGAGCAGGTGTGAAGGGAAAGAATGTCCGTAGGAAAAACTGTCCTGTGAACAAGCGATCCTATTGTGACATTCTAATCTCGTGGCGATTGGTTTCTATAGCCATGCACCTTAATCCGTCACTGAACAATAGAAGCGGACACTTTATACAGGGGGAAATTCTTTACTGTTACACCTGACGTTCCACACTTCCATGCATGTTCATGAAATCACGACATGAAGTCCTAGGGCCTCAAATTCAGACTCGAGCTCTATAAAAGGTGTCCTAAAACATATTGTTGCGCAATTCGTGCTCGGCTCCAAAAATATTGGGCAGAGCCAACAAGTGTAGAGCAACATAAAGGGAAGTTTATCACGTGTCCTCCATCCGGAGTCCAATCATTCCTTTCCCCAAACTAAGCCAGGGAAGAGAATTGCACGTCTTACGTTCGACACAGTAATTACCAAAAAAACTTTGGAAACAATACTAGAATGAGAAATACTGAGGCAAGCCATCTGAAATTGGAGATTATCAACCTCCACTTATATTAGCATTCACGTAAGGCGACTACCGCTAGAAAAGACAGCTCCATAAGATCTTCTTTCCCACGTTCCACGACCACATCCCAACCAGCTAGACTTTTCTAAGGTATGCGTTATGGTATACCTTCCTGTGAAAAAGCAACAAAAGAAACCGTACTTACAAATTAGTGACGTTTCAAAACCATCTATTATTCTAGGCAATAATTACACTGTCGCTTCTTCTGGCAGTGTAACCTGATTTATGAAGGTTTGGTATAACATTTTTCTTATAAATCTTGCGCTTTTCGTCCTTTCTTTAAACTTCGGTGATGGGTTGTCTTAACGAAATAAATGACTAGTACGCGTATTTTGCTATTCGATTCTTCTTCCAACTGCAATGCCCTCTCTTCTTCTACTCGTTCAAAAGCTTCTCTCGTCATTTACACACAATATGCCGTCGCTCATTCGTGGAACAGAAAGAAACTTTCATTGCTCCAAAGAAATCCAACAAGGAAACCACATTTTTGTGGAGTATCACCGACCATACCGTACAAGGCACGAAAAATTTGATTGGCAAAACCTGAAGAAGCGGATACATGTACTTCACCAAGCTGGGACCTTTTTACCCTACTCTACCATTTTGGGTTTTTGGCCGTAGCAGCTTGCAAGTACTCATTTACCTTTCGTCTGCTTTGGCATGAGAGGGGGAAGCCTGGCGCAGATTGAATTCGAACACGAAAGTTTCCAAATTTTCCGACATCGGTTTTTTACCGAGAAGACCTTTCCGAACATATGTAGATCTAGGCCTACATGTACTACGAAATCAAGGTACACATGCACATCCGACTTGCTTTAACCATGCTTTAACGTCATCATGACAGTCTTCTTTGCCGGATTTGGCAGAACGTGGCCATCTCGAAATCTATTTGAGTACAATAACACCGTTTGCGGTATTAAGTGAAGAAAGTAAATTTCGGTGGGACACAGTTTTAAATGCATGTTTCTGTGCACTGCCAGTGCTGTTTGGAGCGATTTGGGGCAATATTTTTTGGGAAAAAATCATTCTCTTAAAGAAAAGAAAAAAAGTGCTTACCACATCTGAAGACGATCACGGTACAGAAGAATGTCATAGAGTAATGAAAGTATTAGTTAAAATTCAGGGCCCGGCAATTGGTTTTTTACACCTCTGGTATACGTAGAACCGGAAGCGAGAGCAAGGATGTTCCATTACCGACTACAGTGTATCATCTAAAATAAACTTGAGGACTGATGTTTCTAATGCATTTTCCTGGTACGTGAAAAGAAAAAAAGTGTCTCTAATTACGTTTTTTACTGGCGGTAAGGAAGATTTGCTTGAGATATCATGAGAGTATTAAAAGTACACTGTCGAGAAAAAAATCGAGACAACATTTTTTTGTTCGTTTGATCTACTTATCACTTGGTTCCATTGCCTGCACAAATTCATCGTCATTCTTTTTTTTTAAATTAAAAATCTTCATCAATGGAATTGTTGTGTAATTATTTGGAGAAAAATAGTAAATGCTGCAGATCAACAACTTTTGAGTATCAGCTGCAATGGAAACAACGAGTTTACTTAAGTGAATACTCTTCCATGGCTCCGAAGTCTTTTATTCCCGTTTTCCTTTCTTCACCTTCTTGGAACTTCCAGGCCTACTGAACTTCAAAAGTTTGCTAATTTATTCTGACAAGTAACACCAAGATGGGTATACGTTTTAAAAACCTTGCTCATGATATTCACTGTGAAAAAACTAATTTGCCATCCACAATAATCATTTTTTTCACCACCATGCTGTTTTGATACCTTCTGAATAATATAACAGCAACGACATCGTAATCATCGTCGAAGTTTAACATTCATGGTGATAATATAATGATGAGAGCATCCAACTCTAGCACACAGACAGATCGTACTATTTCCATTGAATTCGACTCTCAAACGTGGACGCTTCTTCTCTGAGAAGAGAAATTCGGTAGCCAAGAATTGACCTGATCAGTCTTGGGCTTCTTCCCTGACAATTACACCCTCCATTCCGTAAACTCCGTGTGTCGGGGATAAACCTACCGAAGTGAGCAAACCTTCATTAATGCAGTATCGGCATGCTACTTAGCTGTAAGCCGTCGCTTAATGGATTCACAACTGATAAGAACACTGGAAAAGCGAATTAAGCCCAGAGAAAAAACACGACGAAGATTTAATTAATGTTCGGCCAAATGATTATCGTCACACTTTCCATTAGCCGTTGCAAAGAGGTGACGATACTGACACACATAAATAAAGGGATGGGGCTTAGGAAAAGATGGATGAGTCGTAGTCATCCTTTATCGTGAGATAAGACAAACTGTTCGGAGGAAAGGCTCGTGTAAATAAACGAGGCGTTTAAGAAAGAATATTCTTTGGCAGAGATAAGCTCTATGATCAAATATTTAACTTTGTATACAAGAGACAAAACGCCAAACTACCTAAGGTAGTACATGAGGTGCAGAAGTTTACATACATGTACCAGTAACAATTAAACTTTTTAGCTCTGGCTCTACGTCAGACTTCATCTCCGTTGCTTCAAGCAACTTCCAGTATACGTACACGAACAAAAAGTGACTTCTTTCCTTTCGAGGATTACATGTGGGAGCTACAAGCGCAGCTTTACATTTACCCAGTTTTTGCCTCGGTATTGTTTACCGAAATTTTCCAACAATGCGAATACATATTGATAATTGCCGTTCCCTTTTCCATTGTATTCACCAGAGAGGAAGACTACAAGGCACTACCCCAGGTTTTTTTGTATTCCATTGTTTATCCATTGTACCCTACCTAAACCTTCTTCCTGACAAAAAATATTGCCGCCATCAATATTTTTGTAACCAGGGTTACATTTGTTGGTGAAAGATGCAAAGTTTGGTCTCCAATTAGGCCTAGTCTGCTCCGAAAAATTGACAGCCTAGTTTTAACTGTAATGGTGACCAGTTACAGCCTTAGGAAACGGTAAAACCTGCTGCTGACCACTGATAAAGTAACAAATTTTGTCGTTACCCTCCACTCGAATTCATACCCAAAAGCAATACATGTAATGGCCTACACCTGTAGGTCCCAGTGAAAAAGGGCTGGAAACCTATGGGATTAGACCAGTACAAAGTGATCGTACAATAAATAGAACAGCCCAGTTGATAGGCTTTCACAGTCACTCATTCTTCGGCACATTTTGCCGACATAATGGGGTGAGAAAAAAGACACAGCTATTCTGACAGTTCACTCTCAACAATTCGGCCTCTTTATCGCTAGTTTCCAGCCCCTTTACACTCGGAGGCAGAAAAAAGTATTGTACACGATCCTAAAAAGCCTAAAACCTGTGACTTAGGTAGACTATTCATCTGAATGTACGTTGTGAAAACTATCCAATGAATACCTATTTCAGAGGGTTTTTCAGTCGTTTTCTTCAAGTTTTCCAATTTGACAGAATGCACCTTGGCAACGAAAGGGTCAATGTTGCACATCGCCGGCTAAGTCAGCTTCCTCAACATACGTCTTCCACGGAACAAGCATCATATATATCATTACCAGTCATTATTGCCCGTATCGATCGAGCTCCCATCAGATACTTCAAATCGATTGTGAGAAAAAGATCAGCTGAATAAAGGCAGGGTCTTCATCCTCTTGGGGGATTTAATACGATCGCTTAAAATGTTCGTTCCACTGGGGAGAGGTTGTAGGAAAATGACAAAATGCCAAGAAGAGTTGACAAATGTTATCCATCTTTTTCATTGACTTTGCTTCTGAGACTTGACTTTAATGTTTAGTCGTGCACAGGCTAGGCACATGATAGGCCTATCCTGAAAATCTTGTTATTGATCACGTTGAAGGTATTAAGTTACAGATACCCAGACTAAGACATCTTCCATGGGGTTGCAGAGAGTGGGCAGTGACATTACAACAGAAAGATCGTTTCATATTTCTACATGGCTGATATTACAACTTAGAATCTAGGTATCGTATTAACACATGGGCGAAGTGAGACCCAGGAATATTATTAAGGATAATGTTCCACCCCTGAAGTGGGTTCGAATCTGCCGCCTCCTGATCTCAGTCTGGCTCTCGAATCACTTCGCCACTGTTGTAGCTCATTCAGTGTATTCAACGCACACGGTCATTATATTTTATACGATTTTTTGATAGATCCAAGGTCTGGCTTCAATCTATAAATCAAAATGTAAGCTTTGATATACATGTATTGAGCGTATTCAGAAAGAAAATCGCGGACTATTTCGACCGTACGGCGGGCACAAGTCGCGAAAAGTCAACCCACCAACCCGTCGCTTCCCTTATGGATTTTTAACAAGGATATCAAAATCCCAGAAAAGTTATATACCCAATCGACTGACTCGAGACAATCCGCGAAAAGAAACACACACATCGATCAAACCATTGCGTTACGACACAACACAAACATCCAATACGCGTCCTCACTTCCTTTTGTTTGTGGTTCCGTTGCTCAGCAACATGTTTATTTCTTTCTAATTCTATGTCCACATATCAGCAATAAAAGGTGTTGATTTACTTGCGTTTCTGCGGTGTATCGAATCAGTGGCATTATATTCATGTCCTTGGGTACTTGTTCTTGCAGAAGGACGGCTGACTGCTAGATTTACTTATTACTTCAGTGATCTGCTTCGAACAATGGATGGGGGAGGTGATTGTTTGAATAGGCATTTTCGTATAACAACACCTTAGGGCACAGAAAACAATCCGAGCAATAGCTGACGGATTAACAGGCCCATTGACGCCTGTTACCAGGCCAAATAATCCATCTATTGTTCTGGCACAGAAAAATCTCCAAGTCCCAATTACGCAACGATTTTAACTGAGCAGTTCCTTTATTTTTTCGAGTAAGCCTATGCCCTTGGATTTCCTTGCATGTCGAAAAATGCTTCATGATTTTTGGGATTGCACGGAGTGTGGACGAAAATCCTGTAAATCTGGCAGGCCAAATGCCAAACCGTGAAAACCTGGGCCGTTTGGTTACTCCATGGGCATGTTGTAACACTTCATAAAATTATTAACTGAAAACGACCCCTCAATGGGGCGGATGACATAATGCTGAATGCCATAAGGCAATGATGATTTAGCTCCCAATGGACCCAAGTCCTAGTCCTAGAAATCAGTCATATACCGGGCTAGGTCCCAATTTCGACAAAAGTAGTCTAAACATAGCAAGATATCAGCGAGATTCTCTGCCTGGTTTTTTTGCTTTCTATCGAATTTCCCCCTGGTTTCTGTTAACTTTCAACGCTGGGTTACGTGTACATGCATTGTATGTATTGGAGCACATGTGATTAGGTTAATGATAAAGGTTACAATGACGTGATTAATGACCAACCTTCGATTGAATTAATGACCATTGAAACGTTCGTCAGCATTCGACGTTGTATTGCATCAGGCTGTTGGACGAAGATTAAAGATAGAGATGTTTTGAGGTTGGTCGATTTTGTAGAGAAAAAGGGTTCATGACCCTTCTCAAAATCACCAAGTCGAAGATCAATGGTTTGAACTGGCGGATGTATGGACACCAGTGTCATTTTTCAAACTGGCTGACTGGTATACGCCAGGCAATTCATGAATTCTTACATTTATTTTCTTCGACTCCTCCTCAAAAACCGCATCATTCGTATGTCAGACGTGCAGGTCGACATTGGCACCATCTTATACACGGATGCTGAAATCAGCATCACCAGCAGAGCTCTAAGTTCTAAATACATCATCGACTTTTCTGACAGTTCGTTTTCCGTCTGCCATTTATTCCAATCAATCGCTAAAAGACAAGGACGTGCTATTCGCATAAAGGCAGAAGCTTTGCAGCCACCCTGAGCGTATTTCCTCATCTATTCACGTCAGAACCAACTGTCTTTGACATCTCATGTTCCGAGACGGTTCGCTGATCTTGTCATTGTGCCGGTGGCTTTTGCGACCTGATGCAGGAAGTCTCGAGCCCGTGAGAAGAAGATAAGAAATGGCGGATTTAAAAACGGCGTATAATGACTCGGCTGCACTGAATACCAACCCCCTTGTTCAGCCCGATGGAGACATCATTCTTTTCATGCAAGTCATTCCGGGTATCTTGTACCTTCTCGACCAGTGCCTGCATCATACACACGTGTACACACCTGAACACATGCCAAAGTTCATTGGGATGCTCATCAGCCGTCTCCATAACTTCAGCAGAAACCCACATTGCTGAATGTTGCTTCTAATCGGCCGAACTCGGGTTTACACCGCAGCTGAATGCTGTTCAGTAGAACTCTAATTTCCCGGTGCTCCTTGCCCAGAAAAAAATAGATGCCATAGACCTGCTGCTGAGAAAGTGAGGAAAGCGGTTGTGTACGGAACAAACTGTGTACAATATTCCGCTGATTTTCATGATTGTGCTCGTTTCTTGCCGTTGACACGTGAAATATTGCAAATTCTTATGATGCTTGTTGTAGAAAGAATATCAAGAGATGGCTGGGGCCGAATTTCACCACGAATACAGCACGAATTTCCCCTACGCCCACGGAATATCGTGCTTGTTACCACAACAAAACAATACAGGATACTCTTATCTGTTTACAAGACGTTGAGTTCTACGCCCTCAGAATAAGCCTGCCGCCTCGCTGTCACGACCAGCAGCCTGAAATCTCTTAACTTGGCAAGTGGGATGTTGTTCTGCCAAGAGTGCTGATGACATCAGGGTGACTTCCGCGACCCAGGCTGTCGGGGCCCGGAGACAAGCTATTAGGAAGAAGGTGATGATAGAATTGGACAAATTAGCGCCGTTACTAGCCAAGATGTGATCAAATGAGCTGAATGGGTACCTTCCTAGCCTGGAGCCGTATCGGTGTTGTGGATTATCTCCAATTCGTTTGGTATATTGCATTCACCTAACTAGGGCCTGGATGCACTCATGGTTATTCTAACTTATTAGGCAGAGTTGTGGACACGCCCAAGGCTGTGTACGGCCATCTTGATAACCAAGGCTAGCCATGCCCATGTTGACATCATGGGGTCACGAATTCGGATATCAGGCGAATGGACTCATTTCTAGTTTCCTGGGGTCAGGGAGCATGCGTGGGGACTGTAGCTCTACAAGACGCAGAGGTCGGGCGTTGCTAGGGTCCAGCTTCTCCTGTTGTTGATGGTCGGCATTACTGACCACACAGCAGGCTGTTGATATCTTGTAATCGATCCTGACACTGGCGCTTTTGATATATGATAACGTTGAGGAGCTATCCCAGTGGCAAAAGCAAGGTCTTTCTGACCTTACAACTGATATTTTGGTGAAGGGTGTACAGGCTTAACCATGACGTCGGTTTTTGACGCAGTGACCATGCAATCTTGTCCCGTCAGTGCAGACCATGTGCATTCCGTATGCACTGCAGAGGGAAGCACAGGATCAGTTCAGTACATTCTGAGAGGATGCACTGTGCAAGGCTTCACAACATTAACTATTATGGAGGAGCTGGACATCGTTAACTGACCTTTTACAAGATAACTGCAGGATACTTTTGGCGTTTTAGAAGATACCTAATAGTACATGTATACGTACACCATTTGGCAATGAACCAATGGCAATCAGAAACGCGGCAGACATCTTGGCTTTGTTTCAAGATCACTTCTATTCTCCCAGGGAATGTCTACGAGTGAATAACGAGGGGGTCGATTGGGTCATTCATCGCTGATCACAACTCCTGATCCATGACTTTAGGCTAATGATGACGCAGGAATGGTCAATTAAGCTGACCAATATGGTATTGGTTCTCCTACATTGTTCATTACCAAGGAAATTTTGTGCTTGACAGGATTCAACGATCGAAATGACGGCTTATCACTTTGAAGCAAATGGAAAAAGTGGTAACACGTAACATAGCGTGCCTTATATATATATACTGCCATCCGCCGACTCTCATATCATGTGATTTAATTGGCAGTAAAGTCTTTTTATGACTCAGAGTATTCTCGCAGTAGCGTGTTACTTAAGCGAATCCTTGACTTTGTGTCCCGAGGTGACCAAGTGTGGATCACATCCTTATGCATTTACTCAGGCAAGCCAGACTATGGCCCGTATTTTAGAATGCTCCTCAACGTAAAGGAGTTCCTGAAGGCTATTGTTCTCAACAGGAGAACAACAGCCTTGAGGAACTCCTTTACGTTGAGGAGCATTCTAAAATACGGGCCCTATACATGTAATGATGTATACGAGAGGTTAAGAAACCGCTCCGTTAACGATAACACTAACGCTAACGCTATTTCTGACGTACATTTGCGATGTAAAAAATAACGTTAGCGTTAGTGTTACCGTTAACGGAGCGATTTCTTAAACACTCGATTGTGTTGATTTCGACCATTAAAGCGGGGTTCATTGGCGCACGGAATAATGGACTTCAGCGTTGTCGTATCCGGAAAACTAGGGGCAAACGGACTGGAAACGGATCGGATCCGTGTGCCAATGAACCTTGCTTTTGTCAGCCATCAACAGGAGACCACCTAATAATGTCTTCCACTATGAAATGAATCCAGGTGGACGTCAAAGCTAAACCCAGCGGATTTTGTAGCCAGACCAGGGAATATGATTGCAATACTTCATAAACGGTGAATAATGTAAAGGATTACTGGTTTCCTGCCTATCGCACTGATTTATCGAATCCAAGTTTGCCAATGGTATCAGTCTTGTGACACTCTCATGTTTATATACATTGTCAAGGATTTGGACGTCTGGTGGGGCTGTTAGAGATTGTGCTTGTCAGATGTAAAGCAGTTGGACCGATAACGGTATAGACGTGGATCAGATGTACATGGAGGAGAAATTTCTGGCTGGGCTTTTGAAAAGCAGATTGTTGTGTGCAGTTTTGATGGCTGAGAAGCTGTAATGGTAATTCACCGTAACTTTCCCTCTAAGAGGTCACAGACCCGGTGTCTATGAATAATTCTGACCAGCCAAGTGTAGAATTATTACCGACGGCCTAATTGGCTTTTATGGATGGTAAAGTGTGGCTCATGGGACGGACCCTACATTTTGGTCTGTGACCTCTTAGGAAGTTACAATATCGTCAAATAAGAGGAGACGGCATAGATTATTCGTTGCACCCAAATACCACCATTAGGAGTCAGAGTTTCCAGTCGGGTTTACCATTATACGGTGACCATCCCAGGGATTAAGAACACACGGAACAACCAGTGGTGTCGTCCCCCTCAACAATACATTTACGGATCAGCGGCGCCGTCCAATTGGACCCCAGAAAGACCTACACCCTTAATCCCATGACAAACAATACAAGTGGGGATATCACAGAATAAAATCCTGTTCCTGAGGCTGAGGTGTGCATTAAGACAGAGTAAAGCAAGGTATACGGATACGCCGGTGTTACACTGCTTCACGGTTGCAACCCTTTGTGAAGCCTTTGTCAACCGGTCGTACACCGTATACTTCTATGTACAGGAAGCCTTACGGATGACTCGTGCCAAATCACAAATGACGAGTGAAAAATGAGCTCCTGTGTAACAGCAACCTTACATGTACGTACATGTACACAGGAAATTAACCCTGCCCACCTGAATGACGTACGTCTCTCCAAAGAGTAATTGACAGCCATCGTTTCAATTCTGTCTTTCTAATCATAGCACCATAGTGCATTAAAATTCCTCACACGTGGAAAGTGATAGAAAAAGTCGAATTTACGGTTCTACAGCTTGATTAGAAGTGACACGCCGTCACAGCCAACTTTCGTAAGAAACGTTGAGACTCCAAGAATCAGGAGTGGTTGATGTGTGAATTCAATTTCCTTTCGTTCCCGCACCGATCGTGCCATTTCCACGAACGTGTTGATAAGAAAGTCACCTTTAAGAGTCGAGCATCACCAAAAATAATACTCGACGAAATTGATCATTAATCCATTAAGTGATTGGTAAGGAATGATTGAGGAAAGAACGAAGAATGTGATCTTAAACCTTGCCGTGAAATTCCTTTCGGAAGAAAATTTCACTCCTTCATAGGGTGTGTGGTGGCAAGCTCACGATCCTGACCAAATTAATTTCTCACATCTCCAAAGTAGAGCCCAGTGGATTGTGATCATGATAGTCATGGCTATCAATCCGCCATGATACGGCGACCTGCCCTGCTGCTGCCATGATCCATAGAGGTGTCATCCAGTTGTTTGGACAGTGAAGTGTCCTTTAGTAAGGAGAAAAACTCGATGTAATCGGTTTGTTGAAACAGCAGACGACATCGAGGAGATAAAGAAAACTTGTGAGGAACGGAAAAGAGGAGAGAAAAATCACTGGTCGGGAAAAAGACAAGTTTGTTCGTTGTTCCGACTGGTTTCCATTTTTCTTCGCCTAGTACTGTTCCACTCAGATCTAATGTCGGTTAGTATAAAACGCAGGTTGCAGTTTGACCTGCAGTCAATAGTATTTGCAATACCTACATGTAACAACTGACTTCAACACCGACCCTAACATTTAACCTGCAACCTGCACCTTACACCAACCTATCTAACGGTACAGTGAAAACAGGGAATAGAAGCTTCTTTGACTGCTGATCACAATTTCAACTGCTGAACGCACGAGTTTTCCCCTTAGGTCCGGATATTTAAAACTTTTCTTTCAAAAGTCATTCGAACTAGCAAAATCAATTTCTCTTACTCTCACTACTATGCATTTAAATCAGTTGTATAGGAAGGTCAAATGGAATTTATGTGTTTCCCAACCCATTTGTTTGTTTCAAGACACATATCAGGTCGATGAAATCAATTTAAAGTTCTGCCTGCTTGGAATATCTAAAATATCACGGTTCTTTATTTTCCCTGCGATCATTCACACCAGCCGAGACATGCCTACAAGAATGAGCCATTGAAGAGAAAGCACTTTTGTGTTGTTGTTTTTTTGTAAAAGACGCTGCCATTGGTCAACTTGCTGTGAGGTTGTCTTCACTGTCCAATCGTGTTGTGTTTGAGTATACACGGGTGGTAAAGGATAAGAGAAGGTTCTGATTGGTCCTTCATACGGTAGAGTTGTTACTACATGTATAGTAGACCATTACATGTATTCACGATTACGTAAAAAACCGAGAGTTGAAAAAAGGTGAAGTTCTGGTATTGTTGTGTTGTGAACAACACCTTTTGGGCAGACTTCCCAAACCCAAAGTTCACAAGAGATCTTTCCAACAAAGATGGCGGTCTAACAGTTCTCACTATGACGTCAGAAGCTTAATACATGTACCATTCAATGGTCGCTGGCACACTAAGCTGGGAGAAATTTAGGTATTGTCTGAGAGAATGCGTTTGATAGTGTTACATCATGCTTGGACCATGAAAGGCCAGAACGTCAAGTTGGAGAACTAGTTGGCCACCATCTTTGTTGGAAAGGTCCAGTAGAACGTTGATTATATGCATCCTGCAAAACGATTCTAAAGACAATTTTCTATCGAAAGTTTGCTGTCAGACAGCAATAATTGCTGTCATACAGTCACTCACCAGCTGAACAATTTCCACGGGATAGTCTTTGAACAGTTACTATCTGACAGCAAACTTTCGACAGAAAACTGTCACGTGGAGCTGCGCCTTAAGGAAAACCAACCAAATTGCTCTAGACGGCTAATGCACTTTGCCCTCACTCACCAAATTTGGAAGTCACCTACATGTACATGTATATAGAATTACGCCACGGCGGTTGAAAGTTGGAATCGAAAGAAAACAACACTATTATCCTTACTTTCTCATCAACTACTTTCTTCACAAGAAAGTTGGGAGCCAATTTCCGCAATTTGCCTCAGAAGTGTTTAATATGAGGAACCGTTTAGTCCGTCTCATCTGGTAACACCAATGTAAATTAGCATTACAGATTGACCAAGGAAAATGAGACGGGACTATTAAATGATGATCGAAATGGCAGATTATCATGTAGGTGTGGGTAAACGAGAGTTAGGGCCATTAGGCCCGGACTAATGGCAAACTGACTAGACAAAGTCAAAGATAGCACGCTATAACGACTTGTCTCCTGTGAACAGCAGAGCTGCAACAGTGCGATGGCTCCAAGTGAGTCCAATAGCACACTCTATGTACCGTGCGACTTTCTACATGTATGTATCGTTCTTTTCCTTGAATTCCATAAAATGATTGCAATGAAACGCAATCTGAAAACGGAAGTACCGACAAGAGAAACACCGTCCAATACTCATTTCCGTCGGTCGCTCTACATTGCCAATATTTTTATGCGACATGACACTCCACAAGCAACACATTTGCTTAATCTGTCGATTTAGATTCAGATCTAAACTGAAAATACTTAATATCCGGGTGCCTAAACTGTATACTTTCGCTGTATTCAGCACATGCACTCTGATGTATGGTGCCGAGGACTGGGTGAACCCGCCAGAGCGTGGATACAGACAAAATTGATTTCTTACGGGGATACACCATTGGAGTTTTCGCTAATTGATTTCCCCCTAGTCCTACACATCTGTGATTAATACTAATCGGGCTGTTTGTACGTGAAGAGGATAACAGTGTACTTTGAGCCAACTGCAGTTCCATTTAAAGCACACAGCACACGCCTACTTAAAAAAATCACCAACTACCTTTAATCCGTCCAATGCCTAGTGACATTTAGAATATGGGGAGAGAAGATGGCAGAGTCAAAGAGAGATTATCGGCCTATTTTAAGTACATGTAGGCCTACGCTACACGTTCTTTAATCCTTATTCACTCTCATGTACATTGTACGTATACATGTGTGTACACCAACGTACATGTACTTTGTTTCCAGATAATGAGCAGCGAAATAAGAGAGCGAGAAAATTCGGAAATCAATTTTTCTGCATACTTTTTTGTTTAAAAAAATTCAGGAAATGTGACTTTGAAAGAAAAAAAAGTCGGGATAAATTTCTCTGCACACTTTGTTCTTGAAATCAGGAAATGTGACTTTGAGACAAAAAATCGGGTCAATAAATCTCTATGCATACTTTTTTGTTGCCAAAAATCAGGAACAGTGACGTGGGGTATTCAAAGAGGTGAGGGAGACTGCTTTTTCCTTATCGTACTGGAAAGGACAACTAATCCAGATGCAGATATATGAATTCCGTAAGCAAATGAACACAAGAAAAACTACAAAACCTTGAATGGAGAACTGATGCTATCTATCACTAATTACCTCAGTAGTGTCTCTAAAGCACGCATAATCATGTTTTAAAGCAAGATCTTTCAACTTCTTATCGTATACAATCGTTCTTTGAAGATCAAACACCACGAAATGTTGTCTACGCTCTTATCTCTAAGCCTTTTGTCATGAAACGAACGAAAATGACAAAACGGTATCTTCTTCCCTACTATCAGTATTCGATTTATCTGAAATGGCATGTCCACACTACAGTCATGAAAGAGATTATTTACCGTGTGGCTTTGACCCGTTTGTATTATTGTGTGCGACTTTTGCCATGCACTCAGCGTGAGTTTGATCGTTAACGATGAAGGATGGTTCCCAGGTATGATCAATGGGAAGAAGCTTTGAAGATAACAGGTGGTCATCAGTGTTCTTTTGTTATTGATAAACGTGAATGGATTTTGATTTGTTGGCGAGCTGGAACTTTCCTCGTTTCGCATCTTCGGATTGGTGTTGGTATTTTATACCCAGCCAACGTTTCGCGCCCCCGCATTGGTGTTTTACACCTACCCATCTTTTGCGTATGTTAAAATGATAAAATAGGAAGTACATGTAGGGAGGAAATAAACGGCTTCACCTCGAGAAGCCGCTGAAGACGGAGGCATTCATGACAGTTTTGTCGATTGAGGTATCTTATTTTCGAAATTTTTCGAATGAGAAAATAGCATCATGAGAAAATAGTGATCACATCATGCGTAACGTTACATGATGTGATTACTATTCTAAAAACGGTGAGGAATGAAACAAAGAAAATGCCACTGGCAGATATCACGAAGCATGATACTCGGAAGAAATGAAGAAACCTGTGATATTCAGTATAATGGGGTGTTTTTGAACTTTTACCAATTCGAAAGAAGTGATATTATATTAGGCAAAGATTACATAAAAATTACTGCAAAGATGGAAACTTCCTAAAAATTTATACTGCATGATATCTTGCTTCAGAAAACAAGTTATGCGTATTGAAATGAAAAACAAAGTTTTTTTACTCTTGCGGCAATAACACATCAGATAACAAAGCATACGCCTACTTTAAAATTTATACATGAATGTCTTGCTTCAGATAATAGGTAATTGAGACAAAAAAGAAGTCGTTTTCTTGAAACAATTATCCATGCAGTTCACTTTTTTTATTCAAATTAAGCTTTTGAAATGTATATTCTATTTAAAATCTCAATTTGAGGAAAGAAAACATTATTTTCAGAAAAAAAGCTTTTAAGTTTAAATTGTTAGATAACAATTACTTACGATTTCAGGAATTATGAGTTCAACAGTTACTTGATTTAACTAATATACCTTACATAAGAATTTCTTTTGATGTTGGAGTGGCTGACATTTCCCTCTTGCTAAAGTACAACTAGAGTACACATTAAATCTCTCAGCAGCTTTCACTAAGTACGTGTAGGTACTAGGATTAGACTGAACAAAAAACGGGATTGAGACTAAGCAGATTTCAGAGCAAGGCAAATGTCGTATGGTCTTTGCCATCGATCGAAACTAAATTTTGTCTAATTTGGGCTGTTGCCAATATACAGACTGTTTCCAAGTCTTAGAGGCTAGATTATAAACCTTTGAACGCCAGTACCTGCAGCACAGATTGATCAATGACAAATCCCATAGGGAATGTGTAGGCTAATCAAGTAGGCCTTGGTCCTGAATCTCGAAATAAAAAACCGTATGAATAAATTGCAGTGGGCATTAAGACCAGGCTGATCATGTCATAGCTTTATTTGTTGACATTGATTTGGAATCTGTTCATATCAAAAACTCTGACCCCAAGTCCACTTCACAGCCTGTTTTGACACCAAGATGGCGCCCCTGACATTTCGGCAGCGTGGCAGACATTTGGTAAATAAATGGCACTAATAACGATAAACATCAACATAACACGACTATCTGGGAGCGTGAATAATGGCTACAGCTGTCGTGCGCTAGAGATTAGAGGATGCGTTGGGGTGATTTGGCCGTAATTGGATTGCCAGTCATTTTGGACATGAGTAGGCCTACGAGGAAATTTGGCTTGAAACTGCGTTGAACCAATAATTTTCCACAAAATCCAATACTGGAGATGGTACGGTAAGCCTTTTGGCAGGCCTTGAATACTGACTACCTATCGGAAGATCATCATACTAAAACACTGGGGTTATCCAGCTTGCTGCCGAAAAGGCCGACTTCAAAACGACATTTGCGGACGGGCAGGTTTGCACGCACACACTCGTGCCTCTTCCTTTCTTGCTCCCCAAACACCAACGAGTTTGAACACACAAAGTCAACGGGACGTAGTGATCTGATGCGGCATCCTGCCATTTTCCAGAAATGAACAGAAGCTCCCAGTAAAGATACCCTGACAGTTCCTAGTTAGTTAATGGGACACCGACCTGAGATCCGCATGTATACATGTACGTGCATCCCCTGTGCATCTCAGCCTTGACTCTAAAACACTTCAGAGCTCAGAATGGCAGGACTCTCAGGACAACAAGAGTGTCTGATTTGCACTTCTCTGTCTGTGTAACCGGATATAGCCATAGCCATTCGATTCAATTCGATCCAATTGAAGGTAAAGTAATCTGCTGGCTCCGATTGGAACGATATTGGACTTCGTATCTAGTGACTCGATGAAGGATGCTGGATTGAAGTAGTACCACTCTGGGGAACCTGGACGGACGCGATTGCGACCAAAAGTGATTGTTGTTGAACCAAAGGACATGTCTGACAAAGGATAGTTATAACCATACGCTACGTCAAACTAGGGACTTTCAGCAAGGCTCCGTATCGTCGATCCGTATCACGTATGACGTATGACTTTAATGTAAAATGCATTAGCTCGATACGTCATACGTGATACGGATCGACGATACGGAGGCTTGCTGAAAGTCCCTACTGGAGTTCTCTACTTCTCCCTCAGGGTAGGCACCGATACATCAGCCGGTCGCTTGAACTAGTAACGTATTAAAGAACATCGAATCTTTGTAACGTAAAGGAGGATGGAATCGTTCTTGATGAACGTAAAAGAGCATCGAATCGCTGTTGATAGTAACGTAAAAGAGCATCGAATCATTGTTGATGATAACGAAAAAGAGCATCGAATCGTTGTTGATAGTACCGGTAGCGTAAAAGAGCTATCGAATCGTTGTTGATAGTAGCGTGAAAGAGCTATCGAATCGTTGTTGATAGTAACGTAAAAGAGCTATCGAATCGTTGTTGATAGTAACGTAAAAGAACATCGAATCGTTGTTGATGGTAACGTAAAAGAACATCGAATCGTTGTTGATGGTAACGTAAAAGAACATCGAATCGTTGTTGTTTAGTAACGTAAAAGAACATCAAATCTTTGTTGTTTAGTAACGTAAAAGAACATCGAATCGTTGTTGGCAAAGTAACGTAAAAGAGCATCGGTTCGTTGTTGATAGTAACGTACAGGAGCATCGAATCGTTGTTGATAGTATTAACGTAAAAGAACATCGACCCCTTTCACACGACCCAATGTTTTATTACCCATATCAACATCTCTTTACGAGGTTCCTAAATCTCCTACAACAACGGTCCATTTCCTCATTGTCGTGTCCTGAAAAATTGAATATCCGGCATTTGGTCGTCTTTGGTGATCATTCTGGTGTTAGTTTGCTATACTCACGTTGCTAATAGCCACAGGGTACCAAGTACTGCGTACTGAAGGCAATGGGTCATATGAATAAAGACTAGTAAATGCTTTTACTTGAATTTTGCAATACAAATGCACTAGGCAATGCTGTACAAATCGGAAGTAAAAGCATTTGCTAGTCTTTATTCATATGACTCAATAACTCATTNAAGACCAAGACCCAATCAGCATGATCAATGCGTCAGCCGCAATCATTCTCGCTGTACATTGACTGTAACATCCTGCATTGCTAATCCAATAAACAGGCTACAAATGACGTTATAATGCCATCAATTCTTTCGTGCCTTCCCGTCGATTTCCAGTCCATTGAACGTCACGGATGACTAAGGCGGTACTTTGGTCGAGTAGGACACCATTACTGCATGTTGATGATGTATGCGTGCGTTAGGCGTTAGAAACTCAAGTGGCCGAGACTCTGGTCGCTAAAATGGCAGGAGGATGAAAACTTTCTAGCTCGTACCGGGAGCAAAAGAGGTACATACATCTAAAACATTCCAAAGTCAGCCGCGCATATTGCCAACAGATGGCAGCAAAGTCTTAGCGGACCAATGTACAGGAAAATCTACGTGATTGCTGCTCGATCGATAATGACTGGGTCCGCTAGATGCATTGAATTGGGCCGTAGTGTCACCTAGTGGTCAACTCGCTGACAGCTCCTATTGAAAGCTCAAGGTCATGAAAAGAATATAGAGTCGTCTTCTGTGGGCCAGCGCCGCTTTCCATCGAGAGGAACTGAAACATTCGTGATTCCAGATCAGTCAACATGAGCATCGTCTATTCCATGCTCATCGAAATAGTTCGGCATCATCCTCGTAAATTGATCACTAAAATTAAGTAAATGAACAGTCATTTTCCAGTTTTACATTTCTACCAGTTGTTCGCTGAAACTGACGAGCAATCGGTACCAGTTTGAAGATCGTGGCACAGCCAATACAATTAACGAGAACAAACACGAGGAGACACGTTCAGTGACACTTGAGAAGAGACTGTTTGCTGAAGTATTGGCAGTGTTCTCGTGAGGCTAGTGCCTCCCTTTTGTGAGTAAACACTTCATTCGGAAATAATCGAACTTTTCCGATTTTTTGTTGACGTGAAAGCAGCTGCATCGTGCGATGAATAAATTGTGAATGGAGTGTTAGCGAGGTTGGCTGCACATTTCATGATACGGAAAAATATAAGAGGGAGATTTAATTCGTGAATGGATGCCGAAGTCCCCTTCAACATTATTCGGCGATAAATTAGTTCTTTATCAACTGGCTGTCTGCAAAAACTATAAAACTTCGTTATCTTTTTGCATCTTGCAATAAAATTGCATCGATTTCCATTGACAACAGGTCTGTAGGATTTGTCATATCACCTTCCTTGGAAAAGGTCCGATGGTTTCAAACAAACGAGAGAGACTTGACCTTTATGCCTTTAATTGCTTTGTGATTCATGTACATGTAAAAACTGAATTCTTGCTTGTTTCCCTTCATTGGAGAGTTGGTGGCATCGCAGTGCCCCAAAAATTGAATATGTTTTTCTCCAAATTGTGTTGCTAAAAAAAATTCGTTTTTCGACAAAAAACCAACTACCTGTACACCAACACATCTCTCGGAATAAGTATCTCCAGGTTTTCTTAACTCCCATTGCTAGTTCCCTGAGAAGTAAACTGACCACTTTTGGAACTTGTTTGGTAGGTGAACACGAGACATGGGGATATCTATATCGGTGGGTTCGGAGATGCCCTTTCATATTGGTGGTGTTTTATTTCTCATGGGGGTATGGGGAAGCTAGTGGGCCTTCCTGGCAGCATTTTCCGCCATCTCAACAGTTAGACCATGACTGTAAAGATCTGACAAATGTTAAGCTACCCAGTTCATAGCCCAAGGCTATAGAACCAAAGGAAGTTAAGAGGGCAATAACATTGCATGATATGAATTGTGATAGGAATTGCCAGCCCCACGTGGCTAAATCTGGGCGCCTCAACTCTGAGGGCTGTTTTGAACAGTCAAGGTAAAACTGTCAAGTCACCCCAGTACTGTTAGCCACAATGATAAAACAAGCTGGATGAACGTATAGCCACCCAACGTGAAACTAACTCTCATTCGATTGCTTTGCACCATCGAGTCCACAAAGCACTTTGGCGAATGGCTGGACCAATAGAAAGGCACTCGTCTAATAGAGAAAGGTACTCCACCGATATAGGAGACCTACTTCGACCTCTATCAATCGGACGAGGAACATGACCTTCATGACAAGCAACTGTCGCTGTTCTCTTCGCTTGAAATGGTAATGGTACCTGCTTCGAAAAGGCTCTAACCTTTCGACTCAACTAGCCTACTTAAGACAACTCGACTATGAAAAGGCAATAATTCGATGGCCGAGTGCTCAGGTTGGTATCGATTGGAGCTGGTACTTGCCACCGTCTTCTCTATCAAAGGAAACTGAATGACCGCTATATGACCATAAGAAGTAGCTCATGGAAATGGTGTTCTTACCACTTCTAGTGCTTTTGTGGCCGTCAGACGTCTATCTCGTGTTCTGGATTCATTGACTATGAACCTCAGTGATCAAAAGAAAAATTAGAAGTACATGTAATTAATCTCACCTAGACGTTGACGCATTGACCGCGTCGTTCATAGGGGGGTCTATAATTTGCATTGGCTCTGTCTTACCCTGGCAATTCACAAAATGTCGCCGAGATCAAAGGAAGTATTTTTAGGCAGTAGATATTTGCATGTATTTAAGAAGGTAAAGCCTTTTCCGATTCTCTGAATATTGGTTAAGTCACCCATTTACCGTAACCCACGCTCAAAGGTGATGGAGGCCAACGTGCATGCAAACCCCGAAGCCGACTCGCCACGCTCAACGAATATCGGTGTTGAAAGCCAAAGTGCCAACAACGAAGCCGACTCGCCACGCTCAACGAATATCGGTGTTGAAAGCCAAAGTGCCAGCAACAAGCCGACTCTCCACGCTCAACATTGCTTAAAACATCGGTAATGGGGCAATGTGCCAACCACGAAGCCTTGGGGGCCCCCAATGATTGGGGTGATTTAGCCATTCCCATTGGGTGGCAACCAACGATTGGTAAGCAAGGGGTAAACCATGCTCCCCCGAAAGGGGTTTTTACTTCGCTTCTCTTCATCCGCTCCCATAAACTTTGGTGCAAGCGTGTGCAGAAGAGCGACAGCAAAACCACGAGATGATGGGGTAAACATACATGTTGACCTAATCATTGTATTTTCATTCCCCAACTCTTTGGACGAAGGCTAAACTGGCTGATTCGTTGAAATATACTGGTTGATTACTGTAATTTGTATTTTGGCTTCCTTTGACCCATATACTTTACGAATCACGACGGTGGGGTTAGATCTGGCATTTCCTCCCTAAACCCGTAATCACGGCAGCTTGCCATTCCTATGACTTCTCCCTCAGCCCATAATAGGAGAAACCTTTGACATGTCGTGCGAGATGATGGTGATTATGCCATGGCATATCATGTAAGATTGGTGATTAAATCTCGGAATCTGGGAAATTTACCATTCGTTGGAACTAAGATGTTGAACGCTGGTGAGTCACCCTTGCCCGCCCTTTCGCTCAGCGTGGCGAAAGGCCCAAACCGCCCGCCGTTAATTCCTTTCTTTGTACACATGTACTTGTCACACAAAAGGTCTGTTGATGGATCGCTCATTTGACAATCTACTTACCCTCCAGGACGACGAGTCCACGAACGTAAAAGGTCATGAATCAAGAGTTTCCTGACAGCCAAAGAATCACCGAGTCTGACAAAGGAATGACATCAGACGAACCCCAGAGACGCCTCAATCGCTTTACACTTTAAAATGCATTCAGGATTCATGTCCATAATGATCGCAGAGGCAAAGCTACTAAGCATCAGATAGTGATGCCTTTGTTGGCCGCTGTGTCCTGTTCACTGAAGAAAACACCCGATCTGGCTATCCCATTTAAAATTGGCGCGTCTGTGTATGATTGGCCAATGCAGACGTGACGTCTGCCGTACAGAGTGGCGGGTAATTTGAACTGTTCAGTGGGTTTCGTAGGTCGTAACGGAGTTACGAATGCTTCCTTTAGGGGCTTTGGGCATATCAGTTGCGAAATAATGTTTTATGATCGTTTTCTTGGCTATACATGTGTAGGCCTACTTCTTTGCTTACGAGAAGACAATGGCAAGCAATGCGAGCCCGTTGCAGTGTATCAAATGTCGTGGATTTCATCTGTGATGTTGAACTTGGATCCGATCCATCGACTGATAATAGCCTACTCTCTTCCCAACGGCTAGGACAAAAGGTTTGGAATGTTTAATATCCTACATAGATTACCACGATTATTAGGTATATCTCTTTACATCCCGCGGGTCTCACATCTGATGGGATTTCCTCCTTTGATCTTGCCGATCTTACGGTCGCGAGAGACGAAGACCGCTGCGGTGGGCATGGCTTTGAAAATACGAGTACAAGCGACTCCGGTCCCCAAGGTCGTGTTCAGGGATAATGTCATGTCTGGGACTGATGATGTCACTCTTCCAAACATTTGTGGCCCGCTACAGCTGAAGCAGGCGCTTGTCGCAAGTGATCATCAGTTTACTCAACTATTATCATTGCTGTACACTACTATTGTCAACCTGCTGAGACGTTCCTTTCAGCTGTGGTGTTTTAAGGCCGTTAAACCGTCCCTCGGTTGCGACAAGCGCCACTTTTGCCAGAGCGGGTCACATTTATAAGAGACGAAACGCACTGATTTTTTGTGGCTAGAATACTGTTACATTTACGACCTTCGTGCTGGGTGATTCTGACGCCAACCTACTCCAGTAGTAGAATGTTGTGTCCAAACCGTAGAAAATTGCACACAGTTTGAAGATGTGCTTTTCTGTGGTTGAAATAGCAGTCTTTGTGATGGAAATTGCGAAAGTTTACTTGAACTCCAACATTTGAAACCGACATTGAAAACCAAAATCCTGCTTCAATATGAAGCACTTTGTGCTTATAGCAAATACAACATAGCCAATCGATGAGGAATTATTATTTCTTGAACGATTTATCAAACTTAAAATTGAACATCCGACTTCCACATAATGTGATTTATTTTCTCTCGCGCAAAAATCACAAATCCATTTTATGCGGGATTATGCTGCATTCACACGGTTGAATAACCCAGATGCAAGAAACGTAAACACGATATTTCAAGCTGCTCGCAAACCATGTGGACAGGGTTGATCTTTTGACGCCTAATGGCTGTGTTTTGTTTATCTGTGTTATGGTCGATTTGCCCGTTATTGAAGTTATCGTGAGGAATAGATTCCGACACGCACGCTGCGAAGGCCACATTTTATGACTTCGGAAATTATGGATGAAATTAAAAATGGGAATTGCTCGTGAAGTCACGAAACTTGAACTGACATTTGCACCCCAAATCTTGCCTCACGCAGTAAACCTAAAATATGTATACCCGTATTTACAAGAAACCGAGAACGTTGCACTGTTGGACTTGCATCATTATTGGTACATGTAAAAGAATAACGTCACCGATTTTCTATTGAATTGTGGTCTAGAATTTTTTTGCCCATGCGATGCTGTGATTTTAAGCTGGATTAAAATCCCTCATGGTCGATTTTATCAAATGTTGTTGAATGCGTTCAATAAAGGCTTGGGTCATGTGACTAACAAGAGTCCCAAGGGTCTGGCGCTCAGCTGAGACATTGAGGGGCAGACAAATAGAGGTAATGAACAGGAACCTATGACTGATGTGCCTGGTGATTGACAGGCATG
This sequence comes from Notospermus geniculatus, assembly GCA_002633025.1. NCBI lineage: Eukaryota > Metazoa > Nemertea > Pilidiophora > Heteronemertea > Lineidae > Notospermus > Notospermus geniculatus. Next base: position 298,335 of record NMRB01000140.1, read on the forward strand.
TCTTTCTGCACGCCAATGGCCGACACAATGACCCCAACATAGACATCAAACGAGTGGGGTGAGTCTGAATACTAGAGTGACCTCTTAGTGGTGAAGGTACGGTATACGTCACCGGGTGAACCTCGGACTGTGGTTCGGAACATAGTGTAAGAACTCTCGACAAATGCCATAACAGGTTTGCTTGCTGTCACTTACCCCAACCGCCGCTCGATATCTTATCAAACGGGCAGACAGCAGACACATATTCATAACGTTGGTACAGATCAATCGATAGGTGCTGTTTGCCATTAGGATGTGACAGCTGAAACCAGACAAAACGTCGATTCTCGACACATATCAGACGTGTTTCCTTGCGATCTCTGCCAGATTACGATGTTGATGGATAACCCCCTGGAAAGTCGATTTATGTTTCCTCAAATCGACGAGGTATTGCTTGCGGGCAACCGGGCCGTTTTCAACATACATGTAGTTATGTTTATACCCAAGGTTGCTCTATGTGGATGGCGTCCTGGATGTTGCAAAATGTTGTACGTTGTTGATGGAAAACCCACTGAAAGTCGATTTGTACGTTGTTGATGGAAAACCCACTGAAAGTCGATTTGTGTTTCCTCAAATCGACGAGGTATCGCTTGCGGGAGAAAACAAAACCAGACGGTTTCGGCATTGCCTGCGAGAGGCGTGTGCCCCACGGTTGCTCGTGGAGTCCTAGATACTGCGAGAGGCGTGTCACACGCCTCTCGCAACCGTGGGGCACAGTGGAGTCCACGGTTGCTCTGTGGAGTCCTAGATGTTGCGAACTGTAATGTTGTTGTGTTGTTGGTAGATAACCTCCTGGAAAGTCGATTTGTGTTTCCTCTGTCTGATGAGGTATCGCTCGGGGACAGCAAACAGAACTGGGCCGTTTTCGGACAGTCAGTCGTGATGCCGTGTACCTTGTCCCTTTGCAAAGGGCAAGTAAAAGACCCCATCAAGCCAAGTGAGGAACATCCGTACATGTAGCTTGAGATGGCTTCTATTCCTGCGAGGGCCAATAGTGCTTTGACTTCGGCCCTGATGGAAAAAAATAAATACTAATACATGTAATGCCGTTTTTTGTATTGGCTGTCTTAAGGCATGTTGCACACGGCTGCTCTATTGGCAGTCCTATGGATGTTTCGAACGACGTGAAGGGCAACGTATTTTTCCAATTAGGGAACTCGTTGAACCGATTGCACGGCCCCATTCAAAATCACAACCAACAATACCCAGACGCCGCTTGCAGGCATCTATATATCGATCTCGGCTGCAGCGCTGAATCGCAGCCGTTTCGAACAGTCGGCCAAATACCCTGGTCAGTATTGACCAATGCCGGATGACATTAATAGTGCTAAGTGGCCAGTTGCTAGTGGTCAATCGGCAAATGATGGCAGATCTATAAGCCAATAGGGCCATTATGCCAAATCCAAAACTTTTTTCGTGAATTTATCTTGCAATTTGTGGTGGCCGAAACGGCCATTCAGCAGGGTCAGTCGACTTTAAAAACACCCCTGCCGCATTGAGATTTGCCGCAAATGTGCGCCTGGCTTAAAGGCACCAATCCACTAGAGAGTTTTGACTTTCCATGGGCAACGCAATTCTATGACCAGTAATTGTGTCATTAGTCTCAGCGTAAGCCGTAAGGAAACAAACAGAGCTGAATATTGACCATTGTGAGCCAACTTTCGCGAGAAAACTCTCTGTAGATAGGAGGTGTCTTCACCCTGTTGTGCGGTAAAGAGCATAGAATAAACTCTAAAAGGGAGCAGAAATATTCCTGTGTCAATCTCCGTCAGTTGGCACGACATCATACACCTCCACAATAAAACACTGCGACTTAACTGGATACGAATGAGAAGGAGATTGCGTGAGTGATCATCTACAATCATCTCCATATTTTGTGCCTGTAGCAACGTTGTAAGTCGTCCTTCGGCTGTTTTCGTAAATGATCATCGCGTGATAAGCCAGGCTATCTATTCAGTTCCTAATTGCTGCGTTATCTTTTTGCAATAACGAGGACGAGCCAATCAAATGTCCTCGCCATTTCTCAGAACAAACGCCCATAAGGCACGGCGAAAAACGCAACTCGGCCAAGCGGATAATGCAAGTAATGATCTATGTTTCTACGCCAGTGGTGTACTATCCTCCCATCGAGAGTAATACCCGTGGACCGTGGCAATGTCAGCCGATAATACGGCATGTATCTGAGCCTTTGGGGTTATTGATTGGTGTTCGAAGCTCCATGATCCGCATCGCACCAAAGGGATCAAAGGCCGATAACATTTGTTAACCCGTGACCGTGACCTCACTCATGCGTCGATATGATATGTTGTCATTCATAATTCTCGTGTTTGGCGAAAAATATTGATGATAATTCACAGTTTGCTGTCATATTTGTCCTCCGGAAGCTGGCATCGTGGATCCCCACTCCTTCTCAAACTGCTTGTTCTGCATTCATTGCATAAACTACGTGAGACCACCATGTAGTGTAGTTGTGAAATTGCGTAGCGAGACCGTAATGTAATATGTTGTTGTTGTCGCTGCCTGATAAACCTACGTGCCCTTCCACTCGGGGCCAAAGATAAAACTCAGCGAGAGCATTGAAATTGGTGGTTACAGGGAATATTCCTCACATACTTTCGACGTGATCACCATAGCACTGTATTTTATACCTCCCTGATTCAAAATTTAAGACCTGGAGACACCAACCGGAATGCAATTCAATTTTACGATTCTCTAGTTTTCCATATTGCCCGCCGAATGTCATCTAAAAATTAATATTGTATCAACACAATGTGATAACTCGATAAAACGATGTCCGGCACAGTTACTCGATAGTGTTTTTATCTGGTCCGCTGGCTATCGTAAAAGATGTATAATAGAACATCATTGGGTTTTCTCCTCTGAACTTATTTCACCACCAGTGGCGCTAAACACACTGTAAAGCCGATGCATCTCTATTTGCGTCGTTTTCCTAAAGTGGCAATCCCACTAAATTTCGATATGACAATATTTGCCTCTCAAACTGTCGGATCTAATCTATTTCATTGATACATGTGGACCACAATGACGAAGCCCATCACTCACTGATATATACGTTTCATAGTACAATACACTGCAATTGCATTGCATTGCATTGCATTGCATTGCATTGCATTGCAATACAATACAATATTGTACTGTGCATTGCAGTGCAGTACGCTTCGTGGACACTGGCAATTTTCTTTCCCCAACATTTGAACGATATTCCTCAAGACGATCTTCTGACCTGGTGTACGCTCACACTGGCAAACAACATTTGAACAACGCGCTGGAACAACTCTTTCCCCTGTAGACACTGGATAACTTTTATCCAACAAGGTGTCATTACTCTGAACGTGGAAAAATGTTGCCAGTGTACGCAGACCTTCAGGCAGCAGGCTGTGACCACGCAGGCGCAGATCCGGGGCGCCCCCTCCCCTTCAGCCATCAAATCTGTAAAATAGACCGTGAAATTCTGAAATTTGGAGCAAATCACTGAAATTCACCGCAGATTTCAATGTTTCTAGCACAGTGCGCCCCCTCTTTTCTGAAAACGTGGATCCGCCCCTGCCACGTGCAACCAAGTCTACATGAAACAATTCTAATCCATCATGGTCCTGTACGTGTTGTAGCGTAAAACTACGGTAATGGTCTGCCATCCATGTCATCTCCCCAATTGCCATGGGAGGCAGAACACGGGGATAACGCGAGACAGTCATGTTGACTTCGCAATGTTCTCGATGTCCCCGCAGAGCAAAAACGCGGCAACAAATTCGATTTGTCGGTTAAGTGTCGCACAAAACCGCTCATCAAACGACAACAGATTCCTTCTTCCTCAAGATATAAACGCAATCACCTCAACGCAGTTTCACCCCAGATTAATCCGATTGAAAAGATTCTCTCGGGAACATCGATCGACGTCAAATCATCCGGCAGGCAAAGAATGTCGCCCTGATTGGCTGCATGCAATGTATGCTGGGACACAGGCGCTAGCTTGGGGACTTCCGGTGATAAGCCAACCACAACCGATGCATTCCGGAAGCACATTCCTCGGAAAAGATCGTGTCGGATAAGATGGCCTTTTTTGCATCACATCATTCAGTTCGTGATGACTACCACAATGCCACAATATCATTTCGCCATGGATTCGCCAGACGTTACATATAAATTGACAATGCAATACATTTTCGCAATACACTTAACAAATTGATGTTATAGTTTTTTCACCAATTGCGAAGAGACAGTTTAAATGACGATGCACTTTACTGATTAAGATGGCCACTTTCGCAGACGAGACAACCACTTTCATCGGTCACCAGTTTTTCTTCAAAATTTAGTACACTCCCTGATTTTTTTTAGCGGGGGCGGTATTGTGGAGGACTGAGTAACACATTGCAAGCAATGCAAAGCCAATGCATTTACAATGTACTTGTCATGTCCAATATTTTGGATACAAGCATGTGTGCTCTGTATATCAAAAATTCCGAAACGGGCCTCCACCTTTGTGAGGCTTAGAAATTTTCGCGTGCATTAATTTGTGGTTTTGTCCGTGATAATGAAATCTCCTACCAAAAAAAGGAATCCTTGTTGTTGTCGACAAACAATTATTGATAAGAACGTTTTTCCCAGCTGAAGAAAAACATGAAAACTAGATCATAGGTTACTGCATGCCAGTTGAATTATGTATCAACCAACAATAATGAATGACGCAAAAATATTGGTCGAGAGTACTCTGCCTCGCGAGACCTAGATATCACGTTACGTCGTCACGTGATTTGCCAAAGAGCTGGCCACGAAATCAAGGCGATTTAAAAGCCGTCATATCCTCTACGTTTTCGCCGATCGAACTTTGATTGACTACCAATAGAAAAAGGAATGGCTATCTGGGAATTGATGAGTCCATTTGATACACCGTAATCAGTTATTCCCAGCCTGTCGAGCACAAGATGACAAATTACTCTTCTCCCAGTTTATATCATGCTGAATCAGTTAAGTACTTTAATCTATTTTATTCCAGTGGTGATTGGGTTTCGTGTTAGCTGCCAATCACTATAAGCCGTTCGTTCCCGCCAATGCTGGCGAGGCCAGGGTGAGGAAATTCCCGATGGGTCGGCTCTCCCAATT
>NMRB01000140.1:314343-332050 GCA_002633025.1 Notospermus geniculatus
TTTTCCCTGCCCCCCCCCCCCCCGTTGTAGTGGTGAACAGTTACATGTAGTAAAATTTATGGCTATGGATGATCCATAAGACAGCCGAATCCAACATCAGTCTGCATTGGTTTTTTCTTAAAATTCATTCGGCATTTACCAATAAATCGTATATCAAACGATAAAAACATATCATTTTTGCAATCGAGACACTTTTTATGTACATCACTCTTATTACACATTCATATTCAACGTCTTCGGCTGTTTTCATCGCGGTCTACTACCCTTTATATACATGTACTAATGCTGTATGTACCGTATACGCCTTCAGAAACGACTCTCAACTGGCGTACGGATGTGGCAATGTAGTGCAGAAAATAGGCCAATGTAAAATAGCCAAGGGGTCGAATGAATACAGACTAGTATGCTTTTCCTTGAATTTTGCAATACAAATGTACTGGACAATGCTGTACAAATCTGAAGTAAAAACGTTTGCTAGTCTTTATTCATATGCCCCGTGGTATCGGTAAAGCCTAGGTCACAAATCCACCGGGCCCCATACAGTTTTCCCCACCCAGCGGCTTGCTGCGGATTTTAGAGACTGAAACTCGGATCTAAGATGAATCATGCCGAAATCGCTTCAATAGATAGGCGGAAAGTAGGCTGGATCAAACTGGGCACCGTAGAAATTGGCCGAAATATCTGTTTTTACTCGCCGTACGGGCCCCGGAGTGGATATGTGACTGGGGCTTTATGGACAGTTTCTTTATGCCACATGTCAATCTCGTGAAGACACACGTAGCAGTCACTGCAATGAACGTGGCACAATATGCACTGAAGCTGTCCCTACGAAGGCCATACATCACCCTTCATAGTAACAGTATGCCCGTTTATAGTGATCGATCAAAGATCTAAATAACAATCTGAGGCGAACACAACGTTTATTATTGGGGATACAACTCAATCAACTGATAAATATACAGCAGGGTTTGCCCTGTAGCCGTTTGCTGTTTCGGCAAATAGCTGAGATGGCCTGGATGTTGGTGTGATCATTGGAAGAAATGATCGAGCGTGGTGTCCAAAGATTGCTTTTCCTTGCAACAGACTTGACGATTAGACCCCTCCAAGGGCGAGAATCGAACTCCTCCTATACTAAGCACAAGACACTCCTTGGTCCGTATTTTAGAATGCTCCTCAACGTGAAGGAGTTCCTCAAGGCTATTGTTCTCCTGTTCAGAACAACAGTCTTGAGGATCTCCTTTTCGTTGAGGAGCATTCTAAAATACGGGCCAAAGAACCTCACGGTATTCCTGAGCAACTGAATGTCGCTTAATGAGTTGAGACGTTCTCTTCATTCTTCTTACTTTTGCCTCCTTCAAGACTCCATTGTGTTAATAGCAAGGCTTTCGGCATCGCCGCGCCACAATGGAAGAAACTGGCACATGAATCCGACGTGCTTACTCAAGAGCATACACTACTGTTCAACCATAGAAAAGAAGACTAAATCGGTGAATGGCTGATTATAACAATACAGTGTATTACTTTGTTGACAGCAGAGAGCCAACACCAAGACACTACAAGACTTTGTTGACAGCACGGAACCAACACCAAGACACTGCAAGACTTTGTTGACAGCACGGAACCAACACCAAGACACTACAAGACTTTGTTGACAGCAGAGAGCCAACGCCAAGACACCACAAGACTTTGTTGACAGCAGAGAGCCAACACCAAGACACTGCAATACTTTGAAGGTAGAGCATAGAGCCAAATACAACGACCCTGCAAGAAGACTCGCTACAGGAAATCTGTGAATATCAATCTGTAGACTAAGCCTCTCTCAGTCAAGCAAATGACGCTAACTTCCCCGAGGACACAACGCGCTGCGACCAGCGAAACTGAGAAGAAAACAGAAGCCTGAGGGCGTGTGATGAAAGGCTTTCAGATCGTATTATAGGGAGTGGTTTGATCAACACATCACCCGAGGAAACGCTACAGCATAACGTACACGGACGCCAACTCTACACTCGTACATGTCTCATTTGACATGGTGACCTTCTTAAAGGAGCCCGATATTGCGACATTTTCTCGACAGCCGGCGCCACCATCATGGTCGTTCACGCCACTCTCCAACATCAGGGAGAAACTACGTTGTAGACGAATGGACCCGACGTACTAGTACATTTTTAATGGTTTTTTGTAGTTCGCATTGCTGCCGCTAGGTGGCGCCTTCTACGTCGGCAGCCAAACTACCAGTAAAGCTAGGAATACACTGCTGATTTTCTGCTTTGCGACTAGCTTTTCAACCTGCTACCTGCGACCGCAAGGAACTGATACCGGTCGCCGACCTGAAATTGATCACAACTTCGCCATTGGTGGAAATCATGTCTAGCGATTGCTTGCCCAGTTGCAAAGCAAGTTGCAAAGCAAAATCAGGTTGAAAATCACCGGTGGGTTCCCCGCTTAAGAGATCGAATACCGTGCCCCCTTTAATATCGGCAGACATCAACCATCTACCGACAAAAAGCAGCAACAGTGTCACTATGAAATTAAAGACGCGGCCTGCCCGCGTTTGACACATGCTTCAGGCAAGTTAGCGTGCTTAAATCGAATTAATTCAGAAATACTGATCTTGTCGCCAGAGGCAAACCATACAGCGAAGTACAAATCTCCACCACTTCTATTGTCGCTTGCATCCATATCTCCTGCCCGCAGCCATATCCTTGATTCACTCAAACTACACGTCGTTTACATTTTAGCGCCGAGATCTGCGTCCATCTGTCTTAAAGGAACCCTAGAGGCAGCTTGCTATTGGGCTACTAACAGTACTGAGACTATACAATAGGTGGCGCTAGTAACCACGAACTCATGAATTGTGGATCATATTTTGACACTGATGAAATTTTACTTCAACAATGATGCCAAAGTTGGATCCTCATGCCATCACTTCTCTGTTAATGATATCAACATAAGCACTAAAAAGCTGCCTCTAGAGGCCCTTTAAAGGAGCTGGACGTCCAAGTTGTAAACACTCACTCACTGGTTCTCTATCCACGCGACGCCTACGGTGCTGCCACCTATTGTCGGTGATATGTACTGATGTGAATATCGTGAGTGAGTTGCATTGGACCGGGCACCAGTCTAACGATCACGGGGCGCTACTTGTGCTGCCACCTTTACAAAGGAATAAAACTAGTTTGCCGACCATGTTTGTAAACCAGCTTTAAGACGAGGGTTTTGTCAGCACTGTGAAGGAAGTCATCATCCACCAATACAACAACAATGTGTTGCTTTGCTCGAAATGCTCTGGGACTTCAACGAATTGAATGAACAAACCTTCTTATATTTTGACACCAGTCATGAGATGGAGGCCACGTGACCTTCACCTTGACCATCATATATTTTTAGCCACTGCTTTTGCGATGTTCTTTGATATTCGGTTGAGTGGCTTCGTCCATCTCCTCGCTGCACAGTATCTATGACTTGACCAGTTCTCGCAGAGACGAGAAACCTTATATTGTGGATTTCTGATCATGAAAGGATGAGCCGTCTTGTTAACGTATCAGTAACGTCACAATTACTTCATTTCTTTAGCACAGTCGTCAATCTATTGATTACGGTTGAAGGAATGACTTTCTTCAAGACAGGCACATGTATCTCTACTTTTTTCCTACCAGGGGTATTTGAGAAGTGACCGATAAAATACCTGTGCTATGCATCTTTGAAAAAGATCGTGATACAATTAACAAGAGACTCGTACCATCACTGTGCATTCCAAATTACATCTGACACGCACCTCTCGAAAAACTCAGATGGCTTACGTCAGACGTTGGAAGACGAGGGTGACATGATGCGGTGATCCGTGTAGAAGAAGGGGCTGGAAAATGTCCAGATTCCTTGTCGCCGACTATGTAAATATTGTTGTACTTGTTTTGATACAACTTTCTTGTGCAGCATGGAAATCGATCCAAGATTTCGATGTCGCCTTCGACGTACAGTATGATTATGCACTTGAACATATACAGGAATTCATCATTACGATTAATAATTAATTTTAATTCCTGCACAGTGATATCGATGAAGAACATAAATTGTCCTTCATTCATAATGTCCAAAGGAATCAATCTTCATCAAGTCATTTCACTGCATTATATACACATATATACACACTCGCAACATTACTGAAACCCAATTCAAACCACGACGACGCTAATACACCGGTTAATCCAGTATGGTATCGAGGGTACTCATCCTGTCTACACAGGTGTTAGTTCTACATTCGGGTTTCAGCTCAGTCTTTTCTAGAGTTTCAGATTGTAAAGTTCCACTTGAAAAAGACCCCGGTTGGGGTCGAAAATTCGTGAATTCTGGAGATTGACTTCTTGCTTATTATCATTTTGTGTGTCAATTTTGTGCTATTCTGTATCTTGGATCATCAATACGATTAATAGTTAATTTTAATTCCTGCACACTGATATCGATGAAGAACATAAATTGTCCTTCATTCATAATGTCCAAAGGAATCAATCTTCATCAAGTCATTTCACTGCATTATATACACAGATATACCCACTCGCAACGAATATTACTGAAACCCAATTCAAACCACGACGACGCTAATACACCGGTTAATCCAGTATGGTATCGAGGGTAACGGGCAAAGGGCGCGTACTGCAATGAAAATGCATTATGTAGGATAGATTAGGTATGGGTCTCTTCGGATGAGTTATTAAGAAGACATAAGTATGGTCATTAAAGCTATATATAGCACACGGTGGATTTTTTAGGACGATCTGAGTGGAATCGAGCTAATATCGTCATACTGACGTTTCAGGATAAGTGGGGAGTATGTTAGCCCTTTTAGCAGATAATGATCTCCCAATTGGTAAAAACGGCTGCGTTTCTCGAAATAGCATCGCAATGCTGATTTGTCTGATTCCCAGGCAAACCCTTTCTGATGGTTGCCCACTGACAAATGTCCAAACCTACAAATTTTAACTTGTTAATTGTTGTAATGAGTGCAAAAGGTACTGGAGGATACAACTCTTAATTCTATGGGAAAATCCGCGAGTTCTTCAAAGTGACTTTTAAGATCATTAGCCAGTTGATCTAACATTTGTATATGTAATAAAAACATTAAAAAATGCAAATTTAGTAAACAAACACCCAGGTCATCACATATCAGAAACACACCTATCACGTATCAGACACATAACCACTACAACACAGACAATAAAAGCCAATTCAATCCACGAACCATTAACAGAAAAAGCTAACCGCAACAACAGCGAAATTACGCATTGAAGAGTTTCTTCAACCTCCATCAATTTGTCGATAAATTTCTTGCCGACCCCATCATGTCCATGCGAATCGTTAACACCCCCTCCCGCGGTGCAGCGGCATCACGTACATTAAACAGGCCCAAGGGATCCATAAATATTTATGCTGTCAACTCTGTCCCCTGGGTGTTAGACTTGTCTATTCGGTGTGGAAAATGTACATCACGTAGTCTACTTGTAAATTACCAGACTCAAAATGAGAATTCCTTGTAAATATCACTATATGTGTTGTCGCTCGTCAAAAATGCATGATCGAAGCCGGAAAGGACCCCCACGAGAGTTGATTAATAAAAGAGGTTTTGGTGAGATATGAATTTTGGTTTTGTGATCTATATATTACATATACATGTAATCTCGCTTGCTTTAGACTAGAATTTGCATTAGTGGGGTGATGTACTTTCATTCTTTCTGCCTTTTTTATTTCGTGATGTACTTTCTTCGTGGGGAATTTTCGCCAAGCCCCCGAAACGTCAACGCGAACGCCAAACCCATTGTTCGATGGGATAGACGATAGGATAGACTTTCGCGTTGGCATTTCGGGGGCTTTGCGAAAACTCTATATGTATATAGCCGCTCTCGAAAGAGTACAATGTAGGTGAAGTGCGAGCACTCTCCGTGAACCGCTCTTATGTAGCAAGACCTTAGTGCATTCGTTTTGTATTCAGTCCCACAAAAAAGCTTCGTAAAACATGAGCAGCTTGCATACTCTCAGAGTGGAGATGTTCACCATTGTGTGATACTGTGGGCCAACAGACGCTCTCAAGCATCAACGAGACTGCCCTGCAATATCTAAAAGGTTTTTGCTGTTTTTCAATCACACCTCAGTCCCAATATTGCACACCACACGTTCGTACTGACTCTCGGATGTTTCCGATCGATGTTTTATTCAGTCAAGCGTGACGAGATTATTTGGTTTGCGGGTTGAATGCAGATCGACCATGCTAGCCACTTGGAGGACATTACCCAGTCGGACATCTCGCGACGGTTAAACATCTATCTCGATAATCAGTAGGCCATCGATAATCAATTATGCACAGCTGCGGGGCGTGAAGGGGGTAAAAAATGCTGCTATCACGGTTCTGCCTCGAAAATCCTCAATTATTGATTAGTTTTCAATTTTCCGCTTGCGTGCACGGAGAGATTGGCCACAGCGGTCATGGCCGAACTGAAACGCACCGATTGGTCGTTATGCTGAGGTCATGCCATTGGACCATACGTGTCTGGTGGCACTACGGCGTCACTGGCGTCTAAAACCCATCCAAGTTTGATATACTTGGAAAAACCAATTATTAGACATACTTAATAGCAATCGATGATGCGTTCAAGGACGATTGATGGTTTTTCCGTGAACAAATGAATATTTTTCAATAATAATCAATGATGCAAGGAATCCTCGACAATAGAGAGTTTTCGCAACCCCCCCCCCCCGAAACGCCAACGGGAACGTCCATCTTTTTGTTCGGAACTCTCTTTTGTGGCATCGAACAATGGGATTGGCGTTCGCGTTGGCGTTGCGGGAACTCCCTATTACCGTCTTTCTGCCCGTATTATTGAGATCTTTTCAATGTTTTGCTTGCATGATGATTGACTAAAATGCCTCCCAGTTCCCCCCCCCCTTGTGGGCCAACGAAATGCACGCAGCTCGTTTGATTGTGCAGCCAGCATAAAAAGGAAGACGGTAGGCCTATCAGAGAGGACTCCTTTCAGAATATGATGCATGTTAATACGTTTCCCCACGTGCTCAGTGGAATGCCTGCAGTCGTTCACAGTCCCATAGGTTCACACTTACTAATCAAAAAATGTATTCGGTGGATAACAAAAAAATCAAATTCTTCTGACGTGATCATCAACATGCGGCTTGCGTCGTCGAGGCAACCTTCTAACGCTTTGTTCTTGCACATAGAAAAAGCACGTCGCAAGACGAGATAAGATACAAAAGGAAACGTGTTATTTCCATTTCTTAAGACAGCAAATCCGCCTTTAGAGAATCGTCATATACATGCAAATTTACTTTAGGACATTCCGGCAGGTAATTTGCATCATGTCATACATTATTTATAAGGTTTGTAATGCATAATTCAATTCTGCTTCCGCTGGTACCGGTGATCGTCGAAGACAGTCGTCTTAAGATACGGTTTTGTCTTCTTACTTAAGAAATGATGGATGATGCATTTTGATCAGAAAAAAGGCATTAAGGGATTATTTGTAAAGTTTAAGTGGCTTTGAGAATACATGCACTTAGATTTGATCGGGCGACCAATTTGTTTGGGATGGACAAAATACTCATGGTAGCTACTAAATAAGTTGTTTTCGTCGCTTTGAACTTGGATTGTCCACCGAATAGCGATACATCGTTCGAAGACGACCATGTTTGCAACAGAGGATGGCAAGAAAATACTTTTTCGTCTTTTTTGGAGCAGTTGTTGAGTTGTAAGTGTGGAGCTCTGCACAGGACTGAAGTACGTGACCGTCGATTGTCAGCTGGTAGCTTGTACAGCAGTGATCATCAGGCAAGTGAAGAAAGAAGCTACAAATGACGAAGACGAGGACGAGTTCGTTGCTGGACTAGGCCACTGTAGACTGGTTCCCGATCTCACCAGTAGCACTGAATACCCAGGTTGTGCCTGTCGTCCACATCACGTGAAAGGCCGCTGAAAAGCCGTTGGTTGGTCGCTGTCATTAAACAAAAGAGCATTCAATGGTTTTTCAACCAATCAACGCGTATTTCATCGGCTCCCTTTCGGCCTATTACGTAATGATGGACGAGAAGCGCTACCTATCTCAGTCTGGTCCTACCGGTGCGATCTGGAACCAATATCATGGTAATGCAGTAACAATATACTGAGGATGGCACCCTCAGTGCACCAACGCCGCAAGGCGATATACTTCTAACCATGTTTATAAGCATAATTTTGTGGATGACGTTGTTTTAATCACCAGACGTAATCCATCGCCAAGAAGACGAGCTTCCATTAGGGGGCTTCAGACGATACATGATAGATCGTCGCCTTAAATGATATACACCTCGCCCCTTACGATTCATCATACGATCATACGCAAGTATCTCTACATCTTTTGTCATGTTCCTCCTGGACACGAGGTTAGAAATTTTGTATTTACGGCTTACTGATCTATGCGTTTTATACGATGTTATTATCTACGGCTTAAGTATGATGGATGATACGGGAATTATTTGACATTAAACTGTCTATTATTATTATTATTATTATTATTAAGATGCTTCGACCTTAAACTTGTCTTCGTCTGAGCTGTGGGAGGGAGAGGAGTCATTTCGCTGATTCCGTCGTCTGTTTCGGCTATCGCAGTGGTGCTGGGGAGATATTGCGCCTGTCACAGTCCGAGGTTCCCGAAGACGGTATTGGCGAAGAATCCCTATATGTACAGTAATGAAGAAATTTGATACATAAACACCTTTTTCATGATCAACTTTGTATTATTGAGACAAGCTTTCGACCCCTACTAGGTCTTCGCCAGGACCTGACGAAGCTTGTCTCAATAATACAAAGTTGATCATGAAAAAGGTGTTATCAAATTTCTTCATTATCTAATTGCTGAACAACACGGCACCCATCAACATGTATGTACCGTGGCACCCAGAGAACAGCGGCAGCAGCGCAGCAAGGCAGGCTGGGAGACGGCACATGTAGGATACCAATAGACTGAGTCACTCAGTCTCTTTCACGCATGCGCGAACTGCGCAGCATTACAGAGACTGAGACCAACCTCAACAATTTTTGTTACGCGAATACCGAAAATCTGGTACCGATGCTGATTGGTCGATTTTGAATCCAGCTGTTTACAGCCATGCTGATCGGTCATTGGGATCAGAAGATTGCAAAATGGCGGCGCTGTATCTAACGAACTTCAGTTCGGTCAGACAGAAGCAAAGCTTAGCAAGATCGCACCATGGAGGTCTTTACCCGCAGCACTGATGATCTGATCCTCCATCAGTGACACTAAAGGAGATATGCACAGGTCAGTTGTGTCGTCTTTATCGAGAAATTTGCCGAAGTTAGATCGATGCCGCCGGGCGGGAATGATCTCGCCATTGACGGGGCAGTCGTGCGCAAAGCAGCATCACAAAAGCTTTAGACGTTGTGGCCAGACCCTCGGTCTCCCAACCGAGGGTCTGGCTGAGCGAGACTAGGATACCAAGTGAGCCCACTCAGTAAATCCTACCATGCAGCAGAGCACTCAGCAAGTATACGCCGAAGAGCAAAGAGTAGCCTGTCATTGATAGAAATGAAAAATATCGTACGTCGTTTAGATGTTTTCCATTAGCATGGCTTTTCCAATGTCTTTATCGCGGAGATGGAAGCCGACATCACATACGTTGCCATTAGTGGTAAAAACGATCCTTGACTATGGCTAATCTGAGCCTTATCAAAAACACATGAAGCTGTTAGTATTCGACTTGGTAAGATGCCCGTTACAACGCTTTTTTTACAGTTGGTTCCATTTGCTGGAATCAACTGAGTTATCTGTGCATGAAACAAATGGATGTGGCTGTTAAAAGTTGGACGTCTTGTCAACACTTCTACTTTTCTTGATGGCACTTTCACCCCATAACGTGCACAGAAACTGTATGCAAAATATAAAAGCTTACTTCCTGCTTTTACTCACCCTGGCACTATCAACCCACTGGTTCACATAAAAAATTCCAATTATACACCAGCGTGTTTGCACTGAAATGCTAAAAGCACAGACGTTCTGTGTGACTTGTATGACCTGGAGAACAAGCCACTGGTTGTTAAACTTTCACCGCCAGTGGCTATTTTGTATCATGAAAACCAGTTTATCAACCAAATCCTGAAATCTCGCAGAAACCCTGCCAATATTGATGCATTGGTAAGGACTCTTTCAGAACTTCCCAATGAGTACCTATGTCACAGGGCCCAGGGCCCAGTTTCACAAAGAATCTTAAGTCTAAAGTTTGACTTAAGTCATCATGTGACCATGTTTCAGCAAATCAGATGACTTCATTTCAGACTTAAGTTTTTTCTTAGACTTAAGATTCTTTGTGCAACCGGGCCCAGGTGCCTATACCAAGATTTTTTACACTTTCCTAACACATTTGGCCTTTGCACTAAAAGGATTATGTCGGTTTGGACCTCTAAATTCCCATTATCTTTGTGCCTTGGCCAAATTATAGCATGTAACTGGGCATTGGCGATGGATTAATCTGGAATTGCATCCTTTGCATTTCGATTCCTCGGTCATCGTGATGAATCCTGGAGCACTGAACCTCGGCGTTTCCACAAAATGGTCGCCGGTGAAGCAAGTCTTTGAACATCCTCGTTACAGCAGTTCCCCAGTTCTTATCAAATGCAATCCAGCAAAAATGAAAAATGAGCACAGCCGAGATGCAGGCTGAATTGCTTCCATGGACATTTGTTCGAGTGGGAACTGAAAATCTGCATCCCTTTTGAAAAAGCATATTGGATTCCTGGATGCTCTTAAAACAGTGCTCCAGCTGCACAAAATCCCCGATTTCTGAGCACGAGCAGGTTTTTACCTCTCGCTGCGTATAATTCTCAATCAATTTCAATGATTCGATCATATTTTGGTTGCTTTTTGTCCACTCCACAGTTGTTCACAACGAACGCAAAATTTCTCTTTTCTCCATTTCATAGTCCTGTTTCGTCAGGACATGGCATGAAATTCAGTCCAGCTTGAAGGCAGTTACTCGATCTCGCAGCAAGGGTGAAAGGAGCTTGCTGGTTTGTTAGAATCTATGTCCACTCCTCCTGATGCCCGCCTGTAGTTCAATGTACAACAAGATGAAATCGGAGTGCCCGAAGAAAACCTCTGCTGTCAGAGAGACTCAGGAGGGCCGTATGCTTGGGTCGGACTTCAGCCACATCTTTCATTAAAGTCTGATTTTTCTCAATGCTTCAAGCAAAGAGAAGGTCTAACTTCAGCTACATGTATACTTTGAGCTCGCTGTACAGACTGGCGCGTTGGCGACGCGTGGTGCAGGCGTTCCACCAATCAGATTCTTCGGTAGGTGTTTCGGTCAGTGTTACCGCCTCCCTGATTGGTTGAATGCATTCCGACGCGTTGCTTACGCGCCAGTCCGTCTGTCACCGCCTTAAGACGACAGTATTGGCGAGCTGTAGATAGCCTACTTCGCCTGTGCCTGTATATTAATACTATGGGCCGAAACTACGCTGTCCATTTCATATAATCACCATTTAACGACAGGAAATTGAAATCCACAGTGTTCCAGTCGCTTCGGCCAACAAAAAATTAACAGCTAATGATGTACATGGAAGGCAAGCTATGATGGGAAAACAGATGGACTACATATAGGGGTTATTGTTGGATCATCACCGAAAGAGATTACTATGTAATAGTAATTACTATGTAATAGTAATATGCTTTACCCTGAGTAGGCGTACTTTGGTAGTACAAGAAGAGGTATTCCTTCAACTGACCATGTTCCAGGGTTTGGTTTTTTTTTGTTCGGGCAGGAGCACTGGTCCATATCTTTGACCGTCCACCTCTAACCTTTTCAAAGTTTAGAGATGACAGGCCTCTCACCACTTGGTTCGGGAGAGGGCACTGTCTGCTAAACCCTCCGTGGGATGGTCATATACGATAGGGCCTTCTGCCTTCGCCGCTGATGGCAGAAAGGTCGTCGTTCGTCACGCCATACGAACTGCTCATGTTTTGTTAGCAGGTGCCTTCTTTTGCCTCGCTTAATAATTAACATGTTCATTTCAACTTCTCTTACCAACAGCTGATAGACGATACCATTGACGCCTAAAGTGAAATTTCATTATGATGACTCTCTCTGAACTAAAATGGCAACCTCGTTTAGAAGATAATAAAATTATTCATTGAATACAAGATGAGTCGGGAGAGCGTGGGCAATTTATTTGATTTATTCCAATTCATAACCAAAGAGTAGCCATTGGAAATTCAATTTAAATATGAAATTGGCTCATTAAATTGAGTGAAGTCATATAGCCTGAGACTCGTCTACTTCCGTGTGGTCAAGGACTGTGTAACCTGCAGCTGTAGTGCAACTCATTGAAATGTGAATGAATGTACAGAACAACTTGGCATTCTACTTATATCGAATGTCAGTGATTGATCGATCGGCTGATTAAACGTGATTGGTACTACACCGGAGCTTCCTGTGATCAGGTCATTTCATTTGGCTCTGTTGCCTCCCTAGAAGATATCTTAGTTTTGAGAGGATGTAACCAGCTGTGCATATAAAATTATGATCGGAAAATTTGATTTTAAAGACCCACAGCCGCTGGCTGAGCTCTTTTCCACTGGATACACTTGAGACCAAGCATGAGTGTCAACCACAAAAATTTTTTGTGCACAACAGCGAAGTCCAGAACTCGCACTACTTGAACGACTGTCAAGCATAGGCCTATATGCCGACCTACAAATAACGGGTTTGTCATTCCTTCATGGTTTTAGATGAGCTGCAAGTTTTATGCAGAGTACGAACATGGCCGAAAGCTTGATGTCGGCGAACTTTGGGCCTCCCGACACCAGCCGCAAAAACCTTCTGGAACTTTTCTCCAGTGTGATTTGAGTAGTTCAGGCTTAAGCTCGCCGAGCGTCGTCAACGAAATAAACTGCAAAGTGCAGTTGAATGAATAACTTTGGCTTTGACACAACGACTTCTAACTTCGCAACGCTTTTAAACTCCTCATATTTCATAATTCCTCGAGCCGTAAAAACAGCCACTGACTCTCGAGATTCAATTTCATGATTGCACCTTGCAGAAATGAATCTTCCGTTCGACTGATTCCGCATCGGCATTCAATTTACATCATTCACTTCTCAGTAATAGACAATTTCAAAACAAACCATTGCGTTTCTGCTTATGAAACAGCTCGGCATTTATGCATCGAACCATAATAATACAAAACGATATTGGCTCCTTTGGGGCAAATCCTCTTGGAAGCACCCTCATAATCTTTGTACACGTCTCTTTGAGTTTTAATAAACGCTTCTG
This sequence comes from Notospermus geniculatus, assembly GCA_002633025.1. NCBI lineage: Eukaryota > Metazoa > Nemertea > Pilidiophora > Heteronemertea > Lineidae > Notospermus > Notospermus geniculatus. The sequence continues at coordinate 327,667 of NMRB01000140.1, forward strand.
TAATAGTTAGTAGCTGATGACTAAGCTTGTTGTGGGAGGTCTTCAAGTTGCTTTTCTCAAATTCTGAGTTGCATCAAAGCATTGTCACTCCTATCAGCAAAGTTCATCCCGCTGATGGCAACTTTAGCCATTAAAATTGAACATAGAAATGGAAAAGCATTCTCTAATTTGGTGAACCATCAATGGAGGTATTCGCTGTAAAGAGTGCAAAGCGAATTTTCAGGTTCTAACTTTGCTCTTTAGATTCTGTCGTGAACGAATAAATGTTATTTGTAAGAATCTTCTCCAAGTAGGCTAAACAAGGCTCACTGTCATCGGTAGGCCAACCCACTACGGGGACATGTAAAGAATTTCTTCCACCCTATTCCAGTTACGTTCCATTTATTTCAAAGTCAAGTGGTGATAGTAGTGTTCTTTAAAGGCATTATGAATATCCCAATAACATTGTACAACCTACATGTACCACGTGTAGCGCATATCCAATTTCAACAGTATTACTAAGTACATGTATGGAGTATTCCGCATACCATAGCAGGATTTGGTTAATCCTGTTGTTCTCGCTGTTGCGAATGTCATAAAATGTTCATATAAAAAACAAATCTTTTGCTGGACAATAAAAATTGGTTGTTTCCTGCAAGGAGTGTCATTTCAAAAGCCTTCATGCCCTGCAGGCACGAAGAAAGGGGCAAGTCTCTTATCCAATACAAGTTGTCAGTCAGTTGACCAATAGAAGTCACTACGGCCCAATTCAATGCCTAGCGGACCCATTCCTGGCTGATTGAGCACCAATCAGAAGAATTTTCTATTGTATTGGTCCGCTAGAACTTTGTCGCCGTCTTTTGGCGATAAGCGTGGCTGACTGCTCCTACTGCTAGGCCAGTACAGTGAAATTGTGGCAGCGCAATGGTTATAGTCTATGACTACAATGCAGTATCATCGTCATAAACCATTTGGCAGGAAATGCCTCATTGGAATGACAGCGCCGTTTAATTAAATGGCCTCTTCACCTGAAGTAGATTCTGCGACACTATGATAGTGAGCATCTTTCATGCGAGTCCTTGTCTGTGGCAGTGGCGTTAGTGACTCAGGATTTCGCCCATTCGGGACACTTGCCGAGAAATTCACCCTTGCCCGGATTGTTTCCCGCTGTACTACGAGTATTACTCATCATACTACTCGACGTAAATATTGCCACATTAAGCGATAGTCGAGCCTAACTGTCGTAATTTTGTTTCTCCTCCTCCGCTATTACACACGAACAGGAAACAGTGATTAGTAAACAAGCACTCCTATTCGTTCCAATTAGACTCTCCTCACCGGTCCCTATTTTCCCTTGGGCACGAACGTATCCATTATCATTTAAAACACGGAACGGCCGCCGGAACGAAGCTCGTCACATATTTATCAATATTGGCATTTGTACACTACAGCCGGTGGCCATATTGAATCCGAGGGATGCCGATGAGTTGCAGATCGGCGAGGAAGAGATGAAAATCTCACACACCCCGAGGGATTTGGGATATTATAAGACTGGTAGCCGTCTGCTCTACCAGTAACCAGATAACATACCTGATACTCCTTCCTCGGGATTTATTGGATGTACCGAGTCGCAGACCATAAGATGCCGTACAATGAAATGAACAATAGAGCGTTTTAAAACACGATGCAACCAGTTTTAGTATGATCTTCAGCCACACCTGCTGATTCTTTGTAGAAAAAGATCCAAATAGGCATCGGTTGTGGTTACAGTGGAAGAGTGTCGAGAATATATTGTACATGTATGGCAGATATAGGTACAGTATTAGCAAAAGTTTATATGGCGCTTATGAATTTTTGCTATTAGTCAGTTACAGTGCATACATTTTCTATTACAATCTACATGTACCTTTATTGTAGGCAACAATGTAAGAAACTAAGCCAATGCGTGTATGTAGTCACAGGCTTATCATTCGTCGACTTCTGTCAACTCCATGCGCACTCCTCTCGCAGAGTTTGTACGCACCCTCGGAAGTCGAAAGCCCTGCTACGATTGGAGGAACATTTGCAGTTTAGCCAATAGAGGGCATCTACCGTCCAACCAATAAACGCAAAGCTTTCAATCAAGCTTAGGTTGAGTGCTGTGTGGATCCGAACATGAGCATTCCATCGTCTGAACCAATCAAAAAGTGTTTGACGTTCTCCTTGGCCACGCCCCAAAAAGGCCCGTCATTGGTTAATTTCACTTAAGTGTAGTAATCAATAAGTGCCGCCTCGCCCCTCTTCAAAATTAATCTTACAGGGGCAATACAGAGAAGCATCATTCTCGAACCATCAGCCATTTAAAAGTGAAAAATGATCATCCTTCATGTCGTCTTAACGAACACTATGAATAAATGATGATGTTTATGGTATAATTTGCACATGTTTAGCTAAAAATGACATGGAGGATGATGAATCGGCAGTAATGGGTATTTTATCTGTATTTCTCACGGCATTGGACCATAGGAAACCTGTCTCATTAGAAAGGAGAACTACGGAAGACGACAAAGCACCTTTAGATAGACCAAGAATGAATCCCAGTTGGCTTCATAACCAGCGGAGTTGGCCAATTCCTTCTGTCTATGCTGTAATAGTCGACGCTTTCGTCTTCATGGTTGCCATTCTAACCATGCCTTTTTGTACGCAAACGTCAAGTCCAATCCGCCAGAAAGAATAGAATACTATAACTATGGTGTGTTTCAGGGTCGACAGGTTGTTACATAACTACCTTTCACCACCGAACTGTCAGGTTTATAAAACAATGGGCTGGTGTGATAGAATCTTCCTGAAATTTCATGGTTCGAGCTAGCAGTTCAGGAGATATGGTCAAAAGAAGGTTTTGACAAACCGCCCCCTACAGGCCAGAGTTCACAACTAACAGCGCTTAGTTTCGGGCCATTAGGAAAGAGGTGAGCTAAAAAGAAATTCATGATTCGAGTGACAACCCTGGTCTTGCACAAATGTTTCTATGAGTTGGAGCAGGAATCCTACAACATGACTTCTTCGCAACAGGAAATATTGGAGATCAGAAAAAGAACTTTTGAGAGAAATCCGACAGAGGGGTGCATGACACATTGCATGGTTCAATGTATTCTGATCTCGCATGCCCAAATTTCGATCAGGTCCATACTGTCCTGACGAACAACTGTATAGGCCTACATGTATACCACGTTATTCACGACGAACCGGTCAAAACCTGTTTTAATGTTCGTCTGAACCGCGTCCCCATTAAACAATAAACATAGAAATTCACAACACTGTTGATAACACCAAGAAGGGCGGCCATTCCATAACCATAGATCTGCACTGCTGCACCAATACCATCAACAACGCCAGTAAAAAGAAGGGCATCGATAACCTCCATTATGTAATTTGGCGTTTCCAGTACCAGGAAAATAATAACAATAGCTGTAACCCGGATGGTACTTGTCCTGATGCCCTCATCTGCCTTGCCACCACGTGACTCCAGCCTGATTGCAGCAGACTCCTTCAAAGCCTTCAACAAATGATAGGTGAAGAAAACCAAAGTGGTGAGGGGTATAATGGCTGGGAAAACAATATTCAAAATTCCATTGTAGATAAACTCAAACACATAAAACTGAGGCTCCCGACTTGCAGAAAGAAATTTACTCACTGGCTTGTACGAGTTAGAGCAGGGATCGTACACCCAGACAGTCTTCCTATTGAAAAACATTGGAGTTCGGAACAAGAATGAGAAAAGTCCAACTGAGAGGCACATGATGTGTGCATTCCTTTTTGTACAAAACGAAGCTGCTTGCAGAGGTTTACAGACTGCAATAAAACGTTCTGCACCAATGCACACCGTGACGTAAATAGAAAACAGTTTGGTCGCCCACAACGACATATCCGTGAAAACGAAGCTCACTTCCCAAAACTCCCGACACTTGGGACAGCCTTTGAAGGCAAATACTATTTCAGTATATGCCGCTGCTAGAAACTGAGAGATTAAGTGAAGTAAGTCTGCGGCTGCCAAGTAACGCAGCAAGAGGGATGTTGAAGTGAAGGGACGTTCTTTTCCCAGCACGATGAACGCAAGGCTGTTACCGACGAGGCCCAGCAGTATAAAAAAGGAATACACCGGGACGTGGACGATAAAGAGAAATAAAGCCGGTGAACTCATTGTATTCATTGGTTGATACCAATATTGGAAGCAAGTTGATTGTGCAGTGGTTTCTTCGTTCGTCATCTTGTAACTCAGAATGTTGGTGGTCATTATACCCCTGTGAATCTTGTCTTTTTCCTATCCTTACATGTATGTATATCAATTGCTGATTTCTACATTCAATGCAGTATGTCAAGCAAGGTTTCGTCGCTGGACGCGTGCTGTCATCAATGTATTAACTTA
>NMRB01000140.1:334725-365495 GCA_002633025.1 Notospermus geniculatus
ATGCTGTACATGTCATGTTAGCCACTGGCAGCTAGTTGGTGCGTCGTCACATACGTTTACACTACGTTACAGCACAGTGACAGTTAGCTGCCCAGGTGAAAACCCAAATAGCATCCTTTTCTTCTCAAAAATGTCATGTCTGTGACAATTTCTCATCAGAAATGACAAATCCGTCAATTATTGGTAAAGTCTGCAAGAAATAAGCCTCATATCGCTATTTTCTTATAATTTACTTTCGTGGCGTAGTAGATCACGTGATTACCGAGTTGAGGCGGTGATGTGTCCGCATATTACTTTTTACGCCAAATTCGGCGTGATGCGGCTCGTGCGGACACAGGTTGGTGCGTCCATAACGCCGCCTAGCGCCGACCTGTGAAACACAATGGCTTAATGACGACTTATCCTAGTGGGGAATCCCCATGGTGTACGCGTCTGCATCTTCAACAACCCAGCCACATGATGCGCTGGAGCAATCAACTTGTGCAGTGCATCACCTACACATCAGCAATGGCTATATCAGGCATGTCAGGCGTGACCAGACTCTTTCATAACCATTGAAGTCTACAGCGCACCGCAGCGGCGACTGATTGAATCAGTCTTGGAGTGTACATTGCAGAAGTTGCCGGCGGCAGCCAACTGTTTTTTCAGTGACGACTTAAGAGTTGGAAATTAAGAGGGATTTGTGTTACTTGGGACCAGACGTCGAGTGTCGAGTTAGCCGTTTTGACGACTTACATTTGACGACTTAGAGATGGACATTTCATTGGAAATAACGTTACAGAAAATCGGGACTTTCGCTATTGTGACGACTTGTGCACTTTGACGACTTACACGCTGTCGACTTAGGCGAGGTTTACTGTATTTGTACGATTCGTGGATATAGATAGGGAGTCCTCCTTTAGTACTGGCTGAGGAGCTCTTTGATACTAGATTGTAACCGGGGATGTTGTAAAGGGAGAGATTGGTATTGTCGGTGAACCAGGTTTCCTGAAAGCAGAGTGCAGAGAAATTGCAGTCATTGGACGTGAGGTAATCTAAGAAAAGGGTAATTTCGTCAAATTTGGCATTTAAGCTGCCGCAATTCATGCTCAGTGTGGAGAAATTGGAGTTGTAGGTTCTTAGGATGTCGAGCAGTTTTGTATCATCAACATAAGGCGAGTCGGGAAAGAGAAGGGAGTCATTGCCAGAATCGTCAGGTGGTAAAATGTCAGTAAGCGTGTTATCCATCAGTTGGATGAAAAGACAGCGACACTTTGATGGCGTTTGGAGCGTTCTCCTTGGTCAAGATGTGCAGAGTAGTGAAAGAGTAACGCGTAAGAAGAACAAAATGGTGCAGAGAAAGGGAGAAAGGAATGCGTGAAATGGAGGTTGGCATTTTGGCCTCACAAAAGAGCAACTATGAACACGGGCGAGCAACGGTCTATTTGGTGGTGGTGAACGTCTGTTCTACAGAAGGTTCTATTGTCGAGCTTGAGTTGGTTTAAATGGGGGATTAGGTATCGCAATTGAGGAACATAATTCTAAAGAGAAGGAATTAGTGTTGAAAAAACAATTGGTCTGTCAGATGTCATGTTGCCAAAACAAGGAAGCGTAAATCGAGTATACATGTACATGCACTATCTCATTCGTTCATCATGCGTTTCATGGGCGCAGCCATGTTTAATCAGCCGTTGGCCAATCAGATTCGGATGCTCTGAGCTGGACACTCGCCACACCTGGCGGTAACGAAAGTTTTGGCCTTTGCTACCAGACTCTCTCCTGTAAGAGAGAGAGGCTGGTGACGCGAGACTACTATGAACACGGGCGAGCAACGGTCTATTTGGTGGTGGTGAACGTCTGTTCTATGCAGAAGGTTCTATTGTCGAGCTCGAGTTTGTATAAATGGGGGATTAGGTATCGCAATTGAGGAACATAATTCTAAAGAGAAGGAATTAGTGTTGAAAAAAACAATTGGTCTGTCAGATGTCATGTTGCCAAAACAACATGTAAGGAAGCGTAAATCGAGTATACATGTACATGTACATGCACTATTCATAAGAACTGAGTAAAATCTAAATTCAGGTAAATTCGTGAAGAGTCCCAAAAAAGAGTGGACTAGGTAACTACAATGTAATACACAAAATCCGCCGTCGAACGAGGATATTTCCAGATGAACAGATTTTGGTGAGAAGAGTCACTGGAACAAACACGAGAAAAAAGTCACGCGGAAAGATTTAGGAGCCGCGGGCGGCAATGACCTTCAGTTGATCAACATCATCTTTGTTAGTGAATTTATATTTCTTGTCATTGAACAAGGCAGTGATACGCCCATCGTTTGACCAAACCGACCCGACACCCGCAATGGACCTGGCAGAGTCCACGACGGTGGGATGTCAGATCCTCACGGATGGTGATACCTGATCCTTTGAGGCTTTGTCTGGCACGCAGGACTTGGGCTTTCCTGTCGTGGCGGACGAATTTCCGAATGATTGGTCTGCTGTCAGGAACACGGGGTCTCGGTTCGGTTTGCCCACCCGATGGGCTCTTCCAATTTCAGATTCAGGCACGGAGATATTGAGTTTGTCACTGAACAGTTTCCTTGCTAGCTCTACACAGTTTTCAGGCTCAAGTCCTTGATGTCCTGGGATACCGAAAATGCGAATCCCATTCCGGCGGCTATACATTTCCAACTCTTCAATGTCCTGGCGCGCTTCAACGAGTTGGCGACGTAGATCAATGTTTTCGTTGCGGAGTGCCGTTAAATCATTTCGGATTGTTAACAGGTCTTTGTTAAGATTTCGACCAACATTTTTCATGTCGAAAATGTCCGATTCGAGCCGGCTCGACCTGTCCTCCAGACGTTTTGTCAGCTCGCCTCTCAGTAAGGAGACAGCATTGTCAATAAAGGACATGATGAGGCCCTTCATTTTGGGTCCAGAGAGGAGGTCGTGGAGGGCTTCTTCAATGTTCTCATTGTTCAAGATGTCCTCATACTCGGCGAATAGAATCCATTTGGTATAGTCTGACTTGAATGGTATTGCACATTGAGTCTTTGCACTTCATTGGTTGCTTATTTAACACAACCCTTTCCTAGGCCCTTGTTGCGTAACAGTTCTGTATTTAAGTGGGGTCTTTTTCCTGGGTATTCACTTCGGACCACGATCCTGACGGTGCCTGATCGATAATTTACTGGGGCCATATTTGGTAAGTGTCTGTCAATGCTTTTCCGATTTTTGTCAGTGTTGTAGTTCATGTAGGCCTAGCTCCTTGTACATTGGTGGGCCATTCCATCTCAAATGAGCCAGGGGTCGGAACCACTCCATCACAGATTTCACTGATGTTTTTATATGTTGTTGGTGTCTATGAGAAGATGTAGATCCCCAAGTTTGAGGGGTCAGTTCCGATCGGTTGCTGAATGGCGGCCATCTTAAAATTTGGCCCGGCCGTATGTCGTGGCGTACCACACCGCCTTCTCGGGAACACATTTTCCTTAATAACTCAGCCAAGAAACATACTATCAAGTTGAACATTGGTGTATTTATGTAACTTTACCCATAGAATCCGAATCTGCAGTCAGATTTGTGATATAAACAACAGTTACAGAGATATAGACAAATATCTGTTCTGGGGGGTGCCCATCTTTGAACCCCCCTGGACAATTCTTGACACAATTTATGGCACTGCAACTTTGACAAGTTATTTCACATCACTTCATCTACAAAATAGGTAAAAATGGGGATAGTGATATGCCCCAAAATTGAGATATGACAAAAAAGAAAAAAAACACCCATTTTTGCGCATTTTGCACGAAACAGATGCAAAGTGTACTAAGGAATGCACACTTCGCACATGAAAATCTGATTCTGACCATAGGAACTACTTAGCCTATTTACTAGTTCCTTATTGGGGCAATTTTGAATAAGGAACTAGGAACTAGGAACTAGGAACCAACTTCCCATACCCTGCTTTTTGTCCACTCCACAGTTATTCACAACAAACGTATGCTTGGGTCGGACTCCGGGGTCGGACTTCAGCCACACTTTCATTAAAGTCTGACTTTTCTTAATGCTTCAAGCAAATGTATGATCGTGTAAGGCGAGGTGTAGATAGCCCACTTCACCTGTGCCTGTACATTTATATTAATACCATGGGCCGAAACTACGCTGTTCATTTCATATAATCACCATTTAACGACAGGAAATTGAAATCCACAGTGTTCCAGTCGCTTTATATTTGGCCAACATAAAAATTAACAGCTAATTATGAACATGGAAGGCAAGCTATGATGGGAAAACAGATGGACTATATACGGGTTATTGTTTCATCATCACCGAAAGTGATAGCTATGTAATAGTAATAGCTATGCTTTCTCATCCAGGGTTCGGGCAGGAGCACTGGTCCATATCTTTGACCGGCCACCTCTAACCTTTTCCACGTTTAGAGATCCCAGGCCTGTCCCCACTTGGTTCGGGAGAGGGCACTGTCTGCTAACCTCCGTAGGATGGTCATACGATTGGGCCTTCTCCCTTCGCCATTGAGGGCAGAAAGGTCGTCGTTCGTCACGCCATACGAACTGCGCATGAATAGCAGGTGCCTTCTTTTGCCTTGCTAAATAATTAACATGTTCATTTCAACTTCTCTTTACCAACAGCTGATAGACGATACCGTTGACGCCTAAAGTGAAATTTCATTATGATGACTCTCTCTGAACTAAAATGGCAACCTCGTTTAGAAGATAATAAAATTATTCATTGAATACAAGATGAGTCTGGAGAGCGTGGGCAATTTATTTGATTTATTCCAATTCATAACCAAAGAGTAGCCATTGGAAATTCAATTTAAATATGAAATTGGCTCATTAAATTGAGTGAAGTCATATAGCACGAGACTCGTCTACTTCCGTGTGGTGAAGGACTGTGTAACCTGCAGTTGTACATGTAGTGCAACCCATTAAAATGTGAATGAATGTACAAAACAATGTTGGCATTCAACTTAAAATTGAATGTCAGTGATTGATCGATCGACTGATTAAATGTGATTATACTACACCAGGGCTTCCTGAGATCAGCTCATATCATTCAGCTCTATTGCCTCCCTATTACGATAGAAGAACTGCTTTTTGTCACAAAAGACAGGTTAAGTAGTTCTTCCATGCACGAAAAGCCAAATGGCTGCTGTACAATAGGTTTGGGCTTACAAATCGCCTGCATTGTGCGCTCTCTTGTTGCCGGTTCGGTGGAAGAGCGATAACTGAATAGGCCTGGTTTCCGTAACAACCTTTGGGGTAGGCTCACGTCGGTGAACACGATTAGGGAGTTTTCGCAAAGCCCCCGAAACGCCAACGCGGACGTCTATCGTTTTGTTTGGTGCTCTCTTCGTGGCATCGAAAACTCTGTGTTATACAGAGTACGATGGCCGAAAGCCTGATGTCGGCGAACTCTGGACCTCCCGACACCGGCCGCAAAAACCTTCTCATGGAACTTTTCTCCTGTGTGATTTGATGAAGCTCGTCCTCCTTGTGAATTAACTAACAGAAGTCAACGAAATAAACTGCAAAGTGCAGTTGAATAAATAACTTTGGCTTTGACACAACGACTTCTAACTTGGCAACGCTTTCAAACTCTTCATATTTCATAATTCCTCGAGCCGTAAAAACAGCCACTGACTCTCGAGATTCAATTTCATGATTGCACCTTGCAGAAATGAATCTTCCGTTCGAATGATTCCTCATCGGCATTCAATTTACATCATTCACTTCTCAGTAATAGACAATTTCAAAACAAACCATTGCGTTTCTGCTTATGAAACAGCTCGGCATTTATGCATCGAACCATAATAATACAAAACGATATTGGCTCCTTTGGGCAAATCCTCTTGGAAGCACCCTCATAATCTTTGTACACTTCTCTTTGAGTTTTAATAAACGCTTCTGTAATAGTTAGTAGCTGATGACTAAGCTTGTTGTGGGAGGTCTTCAAGTTGCTTTTCTCAAATTCTGAGTTGCATCAAAGCATTGTCAGTCCTATCAGCAAAGTTCATCCCGCTGATGGCAACTTTAGCCATTAAAATTGAACATAGAAATGGAAAAGCATTCTCTAATTTGGTGAACCATCAATGGAGGTATTCGCTGTAAAGAGTGCAAAGCGAATTTTCAGGTTCTAACTTTGCTCTCTAGATTCTGTCGTGATCGAAAAAAGGTTATTTGTAAGAATCTTCTCCAAGTAGGCTAAACAAGGCTCACTGTCATCGGTAGGCCAACCCACTACGGGGACATGTAAAGAATTTCTTCCACCCTATTCCAGTTACGTTCCATTTATTTCAAAGTCAAGTGGTGATAGTAGTGTTCTTTAAAGGCATTATGAATATCCCAATAACATTGTACAACCTACATGTACCACGTGTAGCGCATATCCAATTTCAACAGTATTACTAAGTATGGCGTATTCCGCATACCATAAGCAGGATTTGGTTAATCCTGTTGTTCTCGCTGTCATAAAATGTTCATATAAAAAACAAATCTTTTGCCGGACAATAAAAATTGGTTGCGTTTTCTGCAGGGAGTGTCATTTCAAAAGCCTTCATGCCCTGCAGGCACGAAGAAACGGACAAGTCTCTTATCCAATAGAAGCTGCGTGTGTCAGTCGGTTGACCAATAGGAGTCACTACGGTCCAATTCAATACATAGCTGACCCATTCATGGATGACTGAGCACCAATCAGAAGAATTTTCTATTGTATTGGTCCGCTAGAACTTTGCTGCCGTCTTTTGGCGATAAGCGCGGCTGACTGCTTCCACTGCTAAGGCCAGTACAGTGAAATTGTGGCAGCGCAATGGTTATAGTCTATGGCTACCCCGATGGCCACAATGCAGTATCATCGTCATAAACCATTTGGCAGGGAATGCCCCATTGGAATGACAGCGCCGTTTAATTAAATGGCCTCTTCACCTGTAGTAGATTCTGCGACACTATGATAGTTAGCATCTTTCATGTGAGTCCTGAGTGGCGTTAGTGACTCAGGATTTCGCACATTCGGGACACTTGCCGAGAAATTCACCCGTGGCCGGATTGCTTCCCGCTGTACTTACGAGTATTACTCATCATACTACTCGACGTAAATATTGCCACATTAAGCAATAATCGAGCCTAACTGTCGTAATTTTGTTTCTCCTCCTCCGCTATTACACACGAACAGGAAACAGTGATTAGTAAACAAGCACTCCTATTCGTTCCAATTAGACTCTCCTCACCGGTCCCTATTTTCCCTTGGGCACGAACGTATCCATTATCATTTAAAACACGGAACGGCTGCCGGAACGAAGCTCGTCACATATCTATCAATATTGGCATTTGTACACTACAGCCGGTGGCCATATTGAATTCGAGGGATGCCGATGAGTTGCAGATCGACGAGGAAGAGATGAAAATCTCACACACCCCGAGGGATTTGGGATATTACAAGACTGAAAGCTGTCTGCTTCACCAGTAACCAGATAACATACCTGATACTCCTTCCTCGGTATTTATTGGATCTATGGGCCGAGTTGCAGACCGGAAGATGCCGTACAATGAAATGAACAAGAGCGTTTTAAAACACGATGCAACCAGTTTTAGTATGATCTTTAGCCATTATACCTGCTGATTCTTTGTAGAAAAAGATCCAAATAGGCGTCGGTTGTGGTTACAGTGGAAGAGTGTCGAGAATTATACATGTATGGCACATATACATGAAGGTATTAGCAAACATTTATAAGGCGCTTATGAATTTTTGCTATTAGCCAGTTTACACGCATAGTTTCCTACATTGTACAATAAAGGTAGATTGTAATAGAAAATGTATGCACTGTATCTAGTCAGGATTATTATTCGTCGACTTCTGTCAACTCCGTGCGCACTCCTCTCGCAGCGTTTGTACGCACCCTCGGAAGTCGACAGCCCTGCTACGTTTGGAGGAGCATTTGCAGTTTAGCCAAAAGAGGGCACTATATAAATATTGCGAAGTGAAAATGACATCTACCTTCCAACCAACGCAAAGCTTTCAATCAAGCTTAGGTTGAGCGCTGTGTGGATCCCAATATGAGCATTCATTCAATCGTCTGAACCAATCAAAAAGTGTTTGACGTTCTCCTTGGCCACGCCCCAAAAAGGCCCCTCATTGGTTAATTTCACTGAAGTGTAGTAATCAATAAGTGCCGCCTCGGCCTACTTCAAAATTAATCTTACAGGGGCAATGCGGAGAAGCATCATTCTCGAACCATCAGCCATTTAAAAGTGAAAAATGATCATCCTTCATGTCGTCTTAACGAACACTATGAATAAATGATGATGTTTATGGTATAATTTGCACATGTTTAGCTAAAAATGACATGGAGGATGATGAATCGTCAGTAATGGGTATTTTATCTGTATTTCTCACGGCATTGGACCATAGGAAACCTGTCTCATTAGAAAGGAGAACTACGGAAGACGACAAAGCACCTTTAGATAGACCAAGAATGAATCCCAGTTGGCTTCATAACCAGCGGAGTTGGCCAATACCTTCAGAGTCGACGTTTTCGTCTTCATGGTTGCCATTCTAACCATGCCTTTTTGTACGCAAACGTCAAGTCCAATCCGCCAGAAAGAATAGAATACTATAACTATGGTGTGTTTCAGGGTCGACAGGTTGTTACATAACAACCTTTCACCACCGAACTGTCAGATTTATAAAACAATGGGCTGGTGTGATAGAATCTTCCTGAAATTTCATGGTTCGAGCTAGCAGTTCAGGAGATATGGTCAAAAGAAGGTTTTGACAAACCGCCCCCTACAGGCCAGAGTTCACAACTAACAGCGCTTAGTTTCGGTCCAGAGATAGGTTTTACCATAGGGTACCTGTACACCTGTTCATGACAACGACGACGACGACGGCACGCCATTAGGAAAGAGGTGAGCTAAAAGAAGAAATTCGTGATTCGAGTGACAACCCTGGTCTTGCACAAATGTTTCTATGAGTTGGAGCAGGAATCATACAACATGACTTCTTCGCAAGAGGAAATATTGGAGATCAGAAAAAGAACTTTTGAGAGAAATCCGACAGAGGGGTGCATGACACAATGCATGGTGCAATGTATTCCGACCTCGCATGCCCAAATTTCGATCAGGTCCATACTGTCCTGATGAACAACAGTATAGGCCTAAATGTATACCACGTTATTCACGACGAACCGGTCAAAACCTGTTTTAATGTTCGTCTGAACCGCGTCCCCATTAAACAATAAACATAGAAATTTACAACACTGTTGATAACACCAAGAAGGGCGGCCATTCCATAACCATAGATCTGCACTGCTGCACCAATACCATCAACAACGCCAGTAAAAAGAAGGGCATCGATAACTTCTATTATGTAATTCGGGGTTTCCAGTACTAGGAAAATAATGACAATAGCTGTAACCCGGATGGTACTTGTCCTGATGCCCTCATCTGCCTTGCCACCACGTGACTCCAGCCTGATTGCAGCAGACTCCTTCAAAGCCTTTAGCAAACGATACGTGAAGAAAACCAAAGTAGTGAGGGGTATAATGGCTGGAAAAACAATATTCAAAATTCCATTGTAGATAAACTCAAACACATAAAACTGAGGCTCCCGACTTGCAGAAAGAAATTTACTCACTGGTTTGTACGAGTTAGAGCAGGGATCGTACACCCAGACAGTTTTCCTATTAAAAAACATTGGAGTTCGGAACAAGAATGAGAAAAGTCCAACCGACAGGCACATGATGTGTGCATTCCTTTTTGTACAAAACGAAGCTGCTTGCAGAGGTTTACAGACTGCAATAAAACGTTCTGCACCAATGGACACTGTCACGTAAATAGAAAACAATTTGGTCGCCCACAACGACATATCCGTGAAAACGAAGCTCACCTCCCAAAACTCCCGACACTTGGGACAGCCTTCGAAGGCAAATACTATTTCAGTATATGTCGCTGCTAGAAACTGAGAGATTAAGTGAAGTAAGTCTGCGGCTGCCAAGTAACGCAGCAAGAGGGATGTTGAAGTGAAGGGACGTTCTTTTCCCAGCACGATGAACGCAAGGCTGTTACCGACGAGACCAAGCAGGATGAAGAAGGAATACACCGGGACGTGGACGATAAAGAGAAATAAAGCCGGTGAACTCAGTGTATTCATTGGTTGATACCAATATTTGAAGCAAGTTGATTGTGCAGTGGTTTCCTCGTTCGTCATCTTATAACTCGGAATGTTGGTTGTCATTAGGCCTATACCCCTGTGAATCTTGTCTTTTTCCTATCCTTATGTATATCAATTGCTGATTTCTACATTCAATGCAGTCTGTCAAGGAAGGTTTCGTCGCTGGACGCGTGCTGTCATCAATGTATTAACTTAGAAATTTAGAGGTCTCCCTTACCCAGTGAATTTGTTGTACCTTCTATTACCGTCACAGGAGTACATCACTTGTTGGTTTCTACATTCCCTTCTAGTTTACACCTGTTGTTGATTAAGATAATATCTGAATTGAGACTATTCAATGAGAACGGTTTGTTGCTAGCATGCAGCAATATGGAAGGAGAAATGTAAAATCCTGTGGGATAAGTCGAAGAATTATGTCCAAGGGAGTAAGAAATAAAATTGGAAAATAAGAAGTGGGAAATTTTGCACTTTTGCGCGAAAATTGGGATAGAATTTTTCCCATTTTGAGAAATTTTTAAAAAATGACATGACATTTTGTCTGATTTTTCGGGCGATATTTCTCAAAATGGAAAAAACTTGTACCCCAATTTGAGAAATTGAAAAATTCGTGCAAAAATGCCAAAAAATTCCCACTTCTTCAATATTTTCCGCTTTTACTCCCTTGTCCACTATGATTCTCTTTATTCAACACGTGTGATGCAAATGTTGTTGTCGATGAGAATGGCAGTCCCCCTGACGATGAAGAATAACCATTCGCACAAAGTTTCCCGTACTCCTGTTGTCCAGCCTGAATCTGAGCAACGTGTCATCGATTTAGCTTTTTTTCAAATCATTTGCAGCCTCTGATCCGATAATAGCAAAGATTTAAGCATATAACGTAGGTGCAACGGCGAGACATATTTGGATCTTCAATGAAAATCTATTTACACGAAATCTTTTAAGCAGTAACAGAAATAACTCTCAACAGAAGCAAACCTTTTTAACTGCCTGCAAGAAAATAACATGCGTAATAAAATGTCATATGCATTACCCCTTTCACTCAAGCCCGGCTCTGAAAAATCCCACCTGAGACCCAGCGCGCGTCAACACTACTAAAATCGTGTGACGGGGACCTAAATTAAGCCCTCCAAAAACCGTTCGAGCTCGGAGGGGCTTATTAGCACAGGGGGTTTTTCATCCCCGGGTCTATTAGACCCGCGTTTTTAACAGGTGTAGACAGAAAAATTCCGGGTGCGACACGGGTTTTTATGTAGTGTGTAAACAGGGCTAGAATAGGATCTACATTGTACTTCCTGACGGTAAATCTTGTTCCGTCATAGGCATACGTATACATTTATTCATTCCTAAACAACTCAATGTATTATTGTCTTTTTTTACAATAGGATTTTACTATAGGTTTAGTGGAACAGGGATCTGGGGTGGCGAGATTTCGAGTGAAGCATAAAAACTACTTTTTTCGCTCGCCTAAATTTGGCTTCATTCAGATGTGCACGATCATGTCTCGATGGTCCTGCTGAACAACAGCTGCAGTTACATCACGTTATTCACGACGGACCGGTCAAAACCTGTTTTAATGTTCGTCTGAACCGCGTCCCCATTAAACAATAAACATAGAAATTCACAACACTGTTGATAACACCAAGAAGGGCGGCCATTCCATAACCATAGATCTGCACTGCTGCACCAATACCATCAACAACGCCAGTAAAAAGAAGGGCATCGATAACCTCCATTATGTAATTTGGCGTTTCCAGTACTAGGAAAATAATAACAATAGCTGTAACCCGGATGGTACTTGTCCTGATGCCCTTATCTGCCTTGCCACCACGTGACTCCAGCCTGATTGCAGCAGACTCCTTCAAAGCCTTCAACAAACGATAGGTGAAGAAAACCAAAGTGGTGAGGGGTATAATGGCTGGAAAAACAATATTCAAAATTCCATTGTAGATAATCTCAAAAATGTAGAATTGAGGCTGTCGACTTGCAAAAAGATATTGGTTTGTTTGCATTGGTTTGTAGGAGCTTGAACAGGGATCGTACACCCAGACTGTATTCATGTTGAAAAACATTGGGGTTCGGAACAAGAAGGAGAAAAGTCCAACCGACAGGCACATGATGTGTGCATTCCTTTTTGTACAAAACGAAGCTGCTTGCAGAGGTTTACAGACGGCAATAAAACGTTCTGCAGCAATGCAAACTGTGACGTAAATAGAAAACAATTTGGTCGCCCACAACGACATATCGGTGAAAACGTAACTCACCTCCCAAAATTCCCGACACTTGGGACATCCTTCGAAAGCAAATACTATTTCAGTATACGTGTACATGTATGTCGTTGCTAGAAACTGAGAGATTAAGTGAAGTAAGTCTGCGGCTGCCAAGTAACGCAGTAAGAGGGATGTTGAAGTGAAGGGACGTTCTTTTCCAAGTACGATGAACGCGAGGCTGTTACCAACGAGACCAAGCAGGATGAAGAAGGAGTACACCGGGACGTGGACGATAAAGAGAAAAAGGCCTGACGCTCCCATTTTGTTTATTGGTAAATACCAATATTTGAAGCAAGCTGATTGCGCAGTTACAGTGATGTCTTCGTTGGTCATCTTATAACTCAGAATGTTGGTGGTCATTATACCCCTGTGAATCTCGTCTTTTCCCTATCCTTATGTACATCAATTGCTGATTTTTACAACAATTATTTCTTACCCCTTTTCAGTATGTCAAGCAAGGTTTCATCGCTGGATGCGTGCTGTCATCAATGTATTAACTTAGAAATTTAGAGGTCTCCCTACCCAGTAAATTTGTTGTACCTTCTATTACCGTCACATGAGTACATCACTTGTTGGTTTCTACATTCCCTAGTTTACACCTGTTGTTGATTAAGATAATATCTGAATTGAGACTATTCAATGAGAACGGTTTGTTGCTAGCATGCAGCAATATGGAAGGAGAAATGTAAAATCCTGTGNACGAGTTTGAGCAGGGATCGTACACCCAGACTGTATTCATGTTGAAAAACATTGGGGTTCGGAACAAGAAGGAGAAAAGTCCAACAGACAGGCACATGATGTGTGCATTCCTTTTTGTACAGAACCTAGCTGCTTGCAGAGGTTTACAGACGGCAATAAAACGTTCTGCACCAATGCACACCGTGACGTAAATAGAAAAGAGTTTGGTCGCCCACAACGACATATCCGTGAAAACGTAACTCACCTCCCAAAATTCCCGACACTTGGGACATCCTTCGAAGGCAAATACTATTTCAGTATATGTCGCTGCTAGAAACTGAGAGATTAAGTGAAGTAAGTCAGCGGCTGCCAAGTAACGCAGCAAGAGGGATGTTGAAGTGAAGGGACGTTCTTTTCCCAGCACGATGAACGCAAGGCTGTTTCCAACGAGTCCAAGTAGGATGAAGAAGGAGTACACCGGGACGTGGACGATAAAGAGAAATAAAGCCGGTGAACTCATTGTATTCATTGGTTGATACCAATATTTGAAGCAAGTTGATTGTGCAGTGATTTCTTCGTTCGTCATCTTATAACTCGGAATGTTGGTTGTCATTAGGCCTATACCCCTGTGAATCTTGTCTTTTTCCTATCCTTATGTATATCAATTGCTGATTTCTACATTTAATGCAGTCTGTCAAGGAAGGTTTCGTCGCCGGACGTGTGCTGTCATCAATGTATTAACTTAGAAATTTAGAGGTCTCCCTACCCAGTAAATTTGTTGTACCCTATTACTGTCACATGAGTACATCACTTGTTGATTTCTCAATTCCCTTCCAGTTTAGCCAACACCTGTTGTTGATTAATATAATATTTGAATTGAGAATATTCAGTGAGAACGGTTTGTTGCTAGCATGTAGCAACATGGAAGGAGAAATGTAAAATCCTGTGGGATAAATCGAAGAATTATGTCCACTCAGGAGGAGATTATCTCCTCCTGCATGGTCCACTCTGATTCTCTTTATTCAACACGTGAGATGCAAATGTTGTCGTTGATGAAAATGGCAGTCCCACTGACGATGAAGAATAATTATTCGCACGAAAATATGACAAAGTTTCCCGCACTGCTGTTTGTCCACCCTGAATCTGAGAAACACCTCATCGAATTAGCTTTTCTTCAAATCGTTGCAGCCTCTGATCCGATGATAGCAAAGATTTAAACATATGACGTAGGTGCAACAACGAGACATATTTGGATCTTCAATGAAAATCTATTTACACGAAATCTTTTAAGCTAAGTAACAGAAATAGCTCTCAACAGCAGCAAACCTTTTTAACTGCATGTAAGAAAATAACATACGTAATGGAATGTCATGTGCATTACCCGTTTCACTTACACATCATGTCAAAATGGCAATCCGGGAACGACTAAAGTGTAGAAGCTGAGGTGCATTAATTGTCAGGTCACGTGAAGGGGAGGCACTACGTACGCACATAATATAGGATCTACATTGCACTTAATGACGGTATATCTTGTTCCGTCATAGGCCTACGTATACATGTATTCATTCCTACACAACTCAATGTACATGTATTATTGTCTTTTTAACAATCCTTGGGTTACTGGGACAGGGATCTGGGGTTACGAGATTTCGAGTGAAGCATAAGAACTACTTTTTTCGCTCGCCTAAATTTGGCTTCATTCAGATGTGCACGATCATGTCTCGATGGTCCTGGTGAACAACAGCTGCAGTTACATCACGTTATTCACGACAGACCGGTCAAAACCTGTTTTAGTGTTCGTCTGAACCGCGTCCCCATTAAACAGTAAACATAGAAATTCACAACACTGTTGATAACACCAAGAAAGGCGGCCATTCCAAAACCATAGATCTGCACTGCTGCACCAATACCATCAACAACGCCAGTAAAAAGAAGGGCATCGATAACCTCCATTATGTAATTTGGGGTTTCCAGTACCAGGAAAATAATGATGATAGCTGTAACCCGGATGGTACTTGTCCTGATGCCCTCATCTACCTTGCCACCACGTGACTCCAGCCTGATTGCAGCAGACTCCTTCAAAGCCTTCAACAAACGATAGGTGAAGAAAACCAAAGTGGTGAGGGGTATAATGGCCGGGAAAACAATATTTAGTATTCCATTGTAGATAATCTCATAAAAATAAAACTGAGGCTGTCGACTTGCAGAACGATATGTATACACTGGTTTGTGCGAGTTAGAGCAATAATCGTACACCCAAACTGTCGTCATATTAAAAAACATGGGGGTTCGGAACAAGAAGGAGAGAAGCCCAACAACCATGCACATGATGTGTGCATTCTTTCTTGTACAGAACGAAGCTGCTTGCAGAGGTTTACAGACGGCAACAAAACGTTCTGCACCGATGCACACTGTCACGTAAATAGAAAACAATTTGGTCGCCCAAATTGAAAACCACGTATATATTTGACTCATCTCCTTAAACTCCCGACACTTGGGACAGCCATCGAAGGTATTTACCAGCTCCGTATATGTCGCTGCTAGAAACTGAGAGATTAAGTGAAGTAAGTCGGCGGCTGCCAAGTAACGCAGCAAAATTGACGTTGAAGTGAAGGGACGTTCTTTTCCAAGAACGATGAATGCAAGGCTGTTACCAACGAGACCTAAAAAGATGAAGAAGGAATACACCGGGACGTTGACGATAAAGAGAAATAAACCAATAGAATTCGATGAGTTGATTGGTGAATACCAATATTTGAAGCAATGAGTTAATGGCGCTATGGTTTCTTCGTTGACTTTGCTGTCGATCATTGTAGGAGTTCGGAAATCTGCGGTTTCCATATCCCTGTCGGTTGTATCTTTTTTCCTATCCGTATTGGTATATCACTTGTTGATTTCAACAATAGTGAGCTTTCGCAAGCGCCCGGTTAGGCCCTACGACGACGTTTATCTATTGTGTGGGTATACCCAAACAATAGATAAACGTTGTCGTATGGCCTAACCGGGCGCTTGCGAAAGCTCACTATTAATTCCAATTTACACCTTTCTGAAGTAAATGACTGAGTAAAGCACTATAAAGGGCAGAAAGGTTTTGTGCACCTACATGCAAATAATCTATGGAGGAAAATGCAAAGTGATAAAGAATTCGGAATGTTTATAATGTCCAATGTCCACTATCCTCTTCATTCAAATTTGAATACCTGGACAGTAATTTATTTGTCGACAGGAAGAGGGTGAAATACGTCTTCCGAAAAGATATCAATGTTGAGGTGAAATACGTCTTCCGTAAAGATATCAATGTTTCCAGTCTTTCTTCACTAAACTTCATTGAATACGTTTTCCTCAAATGCTCAAAATGAACTTATAGCAAGGATTTTTGCATTAGACGTTCGTGCAATAACACTATATTCATATACAGCTGTTATATGTGTATAAAAAGATCAGTTTACAAGCAGCCCTTGAATAGAAGCCATGGAAATAGCTCTCAACAAAAATAAACGTTCGAAACACCAATCATGAAAAGAACATGACCTGTGTAAGCCATTGGTCCTTTTTAGCATCATCTTTCTAAGACGCCGTCTTTATTTTCAATACATACATGTAGGCCTACACCTAAACTGGCAACAACGATGATCTGCTAACGATAAAAGTCGCGTTCATTATTTAGCCCATGGCTTTCTAAGGATGGTAATCATCCAGCCTCAAATTTCCGTCATAACAATTACTTCCACCACCAACCAGCCTTCAGATTATTTCGCAAACACACAAATCAGTTGGTCCATTTCAGGTAGGAGATTTCGGGTGAAGAATGAGAAGTTATCACCTTTTTTAACATCATGTCTCGATGCTCCTGATGAACAACAATGTACATCACGTTATTCACCACGAACCGGTCAAAACCTGTTTTAATGTTCGTCTGAACCGCGTCCCCATTAAACAGTAAACATAGAAATTCACAACACTGTTGATAACACCAAGAAAGGCGGCTATTCCATAGCCATAGATCTGCACGGCTGCACCAATACCATCAACAATGCCGGAAAAAAGAAGGGCGTCGATAACCTCCATTATGTAATTTGGAGTTTCCAGTACCAGGAAAATACTGATGATAGCTGTAACCCGGATGGTACTTCTCCTGATGCCCTCATCTGCCTTGCCACCACGTGACTCCAGCCTGATTGCAGCAGACTCCTTCAAAGCTTTTAACAAATGATACGTGAAGAAAACCAAAGTGGTGAGGGGTATAATGGCCGGAAAAACAATATTCAAAATTCCATTGTAGATAATCTCAAAAATGTAGAATTGAGGCTGTCGACTTGCTGAAAGATATGTGTGCACTGGTTTGAACGAGTTTGAGCAGGGATCGTACACCCAGACTGTATTCATGTTGAAAAACATTGGGGTTCGGAACAAGAATGAGAAAAGTCCTACAGAGATGCACATGATGTGTGCATTCCTTTTTGTACAAAACGAAGCTGCTTGCAGAGGTTTACAGACTGCAATAAAACGTTCTGCACCAATGCAAACTATGATGTAAATAGAAAACAATTTGGTCGTCCACAGTGACATGTCCGTGAAAACATAACTGACCTCCCAAAACTCCCGACACTTGGGGCAGCCATCGAAGGTCACAACCAGCTGCCTATATGTCAGTGCTAGAAACTGCCAGATTAAATGAAGTAAGTCGACGACTGCCAAGTAACGGAGCAAAATGGATGTTGAAGTGAAGGGACGTTCTCTTCCCAGCACGATGAACGCAAGACTGTTACCGACGACGCCTAGCAGGATGAAGAAGGAATACACCGGGACTTGGACGATAAAGAGAAACAAACCTATAGAACCCAATGAGTTAATTTGTTGATGCCAATATTTGAAGCAATGCAATGCAGCATTTGTTGCTTCGCTATGTGTACTGTCGATCATTGTGCTCAGAAATCCAGTGGTTATCATAACAGTGTGTTTTGATTCTTTTCTCCTCTCCGTTTTAGTAGGTAACTTACATGTACAAGCAATTAAAATTTACACCTGCTTCTGTTAAATAACTTATTACAGCACATTAAAGATGAAAAACCGCTTTGCTTACCATCGTACAACATGTTGCAATGAGAACAATTCAAAATATCGCAAAATGAGGTTGAAAATATTCATGATGTCTTCTCGTCTTTGAATTATGGACTCCGTTAATGTAAATGTTGCTGCCGGTATGGATATACATGTATACATGTATAACAATAACTGTCTTCCTGTGTGAGGAACGATTTTCTCACGAACTTATATCAGCGTTTCTCGTCCTACTTCTTCACAATCCGTTATCAAGCCTCAATCTTTCATTACGTGTAACTCAACTGAAGACATTTCTCTTATTAGCAAGTTATATGCATCTGCTATATAAGTTGGGGCCTATATATAAAGTTCAGTTTACATGAACTTTTTATAGCCATCCCTGAAAAAGCTCACAACACACTGAGCTTAATGTTCCAACTTCATCCAAGAAAAGATTGAAAATACATCAAACAGATCAAACCATATTGTGTATTTATAGCCCTCCATTTTAACATCATTTGCGAAGTCCAAAGGAACGATATTTCAATAAACACACAAAATGGCAATTCTGCTAACAGTTTGATATATCTCCTTCCTTGGAGTCACGTGCATTATGGTACGTTGGATACCTGAAGACCAAATTCTCTTAAATTAATTATATTCAATAATTCAATCTAAGCATAGGGCAAGAAATAGGAAGCGTTAATTAACTACATCAAAACGTAGTTGTTACTCAGGAAGAGTCAATGGCCTGGTGTTTTAGAAGAAAAATAAGAAATTTTTCTTTTCCTTGCGCAAGATTGTTAGTGTACGATCTATCCACATGACGTGTACATGTAACTATTTTCATAGTTCTCGAAGATCTTCATCAACTACATGTACATGTATATCATGTTGTTCGTGATGAAAGGGTTAAAACTTGTTTTAGCGTTCTTCTAAACCGCGACCCCATTAAACAGTAAACATAGAAATTTACAACACTGTTGATAACGCCTAGCAAATTGACTATTCCATAACCGTATAATTGCACTGACGCTCCAGGCCCATCAATGACACCTGAAATGATAAGGGCGTCGGTAACCTCCCGTATATAATTTGGTGTTTCTAGCCCAAGGAATATGATAACGATGACGGTAACCCGAACAGTACTTGCTCTTATAGTCTCATCGATCTTGCCACCCCGTGACTCCAGCCTGATTGCAGCAGACTCCTTCAAAGCCTTCAACAAATGATAGGTAAAGTAAATCAAAGACGTGAAGGGTATAATGGCTGGAAAAACAATATTCAGAACTCCGTTGTAGACAATCTCAAAAATATAGAATTGAGGCTGTCGACTTGCAGAGAGATATGTAAACACTGGTTTGTGTGAGCTGGAGCAGGGATCATACACCCAACTTGTCTTCACATCAAGAAACATAGGAGTTCGGAACAAGAAGGAGAAAAGTCCAACAGACAGGCACATGATATGTGCATTCCTTTTTGTACAAAACGAAGCTGCTTGCAGAGGTTTACAGACAGCAACAAAACGTTCTGCACCAATGCACACTGTGACGTAAATAGAAAACAATTTGGTCGCCCAAATCAACATCCTTGTACAAACGAAGCTCATCTCCCAAACCTCTCGACACTTGGGACAGCCATCGAAGGTGTACACCAACTGCATGCACGTCGTCGCTGGAAACTGAGAGATTAAGTGAAGTAAGTCAGCGGCTGCCAAGTAACGCAGCAAGAGGGATGTTGAAGTGAAGGGACGTTCTTTTCCCAGCACGATGAATGCAAGACTGTTACCGACGAGGCCCAGCAGTATGAAAAAGGAATACACCGGGACTTGGACGATAAAGAGGAACAAGCCAACTTTGTTTATTGGTAAATACCAATATTCGAAGCAAACCAATGACGTTGTGGTGTCTTCGTGCGGTCCGTTATCCATCGTCTAGCACCCAAAGTTGATCAGTCTCTGTCGTGTATTTCGATCTTGTAACTCAGTTCTTCAATTCGCTTTCTTCGTCAAACTATGACTGTCCACTAATAATATGGAAGGAGAAAAATCTAAATTTTCCAATGGACTCTTTCAAAATCTTACAAAATTCCTACAAAATCTTTCCAACGGAGTTTTAATTAACTGTCATAACATCCAAATTGGCGATCCCAATAATTGTGACGAGAACCCATTCTTACCAACAGATAAAAACGTCGTTGGATCTTCTTTAGACTGTCATCCACCCGGCTTAAAGCCTAGATTTGAATGATCATCGGTTCTCACTGAGAATACTTGTACGTCCTGGGCATTGTTCCCGTGATGCGCAGAAAGGAGTAGTGCATAACAAGGTGTTGGCCCAATAGCATTGCGCTCCTGTACGAAAATTCTGTTTACATAAAATCTTAAACTGCCATTGAAATGACTCCAAATGTAGAACGTTTCATTTGAATGTAATAAAAGAACTCGCCTAAATAAAGAATAATATAAATACAGTGGAACCTCCCTTAACGGACACCTCTGCCAGGAGGACACCTCTCTAATCAGGACACCAATGTTCAGTCCCAAACTGGTCATTTCTATTCATTTCAACCTCTATAATCAGGACACCTCTCAATTAAGGACAGCATTTGTCAGTCCCGAAGGTGTCCTTAATAGAGAGGTGCCACTGTATACATAAACTCTTTATTCTTATCACCATTTGAAGGAAACAAAAATGATACCTTCAATAACGGTAAACTGATATCTTAAGGGAACTAATTAAAAGAAAGCCCCAAATCACTCCCAACAGCACTGGCAGTGCATAGAAACATGTAAATCTGTGTCCCCCTAAAATTTACTTTCTTCAATTAAAATTTTATAGGCACTCACAGTCCTACTTCTTGGTTGAGAGGTAGAATTCCTTCACTCTCAAGTCATATATGTATTGTATATATTTGATGACTGAATTACCTTCTGTCTACAGTTTGTAACACCATGGAAAGTTTTATCAATAAAGTGGTATAACGGCTTTTTTCCTCGGAATGCTCACAAAGATCTTGGTCATAAGGGTGGTCATAGCTACGATAGAGGGCAGCACATCAAAACGAGGTCCCACAGAACGGACGCCTTTTGTTTGATCAGGACCTGGATGTCACTTTCATTTCAATAGTTTTAACCACTAGTAGGCATTTTTTGCATTGAGTGTTTGGATCCGGTTCGAGGCCAGTTCATTTACTTTTTTACAGGTGTACTATGAAAAGGGAAGGATGGTACAGATCACAGTGCTTTTTTCACGGAACAAAAAGCAAGTGAAGTGACTCCGTGTGACCAGGGCCAGTGAACCTATTATGGTATGGGCTATGCCCCATTGTCGGGCAGGCCAGGAGGTTGAAGCTGAAGAATGAACAACGCTGTCTTCTCATCCTGCGTACGGACGTTTGGTTACAGGTACAAGTACATGTGCATGATCATGTCCTAACGGTCCTAAAATGAACAACACTTTACATACCGGTACGTTATTCAAGATGAACCGATCAAAACCTGTTTTAGTGTTCTCCTGAACCGTGTTCCTGTTATACAATAGACGTAGAAGTTTACAACACTGTTGATAACGCCAAGAAAAGTGATTATTCCATAACAGTAGATTTGCACGGCTGCTTCGATCCGATTGAGGATGCCAGAAAATACAAAAACATCAATAACTTCCCTAATATAATTTGGAGTTTCTAGTATAAGGAAAATAATGATAACGCTAGTTACCCGAATGGTACCTGCCCTAATATACTGACCAACCTTGCCACCGCGTGACTCGTTGATTGCTTCTGACTCCTTCAAAGCCTTCAACAAATGATAGGTGAAGAAAATCAAAGAGGTCAACGGTATGACAGCCGGAAAAACAATATTCAGAACTCCATTATAGATGACTTCAAAAATGTAAAACTGAGCCAATCCAAATGTAGAAAGATATGTGTACACTGGTCTGTGTGACTTAGAACAGGGGTCGTACACCCAGACTACCTTTGCATCGAAAAACATTGGAGTTCGGAATAAGAATGAGAAAAGTCCAACAGACAGGCACATGATGTGTGCATTCCTTTTTGTACAAAACGAAGCTGCTTGCAGAGGTTTACAGACTGCAATAAAACGTTCTGCACCTATGCACACTGTGACGTAAATAGAAAACAATTTGGTCGCCCAAATCAACATCTTTGTATAAACGAAGCTCATCTCCCAAAACTCCCGACACTCGGGACAGCCACCAAAGGCAAATACTATCTCAGTATATGTCGCTGCTAGAAACTGAGAGATTAAGTGAAGTAAGTCTGCGGCTGCCAAGTAACGCAGCAAGAGGGATGTTGAAGTGAAGGGACGTTCTTTTCCCAGCACGATGAACGCAAGGCTGTTACCGACGAGACCAAGCAGGATGAAGAAGGAATACACCGGGACGTGGACGATAAAGAGAAAAAGGCCGGACGCTCCCATTTTATTTATTGGTAAATACCAATATTCGAAGCAAGCCAATGGCGCAGTGGCTTCCTCGTGGGTTACGTTATTCATCGTTGTATACATGTAATTCAAAACAGACGGTCTCTACATTTATATATTCCTCTCATATTTTGATTCTTTATCCTCTTAGAAGTATGACTTCCTCCTATCAATCTACATGGAAACAAATCAAAAATCATCAAATCGAGTTTTCATAAATCGTCACGTCCTCTTCACTTACTCATCAACTACGGGAATGTCAGTTAATGTTGTTGATAGACAGGATGGTCTAAGATTTGGCAATTCTAATGATTGTCAGGTGTAACCATTCTTTCCAAGAGATATATACATTCTTGGACCTTCTTCATTCAATTATCAAGCCTGCCTAGATTGATGACTATTTGAATAATTATCGGCGCTCACTGAAAAACCTATACGACCTGTGCAGTATGATAATCCCGTTGTCGTGCAAGCAAGGAGTCGAACATGTGATGTTGGCCGAATAACACAGGACACTCGAGCTCCGGTCCGAAAACTCTGTTTACATTTAATCATAAGCATCAACTGATTAAAATAACTCCCAACGTCTCCACACTGAATGTGATAAAAGAACATTCCTATATATAGAATGAATAGAATGGAATGTGCATGACACTACATGTATTCATTTTTGTCACTATTTCCAGATTGAAAACTAAAAACGGTGTTTTCATTAACGGTATTAGCGTTATTTTGAAATTTTACAAAATGTGGTAATCCTACCTGTTGATAGACAGGTATGATTCCTTCACTCAGGTAATGCTATATATATAATTATACATGTACTGATTTGTATGCTTTATTTGACAACTAGAATTCTCGTTGTATCATCAGATGTCGACCGCTTGCAACTATATCAATATGGTATCACGAAAACTCTTGTAAATTCTAATTAGCAACACATGATACAGGTGTTGGCCATACATATGTGGATGTCATAGGTGCTCGTCGATATAATTTAGGAACAACTACTAAAGATGGTTTTACCCATCTCCCAAGTAAATTGGGCAAATCAGCGCAAGAGCAAAGAAGTGCATTGTCATCGAATTACTGCCGCTAGGTGGCTCCCTCTTCGTCGACAGTAAAAATACCGGTAAGAGATCGCCAACAGTGCTCCTTTAAGTCCAGAGGTTAAATCTTATTCAGTCATTCAGTTTATCGAATGGCTGTTGGAACGAGGGTTAGGATTTAGAGGTGGTTTATGTTGGAGAAAATTATTTCCCTTTTCCTGCAAGAAAGGCGAAGTGTCCTTCGTTCCTGCTTGGGTAGATTTGGTTACACGTACATGACACTGTGCATGATCATGTCCGAACAGCCCTGATGAACGTGACAGCATTATACGTCACGTTATTCACGACGAACCGGTCAAAACCTGTTTTAGTGTTCGTCTGAACCGCGTCCCCATTAAACAGTAAACATAGAAATTCACAACACTGTTGATAACACCAAGAAAGGCGGCCATTCCATAACCATAGATCTGCACTGCTGCACCAATACCATCAACAATGCCAGTAAAAAGTAGGACATCGATAACCTCCATTATGTAATTTGGAGTTTCCAGTACCAGGAAAATAATGATGATAGCTGTAACCCGGATGGTACTTGTCCTGATGCCCTCATCTGCCTTGCCACCACGTGACTCCAGCCGGATTGCAGCAGACTCCTTCAAAGCCTTTAGCAAACGATAGGTGAAGAAAACCAAAGTGGTGAGGGGTATAATGGCTGGGAAAACAATATTCAAAATTGCACTATAGATTATCTCAAAAATATAAAACTGAGGCTGCCGACTTTTAGAGAGATATGTATACACTGCTCTGTACGAGTTTGAGCAGGGATCGTACACCCAGACTGTCTTTGCATTGAAAAACATTGGAGATCGGAACAAGAAGGAGAAAAGTCCAACCGAGAGGCACATGATGTGTGCATTCCTTTTTGTACAAAAGGAAGCTGCTTGCAGAGGTTTACAGACGGCAACAAAACGTTCTGCACCAATGCACACTGTCACGTAAATAGAAAACAATTTGGTCGCCCAAATGGAGATTTCCGTGTAAACGTAGCTCATCTCCCAAAACTCCCGACACTTGGGACAGCCATCGAAGGCAAATACTATTTCAGTTTATGTCGCTGCTAGAAACTGAGAGATTAAGTGAAGTAAGTCTGCGGCTGCCAAGTAACGCAGCAAGAGGGATGTTGAAGTGAAGGGACGTTCTTTTCCCAGCACAATGAACGCAAGGCTGTTACCAGTGAGACCAAGCAGGATGAAGAAGGAATAGACCGGGGCGTGGACGATAAAGAGAAAAAGGCCGGACGCTCCCATGTTGTTTATTGGTAAATACCAATATTCGAAGCAAACCAATGATGCTCTAGTGTCCTCGTGCGATACGTTATCCATCGCTGTCTCGTTCCAAAAATTGGCAGTCTCTATGTCCTCTCAAAAAAAAATTGATTCTCAATCCTCTTAGATGTCTGACTTGGAAAAAATCAAAATCATCAAATTGAGTTTTCCTGAATCGTCGTTATATCCACGTCCTCTTCACTTACTCATAACTACGGGAATGTCAATTAATGTTGCTGATGGACAGGATGGTCTAAGAATTGGCAATTCTTATGATTGTCCATTGTAACCATTCTTACCCATCGGGCCATAAAGGGTGGTCGTCGCGCGATTTTAGACTTAGACGCGTGTAACTTCACTAAATGCACACACTTCCACCATGCATTTGACGAAGTTACACGCGTCTAAGTCTTAAACACCCTTTATGAATTTGGCCCGCAGACTTTCCCTGGACCATCTTTAGTCAATTATCAAGCGTGCATGCTAATGTCTATTTGTAACGTCAGGTCATCGGCAACGAGTGCAGCACATGTACATGTACATGTATGACGGCACGACATATTTTTGAAGCGCGAATGAAAATCTGTTTACATGAAGCCTTTATAGCAGGAACTGAAATAGCTCTCAACAGAAGCAAGTCTTTTTAACTGCATGCAAGAAAAATAACACACTGTAGATGAAGTTTTAGAAAGGCAATTTTCTTTCCGGGCTCCAGATGTTCAATACATGGATTAGTGGCACGGAATCCGCCGCCAAGACCCCCACCAGCGATCAGCTATAATGAACAGCTCATCGCCGATGCAGGCAGTGACAGCAAGGAGGACACACAAAAAAATGTCAGCATATTGAAGGTTTGGCAGCACAACAGCTAGAGAAAACCAAAGAATATCATGAGTCGTAAAAGAAACAATTGACACTTATATAGTTGGTGAGCTGCCGCTATGTGCCTGCTTCCATGTGCAGCATATAATCGCAGTATCGGAGAGTACACAATCCTGGTTGAGTTTATAGTACATGTACATTGTATCATACGCATCGAACAAGGTTCTCTAAAAGGCGTCCACCGTCGTCATTAAAAATCACTGGGTGAAGCAGTACAAGCTGAATACTTTGGGTTTGGAAAAAGCCCCCCCCCCCGCGGGGCTATTGTCGTACATGTAGTATTTAACGCCTTTGTGAAAGATTTACGTCGCTAACCCTCATAATAGGGAGGTTTCGAAATCAAACGATAAACGTAAACGTTAACGACAACGTTATTTTTGTACCGAAAATGCAATATAAATCTGGTTAATGTGTAGTACGAAAAATAACGTTGTCGTAAAGTTTGCGTTTATCGTTTGATTTCGAAACCTCCCTAACAACTGCTGATCGACAATGCATGGCTTTTATGGGACTTCCATTCGAAGGACTTTCTCCTCTGGTGTACGCTCCTAAAACATGGAAGTAGGCCTATTATAAAGACTTTACAATACTTCCATGCCTAAAACCACACAATCCTGTATATCATTTCGCAATACAAAACACTGCGTCTCCATTCACCATTTCTTGTGGAAGGATAATGGTGAGTGATGCAACGTTCAGTGTTGGTACATGCAATGTCTGCGCTTTGGGTTGCATATCGACATACATGTATACATGCAGCAACTGCTCTTTGTTCTGGTACTATCGGACATATCGGATGCAGAATCTGACTGCTGTGATGGCATCCATTAAAGATCCAAACAGGCTGCCAAAATTGTGTATTTTCGTGAAACAGAAATACAGTGCTCCGGCAGTCTGGTTGCCCTATAATGCTCTCATCGGCCCCGCCACCGCTTGACTCGAGCATGATTCATTTTTTTGCACTAATGCATACTGTGACGTACATGTAGGCTCAAGAGTCTTTTATCCAACATGGAGATTGACATAGGTTGCTTATCTCCCAAAACTCCCGACACTCGGACAGCCATCGAAAGTTTCCATCAGCTGCAGTACACTGTTGTGCTTGAAACTGATAGGTTAATGAAGTACGTACACATGTAAAGTCCCAGTGACTGAGAAGACGCAGTAAGAGAGATATTGAAGTGAAGGGACGTTCTTTTTTCCAGCACGATGAATGCAAGGCTGGTATAACGAATGCAAGGCTGGTATAACAACTATTTAGAAAGTTATCTAATTATGTGACTAAAATATGAGCTTTTACATGTACTTTCATTTAATACGAAAATCGCGCGTTTTTCGTGGCTGACCTAGAAACACGCCGAAAAGAATTGCTGAATAGGCTCAAAAAATAAAATTAATTTACATGTAATTTACATGTACCGTACGTCTCGCAATGCGTACTTTTTTCCGACCACGCTGAAGTGGTCACACTTCTGACATTATAAGCGTCCAAAGTCGCTGAAGGAGACAGAGGCCTTTTCAATTTCTTCTTGGAAATGCATACTGTCCTCCAATCTCACCCGCCTAAATTTCGGTACCAGCAGGTGCATGATCGTATTCCACCTAATACAGTGTTTTTCATGATGAACCGATCAAAACCTGTTTTAATGTTCGTCTAAACCTCGTCCCCATTAAACAATAAACATAAAAATTAACAACACTGTTGATAACACCAAGAAGGATGGCTACTCCACCACTATAAAGCTGCTCCGCTGCTCCAATGCCATCGAGAATGCCGAAAAAGAGAAGAGCATCAATGAACTCCAATATATAATTTGGTGTTTCCAGCACGAGGAAAATAACAACAATAGCTGTAACCCGGATGGTACTTGTCCTGATGCCCTCATCTCCCTTGCCACCACGTGACTCCTGCCTCAATGCAGCAGACGCCCGCAAAGCCTTTAGCAAACGATACGTGAAGAAAATCAAAGTGGTGAGAGGTATAATGGCTGGGAAAACAATATTCAAAGCTCCATTGTAGATAATCTCAAAAATGTAAAACTGAGGCTGTCGACTTGCAGAGAGATATTTGAACTTTGGTTTGTATGAGTTGGAGCAGGGATCGTACACCCAGACTGTCTTTGCATCAAAAAACATTGGAGTTCGGAACAAGAAGGAGAAAAGTCCAACTGAGAGGCACATGATGTGTGCATTCCTTTTTGTACAGAAATAAGCTGCTTGCAGAGGTTTACAGACGGCAATAAAACGTTCTGCACCAATGCAAACTGTGACGTAAATAGAAAAGAGTTTGGTCGCCCAAGTAGACATCCACGTGTAAACGTAACTCATCTCCCAAAACTCCCGACACTTGGGACAGCCATCGAAAGTTGTCACAAGCCCACTATATGTAAATGCTAGAAACTGCGAGACCAAGTGAAGTAAGTCAGCGGCCGCCAAGTAACGCAGCAAGACGGACGTTGAAGTGAAGGGACGTTCTTTTCCAAGAACAATGAATGCAAGACTGTTACCGACGACCCCTAGCAGGATCAAAAAGGCATATATCGGGACTTGCACAATAAAGAAAAATAAACTTATAGAACCCATTGATGTGATTGGTTGATACCAATATCTGAAGCATTCCAAAGGGGCCGTGCTTGCTTCATCAAGTGAACTGTCCATCATAATCCTCACAAATTCAGTCGTCATCATGCCCGAGGGAATTGTATCTTTTTTCCTATATTCGTAAGTAGTATTCCACCCGTTGATTCCTACAAGCTTTTAAAATTTACACCTGTCAGAGTTAACTTATTACGGATAACTTATATGTATTACAGGACATTAAAGATGAAAAACCGGTTTGCTTACCATTATCGTACAACACCACGAAGGAGATGAATTCGCAATATCGAAGCATGGGTTTGAAAATATTCATGATGATGACTTCTCTTCATTTAAGTATGGACTCCTTGAATGCATGTTGCTGCCGGTATAGATACACGACAGGAACTGTCTTGCTTTATAAGGAATGATTTTCTCCCTTAACTTATGTCAACGTTTCTTGTCCTTCTTCTGTCAATGTCATCAAGCCTGATTCCTTCCTTAAGTGTAACTCAGTTGAATACATTTTCCTCCAAAGCCCAGAATGTTCCTATTTGGAAAGTTTTATGCATGCCGTTTGCGAACGAGCAAGATAATCGAGAGGTTAAGAAACCGCTCCGTTAATGGTAACACTAACGCTAACGTTATTTTTTACATCGCAAATGTACGTCACAAATAGCGTTAGCGTTAGTGTTATCGTTAACGGATCAGTTTCTTAACCTTTCGATTTATACACATCTACTACCGGTATATATGTTGAGGCCTATATATAAACTTCAGCTCACATGAACTTTTCATAGCGGTCTCTGATTACATAAAAAGTTCTCAACCCATTGAGGTAAATGTACCAAACTCCATGCCAGAAAAAATATAACCATCCAGAAAAAATAGATACTAGATAAAACTGCATTGTGTAATATTATCCCGTTCAACCATATTCTATGCAAAATACAAAGGAACTATAATTATAAAGACACCGAGTATCCGGTCTGGCTATCAGAAAGGTGAAGGAAATCAGCAGCAGCCGTATTAACCCGATACAAGCCATAATTAAGTCCAAACATGCCAAAGAAAATCTGTTCAAATGAAGCCTTTACAGCAGTAACTGAAATAGCCCTCAAAAAGCACATAAATGTAAAAGATAAACCAAAAAAGAAAAAGCATGCTTTTATATAGACGAAGTATTATGTGTATAACCCCTTTTAATTTACATATCATCCAAGTAAAAGGCACATATTGTTCTTGCTTTTCAATGCAGCCACTCCAAATGGGCGTAGTTATACAACCCCACTGGACGACAGGGTTGTGATGTGGTCACTATCACATTTTCTCAAAACTTAATAAATTATTCTTCTCTCAATTATTTCTGTGTCAAACAGAATATTTAAGTGCCTTTTCCCAGATAGTAACTATCGTGATAAATAGAGAAACACGTTTTTAAGGTCGACTTCACGATACTCGTGTCACGTTTCCTGATTTTCTGAGTTAACCTCATCAATCCCCCCCCCCCACATCCTTATTCAAAATATGCGAAACAGTGGCATTTTTCCTTGGGCTGAGAAACGAGGAATACGTTGAATATTTTTGATAAGAATTCAAAATATGGAATAAAGACTCTGTCATGTAACATTCCACCAGGGTGTAGATCGGTCGATATCTGAATAGAATATCATTGATTCGTTTTGTGTAGTAGCAAAAGTCAATGACAATTCTTGACTTTTGTCCTGTTATCGGCGAATGGGAATTTGTTTTAAAATTTGTTCTAATCATTTTGGGGTAAAAGATAGGTAATCTCTTTTCATTTAGAAGGCAGTTTCCTTTCGTGCTCGAATTGTTGGCAAAATGTTTGTAATTTTGACCTCACCTCGAAGAGTATATTATTCAAAACCTGAAAAAGGCACGATGTAACCTAATAATAAAATATGCAAACAATTGTTTACCACTAAATTCGAGCAAAGATTTTATCATCACATACAACACAATTATAGGAGGATAACACACTATTCGTAAGAAGCCATATTAATGAGAAACTGATAATTTCTAATGGGAAAAGGTGTCAGGAACACTCACTTAAGGCTGGTAGGCATGAGATATCGCCTGGTGTCCATCAGCAGCATATTGCCAATTGTCTGGTCCTAAATCACTTCGTGATATTGTCCAATTAGTCATAACCAAGAGAATCAGAAATTCTTAACGATACGGCATCAGTTATGGTCAGATGTCAGGGTTACATTGACCACTAATACCCGTGCCATCTGTGCTCTGTCCGAGCTAATAACAGTGATGGATTGTGAGTCTGATCAGGATGATATCAACCGTCGATGGTCAACAGACCA
>NMRB01000140.1:370245-393068 GCA_002633025.1 Notospermus geniculatus
TAATCGCACGACGTCGTAACTCAAGTCAGGTCGACTGCGACTGGATTACGCCCGTCGGGATCATGATTCGTCGTGGCGCAAAAGTTCAACATGTTGAACTTTTGCGATCTGTGATCTTTTTGGTCGGCGACTGATCCCGTTCGTCGCAAGTGAGTCGCAACTGCAGTCATGTCGCACCAAATCGGCGACTGATTTGTTCCACGCTGTCGTGCCTCAGACGCAAAGTGATCCAGAAAAGTCAGCCTGCGCGTGTTCTGTGCCATCGCAAGGCCGACCTGACATCCGCACGTTGAACCTATTCAACTTCTGTGTCATCCCGATCCATTCGCAGGTGACCTGAACACGGTTACGATTCCCTGCGCGAGTGATGCTGCTTGTTCCACGATGATCGTACACATTTTCGTTTTTGTGACCTGACCGTGCTTGCGACACTTGATGCCGACTGTTCCGTCGTAGCGCAGGCCTTTTTAAATATGTTCTTCTAAGATCTCCATAGTTTTAACTTATGAATCCAGAATGCTTTTGAGTTGAATGACTACCAACATCCACGCATGATTTTCAGCACTGTGATTTAATTCAAATGGAAAATTCAAGAGAAAAAACGTTTTAAGGACATTCAAATATGTTTCCACAAAGGTAATTCATTTTGAGGTATATCGTGGATGATGTCACGTTCGCAAAGAATGAGATACAACAACCAGCGTCGCTGTCACGAAGTTCCCTTATTTAATCCTTTGAACAAGAGAAAAAATTTCCAGTCTCTTAGTAACGATGTCCCAACTGCCGTACATCTTTTGCTAATTAGACGATATAAAAAAGCTTGTAGAACTAGTTCCCAGCTAAAAATCCGTTCAAACTCGCATGTTTTGCTCGCTTACTGTTGCTGCGAACATGTCTCAAAGTAAAACTGTATCGCTTCCAATAAAGTAAAATTAAACCGTCTTGGTATAAAAATGCTTTTACGAATTGTCAGTTTACGACCGCGTGCCGGAGGAATTCATGAATTGTTTGTTTAGTAAACCATCACACGACACGCTGCTTGTCACCTTATGTCTTTAGGGGTTTACTTCAAACACTTCAGCATGTGATTTTCGACTAATGAAATCCCAGGTGAATCCAACTGTTTGAGTAACTACTTATTAAAACCAGCAGAACTCCGTCGAGGATGTGATAAAAGCCCATTTTAATCAAAATCATGTTTTTACCACTTTCATTAATTTCTTTGACGATGATCGATGGTGGGTCGGACAATATATTCCCAAATGAAGGGTTGTGAAATTGACAGGGAAAACTCGAAGAAATTTCATTAGGTGATTAAAGAAAATTCCCTTGAACTTAGGAATGACAGATCTGGTTAACGGTTGGGGAAACACGACAGGAGTGAGAGGGAGGTTTTCAAGTGCGTTAAGTGACACATTTTACCCCGGCATTCCCATCACCACTAAACGCGAAATGAAGAAATGCCATTTTCCTCTCGTGGTTTTTATACTGGTAACCTTGGTCTCGGAGTCCTAGTTGCGCCTACTTTTTTGCAACTTTAGAAAGTTGGGGGATATAATGCTGATGAAGATGCTTTTCGTTTCATTGAAAAAAAGGTATAACATTCATGGATTTGGTCAGAGGATAATGTTTGACCTAATGTCATGACGTCATTACAGGAATTTGCATAATAAGCGTGCACGTTCGTGTTGTAATGGATTTACGCAACTATTCATGTGAAAGAATGAAATCAGAAATTTGTCAATTAGTAAAATACAATGTATGTAAATGGAAATGAACTTAATATCCACACTGGATGGCTCAGATTTGATTTCATTTATCCCTGCAATGACATCACGCATAAATTAGTATTTTTGACCCTGATTAGTTCCTTACTTACGGAAAATACATGTAGCACTGGGATTTTTCCACACATATTCCTCATATCTTCCAAACTACTCATCCGAATTTGACGAAACAAAAAGCAAAATATGTGTATTTGTGTATTTTATACACTTCAGTATTAAATAATCTGTGTAGGAAATTTTGAGACGCAACTAAGTTTTTAAAATTGGTGGCCAGTTTTGAAACCCGAGCCGAAAAAATGTGAATTTTTTTGAGTGGGACCGAAGCCAGATGTCAAAACAGACAGTAGTCTTCACACGGATATCTGCCGGATATTTTGTGTGACACAGACATCGTAAATTCCGAATCTCTCTGACATCGGAACGGATCTGTTTGTATAAATTGAGTATCTCTTTCAAAACTAAACTGCAATTAAAGCTTTAAAAAATATTTTTTCCATCTGAATCTCCAATCGGCAAAAGGAAGTCAAACATGTATCATTTAAATCTCTTACATTTTACTGTCAAAACCTTTCCCTATTAATTACTCAAGGAAATCGTTATGAAATCCTTCCGATTCGATATCCAACGAATGCTTAATATGTTTCTCCTCCTATCCTCTTCCTGAGGTAATTACTGTCAAACATAATCAATTTGCGAACAGAGAAGGGGTTCGATTTTGAAATGAGATCTCATCTACGTTCAACTTCTTGTATTCGATCTGTATATTCACCACCACCAAATCAAATTTGTCTTCCAATTTGTCATTAAGTAGTAATGGAGGATTATTTGTTTTGTCGTATTCAGAAATACAATGTACACCATACCTCGGAATTGTGATTACATCTCATTATTTCCTTCCTTGTTGAAAGAATGAAGATAACGAGCTTACTCGTTTTCCGTGGCAGTTTCTTTCAGCCAGGTTCCTTTTAATGGCCTGTTCTTACAGGGTCGTCTCTAAGCCAGGTTCTTGTATGCTAGGCTGATTCCCCTTTCAGCCAGGTTCCCGTATATCCCGTACGTTCACAGCCTTCTTTGAGCCAGCAGGTTCCTGTACGGCCTGTTCGTTCAGAGCCTTCTTTAAAGGGCCTCTAGAGGCAGCCAGCATGGCAGGGGAAAACCCCGGGGAAAACCCAGGTTGAATACCTCGTACCAGTGATTATTACGTTAAAGTGGCGCCGCCTGGCCGAAGAACCGGTACTGATAGTAGCCTAATGGCGAGCTGCCTCTAGAGGCCCTTTAAGCCAATTCCCCCTGTATGGTCTCTTCGTTCACAGCCTTCTTTGAGCCAGGTTCTTGTATGACGTGTTCGTTCACACCCTTACTTAAGCCAGGTTCCTGAATGGTCTGTTCGTTCATAGCCTTCTTTGGCCAAGTTCCTATACGGCTTGTTCGTTCACAGCCTTCTTTAAGCCAGGTTCAATTCCTGTTTGGCCTGTTCGTTCTTTGAACCAATTTCCTGCTTTAAGCTTCGTTTTCTTTCGTTGAAAAGCTCATAACTATTGGATCCAATAGGAAAAATACATTTACTTTTTGTGATGGAACAATTTTATGATGTACAAGCCAAATGGCAACAACGGTTCGCTGGCATGAGGGCGAGGGGCACAGGCCTAATGTACCGTAAATAGGTCTATCAGTCAGCGCCACCATCGATGGCCAGAGAAACCAGGCTTGTCTGTATCTGAGCATCTTATTTAAGATGTCCTACTTTCCCCTGTGTGGTGAGACCTACCTATGCTACTGTATGTTTATTACCGTGACCTGGTTCATCCATGAACATACGATCGACTGATCGATGTAGTGTATACAGAGCAGTCAGGATCATTCGGGGATGCGGGGACATGATTGATATCAGGTCTACGAGGTGTACGTCTGATTTGTGACCGGAAGAGGCGGCTCTCTTACCCTTTAGCAGATCTATGGTGTACGACGCCCTGGGATTTCTTCAGCACTGGGGAAATTGGTTTGTCTAATTACGTGTTGCTTTAAAGTTCTTTCCTGGAGGCGAAGTGGCGGACGCCGGGGTTAGATTTCCGCTGTCCGTTCCGAGCACTCAGACGAAGAGTTTTTCGGGTCTCCGTAATAAATCATTGGAAATACTGCACGTCCTGGCAATAAATATATCCGTGGGTCTTACGAAAAATACTCAGGCCGTGATGCTCTACGATTACGAAGGGTTATTTGTGATCGGGTTGTCTGCTGGGCCGTTTGTCTTCCTGTCCTCTGACTAGCCTTCCGAAGTTCCTTAATACCCTGGCAGAACTAATAAAGTTCACTGACCGGTTAGACTTTGAATAGGAATTGCCGCTTGTATTGTCATCAAAATGCACTCCGCAAAGCATCTCCGCTCATGATCACACCTTCTAACAGTAGTTTGTGTCTCCTTCCAGACTGGCATACCCGGAGTTAGTTGGCGGCGTACTCAACATGCGGACAGAACACTTCGAACGG
The DNA here is from genome assembly GCA_002633025.1 of Notospermus geniculatus. Taxonomy (NCBI): domain Eukaryota; kingdom Metazoa; phylum Nemertea; class Pilidiophora; order Heteronemertea; family Lineidae; genus Notospermus; species Notospermus geniculatus. The sequence continues at coordinate 374,520 of NMRB01000140.1, forward strand.
GCGAATGGTTATTCCAATCTTTACTGGGGCTGGGGAGCCGAGGACGACGATATGGCATATAGGTAACACTCGTTTAATTTCGCTATTTTCTCTACCAATCAACTAGCGGGTAGAAAGGAGCTCGTATGGCGTTTTGGTTAATGCAATCGCTCTATCATACATCATCCTTTTGTCACAAATTAAAATATCTACTCCATCACGCAAAATCCAAATAAATTTGACCGCGCAAAAGGGGGAAATGAAGACGTACTCCGAAACCCAAACAAGCCGACTCGAGCTAATGAACGGAATAATGCGATCAGATTAGGTGTTCTCTGCAGACCGAGTTTATATTTCTCATGTCACGTCTCGTGGCCGCGTGGTGCACTCGACAGACCAAAATGATGCTCATCAGGCACGTCCAGTTTAGCGAGCGACATTTCTTCAACCTTGTGATGTTAAACACGAGGCGGGGAACGTGACTATTGAGCGATTAAGAACAATGTTCCGCTGGCAAAACCTAGAAAAAGATGGATCGTAAGGTCTACGAGAAGGGAAAGCGGTTCGCTGTTTTTTGTTGTTGTTGTTTTTTTTGTCCCCTGAGCTTCGGATAATTGTAACATGTCGCATGACAGGTCACAAACAAGTGCGAGATTCGAACCCTCCAACGCGACAGGCGCTATAAAAAGGTTGATAACACCCAAATCGCAGTTTTAAGGTACAGGGATCTGGCATTGCCATGCAGGGTCCAGCTTCTCCTGTTGGTGATGGTCGGCATTGCTGACCACACAGCAGGCTGTGATATCTTCGTATCGAAGTCCTTCACTGACGCTTTTGATATGATAATGTTGGAGGAGCTAGATCCCAGTGGCAAAGCCGGGTCTCTGTGACCTTACAACTGCAATTTTAACGTAATTCTATATCGACCTTGTCCAGGCTTGACACACGGCTTAAAAACCAGTCGTCGCCCACATGCGCAGCAGTGTATGTTGGCCATTTACCCTTTGATTGAAAATTATCGATCTTTTCAGGATTCTACACATTGGTTTGAAGATTACGCGTCCGCCGGATTACGTAGCGAGGTACAAGATGATCAAACACACAAAGCGGAAGCCATCCGACTGGAGGAAAAGGTCAGCGCCATGATGAGAATGAATTTACATCAGTGTTCAATACTTTTTCTTTGGTGTCTCAAAAGTTGTCTCTGTCATACAACAATAATGGAACGAACGAAAATAGAATGTGATCTGCCATGTTGCGTTTTCAAAATATCATATACTGTAGGCCTACTGAGGAAGACCCCGATTGTGGTCGAAAATTTGCGAAATTCGGAGACGAATTTACCTATTAACATATCTTGGCGTTGAATTTAGGGCTTACATGTAACTCTAAGAGATTTCGCCATAAAAGATAACTCAAGCATTACGCCTACGCCGGTTAGTTCCGAGCAAACGGGCATGTTTTCCAGACGACCTGTTGGTAATTGGGCCAATTCCCTTTTGGCAGACGAGCGTTGAGATTTTCAGCTACCATGACTGAGTCACTACCGTGTTGAAAGATCTACATGTACCATCAGAGGAAGTCATGGCTTTGAGACAGCCGAGCAGCAGCCCTATTTACGAAACCCGCCTCTGCGTCCCTCATTAGGGCAAACAAAGCCTTCGAAAATGAGATTTCATCTTCAAAAGCGCATGGCCTTCTCAACAATCCAACATCAGGCACGGCGAACGTAGACAAAGCATGCTAAATTGGCTGCATTAGTTCCTGCGATGGTCAATTAGACGTCATTTCCTGTTCCACTCTCTCGTCGTACTTTTACACACCACCCAGTATCCGACAATTGGTTTCTAAGGAAAGCCTGCAATGCTGCCATCTGTGTTAGCAGCAGGAAGAGATTGGCAATGCGTTGACGTGAGCATTGTACGACGGCATCCGTTTAGAGTGAAAGAAAGCAACCTGAGCTGAAGATGTTTGTCTTTCTGTGGAACCATTGTTGTCTTCTGACAAACACCTGTTGTCTTACTAGTGGGGAGGCTGAGCCGAGCCATCGTTCATTTTGTAATAAAAGCACCAAATTTGGCATGGATACAGATTTCGCCACTTCGTTTGATTTAAGGACGGAAGCCCCGACGAAGTCGCCCCTGAGAGCCGCCATCTTGGATTCCAATATGGCCGCCGTCTTTGACACCTTTTCCCACATATCTCGAATTCTAAGAGAGATAGAAGGATACGTAGTAACGCATCTCTTCCGGGGACTGGGCATCATTTCAGACGAACTGATTGTTAATGTTAGGTCAGTGGTGGTATGCCTTCGCCAAAACATGACCTTGCAGCATGGGGAAAGAATCTTAAAATGATCGAGGCTTGCGGTCACAGATTCAAACTGATTTATCCTCCTGCCGACCTCATCTTGATATACTCTTCTCTCTTTCAGAGCGAAACTTCTCTACCTGAGCACCCGCCGTTTCCAAGTAGACGGACTGAACAGTCTTCACTACAAACTCATTCACATCAAAGATTTGCCATTGTATACACATATACTAGCCGACATCGGAAACCCACCGAAAGGATTTACGTGAGGATGGGTGTAGCACGAGCACTAAAGAAGCATGCGAAAGTATGAAAGCCTATCAGGCATTCTGCTGTCTACTGAAAAATGCGATAAAATTATATAAAAGTGTATTCAAGATGGCGGCTTGGTCGGCCATTGTTCTACATGTATAGCAGATGCGGCATAACCATCTTTGAGATTTGTATTCTACTGATAGAACAGTATTCAAGATGGCGACCTGGCAGCCATGTCTTTTTTGTTGAACGTGAGGCCTAGTTTATACCTCAATCGATTCAGCCACCGCACGGCCAAAGCTATAAGGAAACGGGAGAGCGAACGAGTGTTTGCTCACGATTAGCAGCGTGAATTAGATTAAGTTTATATACAATCAGGCCCATACACCACTCAGTACAGCTGTCCAAAAGTGGCAGTTCTGCCTGCCACTAGATATCTGAGTGGTAGTTAAAATCTGGCTAGTCTAGGCATTTGTACTGAGGGGTGTATTAAACGTTAAATGTCCTTTGAGACCGCTAGGCCTACTTGTGGCACTAAAACTATCGTTCTGCTCTTCTTCCCTTGGCATATTAAGGTGGGTTTTATCAAAATAGATGTTAAGGGCCTGTCATACATGTATGCGCCTCAGAGGTGAATTTGGCTGAACACAATATATAGGCTACACGTAGAATTGTACACGGACTATCAAACTCAGGTACCTTTGGTTATAGTTTGGTGCCGATACACAGGCATTTCTTGTTTACTCAGTTGGAAAATGCCCGCCAGCGACATGTTATACGGAAAATGCGGTTTTTATAGACAATTTGTATGAAATATGTTAACAAAAAAAGCGTATCGGTGTACATACAGTAGTAGGCCTATCATTGAACCTGACTAGCGTTTAAAAGTATAGTAGTGGTTCCCGACCTCCTTATCATTGTTAGTTCCTCTCGTAACCATTTCCTGTAGCTGATGTCAACCCATCTAAGGAACATCCTGGCGTTAGGACTCATCGCCAGCCATTCGGAACTTCCGAAGGCAACTGCTCGGCAATTTCCGTAGACACTCGCATTTCCCCTCGGACACAATTCCAAGGCAGCCATCTTGAACGCGCAGCGATTGCTGCCTGTTTCAGATGCGGTTCGCCTCATCACACCAGCAGCACCCTGCGCATGAACGAAATAGGTCACACAAAAACGTTGCGTTATTGATCAATAATTGGCAGATTGGGTGACATACCGGTACGTTTATATATAATATGCCTCAACTTATCCAACAAATAAGGTTGAACATCTTAACAGGCCAAAAATTCCCCGGCCAAAATAGTCCCACGGTCGGTCACGTGGGTTTGTTGATAAACAATATGGCTGCCTTGGACTTGTGTCCGAGGTGGAAATGCGCCGCCCAGTGGACTGATAAGCAGTTCGCCTCAGGTCGTTCCGAATGATCGCCAGCATACTCTCCGTGGGAAGCTAGCTATGGACTGACGAAAACCGGTAGAAGCTCAGCGTGATGTTACATGTAACCGAGGCTTCCTTGTCTGTCGGAAGTGCAAGTTCCTGGACCAACCTTTAGGATACTTGCAGTCTGAACATTTGCAAATTGCTGCACTGAAGAGTGTCACTTTCTTGCCAAATTCCCGAATTTAGCCAACACCAAGTGATGTAATCACGGATGTTAATGGAATGACATCTGGTGGGAAATTAGTGAACTAGAATATCTTTGCCAGGGAAGTATAGTAATCCCATACGCCCACCGTACACCGTAAAATTTTTCACAAAATTTTCTGATTATACTCAATTTAGGCTTGCCTGTGGGCCCTATTGGCCCTGAATCTGTATTTCAAAAAAAATGTACGAAAACTGACCGTGTACGGCGGTCATCTAGCAACGCCTTTTTGTAGGGGTGTAGGGGGGCCTAATGTGTGTATCTCCAGATGACGTGCACCTACATAGTTAGGCCCACCTGCATCTCAGAGGCATAGGACGGTTTAGGCGATGGTTAGTCTTGACCCCCAGGCAAAAACGGAGCTAATGCTTGCAAGTAACCAAACGTAAATATGTCTGTTTATAAAGGAAATGACAAGTTTTGTAAGTAAACAATAATTATCAATTTATGTAAAATGTACATCATGTATTACACTTCAACTGTACAGTTCGAAAAAAATAAAACATTTTAGAAAATATGGAAGAAAAAGTAATAAATTAGACTAGTTATATTTTCTACAAATCCTCAAATTCGTCATGGATACAGAAAGAATGATGCAATGGACAGAAGAGCTTGGACGAACTGAATCAAGCAAGATACGAGGGAACTGTCCGCTGCCTGTGGAACATCAGCTTGGCAAGAAAATGGCAGCTAGGCGAGGCTCCCTTTTTGATGATGATTGTTGTGTCGAGTTATATACCGTAGTCTTTGTGACAAAAATAACGGACTCCATGAAATGACCAGTCTCCCATGCTATTGGAATCATGATACAAGGTAAGTAGGCCCACCACCTTTGACCAAGAGAATACTTCCAAGTCAACAACACATTCTAAATCTGGATCCCAAGCCCTTTCGAACAGCAAAAATACATTGTACATGTACTTCATTTCAAAGTGACCCCAGTCAAGAAACCGTTATCCGGAGACTTCTACATGTAGTAACGTCGTTTTGTAGGGGATCGGCCTACGTACAAAGCCCGAAGGGACCCCCACCCCCATTCGAATTTCGAAATTCAAATTCAAATTTAAATAATCACTGTTGAAAATCTGCTGAATGGCGAATTTAATGCACTGTAAAAACCATTTTGTCCACTACCTGGACACGTGGGTTTGAGGTGAGAATGGGTCCATGGTACCCAGAATATTTGTTCTTCGAGCCTGAAACGAGGAGGTCCTTAGGTTCCAGTAACCCATAATGACCAGTTTCACAGGTCACTTTGGCCCATCTACTATTGCTGCTCATGGGTGCCAACACCCCACGGTAGCATTCGTAGATGGGCCAAAGTGACCTATGAAACTCTCATTATGGGTTACTGGAACCTATACACCTGTCCGTTTCAGGCTCGAAGAACAAATATTCTGGGCACCATGGACCCATTCTCCATTGAACACGTTTCAAAACTCATGTGTCCAGGTAGTGGACAAAATCATGGGTCTCTCGAGCCCATTCGTTTTTACAGTGTGGTCTCTGTGCTTTTGTGGATCAGGGACCTTATTCACAAAGCCCCCGTAACTTTAGGGGTATACTCAAATCCTTTGTCAGGCTGATAGTGAACAACGGGTTGTGCGCAAATGAACAATAGTTTACGCACTCCACCGTAAGTTACGAAATAAGTTCGTGAACAAGGTCCCTGCACTGTCGGCCTATACACAGTGAACATTCATGTACATGTACAACACATTGTTCTCCGATCCAACGTCGTTTATCAGCACCTAAACATTGGTTTCCGTAAAAAGTGGAACCGCGTGTTCTTTTGAAATACTATCGTCTATAAAGGCAATATCATCGTCGGGATCATAGTGAGGCTTCTTCAAGCTTAAATCACCCAGGTCCAAAACCATCATACCGCTGTCATGGGACGTTAACCGGTGTGGCCGAGGACAGCTCGGTCCGCCATTTTGATTCGCTTTTTGCGGCGGTCCTGGGGACACAGATGCAATCGTAGACAATGGACCTTGATTGAGTCCGTTGTCTTTGCCCTGGACTGGGGTGGGAAGGCTCGACATCGGATTGAAATCATCAGAGATAAGATTTCCGGAGTCTGTGGCCCCGATCACAGCTGTCCCAAGTGGCGCCATCATTTCTGGGTTAGTGGCGTCGACGTCTTCCCTCGCAAGCCGTTTTATCATAGTTGCTTTTGAACTGAACACACTTGTCGACGTAAGTGTCCTTAGTGTTGGCTTGTAACTGGCAACTGACCTCTTCACCTTGTATGCCAAAACTGATTTTTCTAGTTCGTCCTGCTCTTGGCAATTCGACATCTCGGACAGCTGCGGGATAAGCGCGGTAAGCAGCGTGACCAATGACGTCACAACCACGTTCATCTCACTTGATGCGTCATAAGGTCTGAACACAGCAATGGTGAACACAACCAGTCCCAAGAAAAACAGCGTGAAAATCAAGTCGATGAATGCCTTTTTCACATTGGCGCCCAAAGGTTCAAGTTTGTTGCATATCCTTAGGAACATCATTTTCGGTATCAACACCCGATCTTTGTCGTAAAGCACGACAGGGCCTTCGGCTTTGGACCATTCGTACTTGAAGACCTGCTGATCTCGATCAAGCATTTGACTTTTTTCGCTGTCGTTGACGAGTACGTCAACAGTCATGAGTATAGAACCTTTGTAAAGTTTGACCTGCAAGCATTCATCGAAAACAAGTCGCTTGATGTCGGTGTACTTCGCTTTCACTCCAGTATACGACCGGTTCACGTAGTAGATCACCAAAGCGGCGCCAGTGAGCCACGAAGCAAGCAACTCAATGTTGACTACAATCCCTCCTATGGTGTATATTGCACTATGAAAGAAACTGAAGACGACCATGTAAGTTCCCACCATCAGGGTTACAAACAGGGCAATGAAAAGGTCTCGGAACATTCTCTCCAATGGGACAGCCGTCCGACGCGTCTTGAACTTCCCCCTCCCGTGGTGGAACTTTCCGTACAGGCTGCTTTTAATGATGAGGTTCATGAAACACTTCCTTAGCTCCGTTGATTCCAGTAGCCACCAGATACACAAACAGATAAAAGAAGCAACGTTGAGTGTTACGAGAAATATTGCAAACTTATACGGCCAGAACTGTGGATCTGTGTACAACCAACTGAAAGGGTTGTAACGTAGGTTGAACACAATTTTCTCCCAGGAGTCAAAATATTTCATTACCTCTTTCTTCCTGCTGTAGAAATATAACCAGAGACTAACTGGAATGTACTGCAACAGGAAAAATATTGTAAATTTCACTTTCCCCATTTTAAAGGGGATTGACTTCTGCGCTATGGATGCCAGCGTTAAAATCGGGCCTTCAAATTCTAGTAGGTCTTTATCCTTGATAATTATCGTACGTTGATCCAATGGTTGCGTTGTTGAAGACCCACGCAGTTTGAAGTGACAGTACTTCATCAATTTGTTACTTGCGTAGTCGGCAAAGCCGTGGCCGACATCCAGTGGTTTGAAGTCGGCCCACGCCATCACTAACGGAATGCTCAACAGTGGAAGTATAGTTCCGAAAACGAACACAAGGATTCGCCTCGTGTCGTAATGTCGCATGTGGTACTCTTCCTTCACCGAGCATTTATGTACACCTGTCAGCAGCAATTTCCGCTTACAGCATCTCTTGCACACACCCACAGTATTTCCAGTCAAGGCTGATTTCTGTCCGTAAACGCTCCTACAAATCATTTCATCATCGTCGTTCTTTTCGCGATTCGTGATATTCAACAGCGTCTCAACAACGACCTGACGTTGGCAATCAGTGGACAGCGCTGACAAACACCCTGGTGGTGAACTTGAGAACTTCACTTCGTAATCACTGAGTCTCATTGAGAGCGTTCCTACTGAAAGAATGTCATAATCGAGAGGCATGTCCATGAGAGTTCCAGCATTTTTTGAATACCAACTCCACCAATTTGGATCAAAAATGTCGCTATCATTTTCTGGTTTGCCCCACTCTACACCTTTAATCCAGAAGTTCACACCCACCAATCCCCATGACGTCACATCCTGTTCTATCATTTCCGCAATGTCCGTCAAATCTGTTACGTTTACATCACAGGAAGCTATCTGTGCGCATGACTGGGCCGAAGCGGAACCGGAAATAACCCACAGCGGGATCATGCCCAAGATTAAAATGGTTGCCATTCTTCTTTTCTGAAACGAAAAACAGGAAGAACAGGTTGAAATAAAATGTCGCAGCCTGTGCAAATATTGTAGAAAAATGTATGATTTATTCGTCATCGTGGGAACTTTGCAAATCTGATTTGCAACGTAATATAATTTCCTGAACTGATGAATTTCCTGAAATTAATCGTGTGACTATTTTAGACGGCGGAAGATCAGCTTCATACATTGGGAAAAAAACGCCATGGCGTTATTCTCCTGGTATCATTTACTGGGGTGCAAGGCTGTAACAGTTTGTTTACATTTTTTAAGTGTAAAATTAAACAGATGTGTTACCAGAGTATCTGATATAAAAAAAGTTAACTTCATTTCGCCTTTTATCGCGCGTTAATGCTTTTCCTTTGGGAATCATTACGCTTCATAATCGCACGTTTTCTTCTTCCGATGTTAGTTCATTTTTCGGTAATTCGTCGGGGCTGTGCCATGTGCATCTACAAATTACACTATACTTGATGGTTCAGTCATACATGTATACTATCCATTCTATAGTAATACCTCAATTTATTACCAGGGACCTGTGACGAGTGACAGTCTGACATCTCTTATGAAAAAAATGTCCAAATAGCTGGCCTGTCTATTCCCAAAGCTGGCGTGTTTTGGTACGCAGTCTAAGAGATATTCTATTACGAATACAGTAATGTATTTAATGCCATAGAAGGTGCTACCATATTTGATTACAGACACTCTGATAAGCGGTGGTTCTCATCAAAATAAAACAGACCGCCCGCATTTGGCAACATGTTGTATTTTCTAAACGTAGCAGGCCCCTACTATTTAACCACTATCCGTAGGTATGCTGCCTTCACCGTGTAAATATATCAAAATCGCAGCTGTACGCTCACAGAGACCTGGCTTTGCCACTAAGATCTAACTCCTCCAATGTTATCATATCAAAAAGCGTCTGTGTCAGAACTTTCATTCGAAGATATCAACAGGCCACTGTGCGGTCAGCAATGCCGACCATTACCAACAGGAGATGCAGTGGACCCCAATAATACCAGACTTCTAACAGAGATTTTGGTGTATATTACACTTCGTGGGGCAAGTGTCATCGCCACACTCATACAGGATGATAAAAAAAACTTCGTGGCGCAATACTAAAAAAATACAAGGTATAGCCCAGGGGAAGTTTTATTGGGCCATCCCCTGTAGAATTCGAACGATGACGAACCATGCCATTTTACGTGTTGGAGCGTCCGCACGGCCTACAAATTAAGCTGATTCGTAATAGATTCTTCAATTAACCCACGACAAAGATGGATACCATGATACCATGAGTCAGGAAGATGAATTGCTGCAGCCGTCAGAGAGGAAGGAGTGATAAGCAGGGAGTGATAGCCTGTTGTTGTACCCACTCCCTCCTCGTCATCCACGGTCATAAGGCTGACGTGATACCGCTCAGGAAAGTTGGTCAGCAAACACGGGAACAAAATTAATATGTGCCATCTGGGATTCCGAATACGGAAGTTTTTGCATTTTGATATTATGTTTCCAGGTAATTAATTGCCTAATACTGCATCAGAAACCCGATATTCATTCCTGCTAATGATATGCAATATATTCTGTTTATAGAAACGTCGACGAAGTTGATCTGATGACAAGTGACAAGATAATTTGTTAAATGATAAAAACACAAAAGTGATGTATGTACTTATGGTTAAGTTCGATTGGCACGTGGGCAATTAACGCGTATAACCTACTTGTAGATATCAGAAGTGGAGCATCTCTTTGTACATGTAGGCTTACATGTTTTAATTATGATATTAATTGCTGCGTTTTTCTCGTACGCTTACTGGTGCATGGACATTTTGTCAACATCATTCTTTGGCCTGATGTATAGGCCTACAGTTTTAACTGTATACATTTAAAAAAACGCCAAAAAACGTTTTAAAAACGCCACTGTATATGCATTTAATTTTCTGTCTCGTGGCGGCCGATGTAACCTCTGACCTTGAGGCAACCTCGTTTATAGGTTTACAGGCGCGATCAATATGTATACACCGTTTACCACAGCGCTAAATTCTTGGCGGCGAGGTTGATCATGACCTAGTGTCAATGCATGCTCGACAAGACTGTTCAAATTTATCTATTGAATGATCTAAGTTACAAATTGGGCATTGAGACTGTTGTCTCACATAAAAAATGAGTTGAAGCATGGTACAGTACGTGATGAAGGATTAGTCACGCTATAACAGCGCATTGAACTTCTCAAGAGATGAAAAGGATGGCGGCCATTTTTGTCAGCTAAGGTTTCGACATAGTATCAGTCTAGCCTAGTGTTACCACTGGCTGATGGATTGGACAGGACACCAATCTTATCACGTTAGTTCCCGATTCTGAGGCATACCTCATGCATACATTGCGGCTTTAAATGCTACAGTATATCAAAAAAAGAAGCAATCAATAAGGCAAGGGTTGTAGCCTACTATGTCAACGAGCGTGTATAGCCTACAATCAATTAAAACCTCGTTGTGCTGCTTAAAGCTGGTTTGTCCTCTCGAAGAAAGTCCTCTGTGAACTCTAAGGCTTCCGTTACATAGAAGTATACGGTATACGAAAACGCCGGTTAACAATGGCTTCACCGTCATGAATCCTCGGGAAGCCTTTGTTAACCGGCGTTTTCGTATACCGTATACTTCTATGTAATAGGGGCCTGAGGTCCCTATTACCCAGAAGTATATACGGTATTCGAAAACGCCGGTTAACAATTGTTTCACGGTCGTGAATCCATTTTAAAGCCTTTGTTGACCGGCGTTTTCGTATACCGTATACTTCTATGTAATAGGGGCGTGAACAACGTAAAGGGAATGCTTTAACCGTGACCGAACTCAATATAGCCTACATGTACTTTCTCCTCGTAATGCATTCGACTGCTAAAAATCCTTGTTTTTACTTTGTGACATGAGGTAACGTCACTTAGCGACATGGACAGATGCTGCTTTCTCATGCAGCTCTGGACAGAAAAAGTGACTACAGAAGATGACTCGAGAACGAAATCTTTTTGGTTCATGCCGTGTGTCTTTAACAAGTGTAGGTTGTTGTCTGTACTGTTACATATTTATCAAAAGATGTACATTGTATATAAGGCTAGCGTAATTTTTGATATCATATAAACACAATTGCAGCCTGTGAGGTCGAACATGTACATGCAAAGTTTGGTATATACGCCATGCTTTTGTTCTGCATGCTGAAGGTTTGTTCGGGATGTTTAAGAGCTCTGCCTACAACACATCCATAAAACGTGGCCAATGTTGATACAGAGAACAGCGTTGATTACGCCTTTTACTACTGAAAACATGCATTCAGCATCCACCTACCTACATGTAACAGAAGAATACTCCTCGACGCTAAGAGTTCGTTCTGTAAGCAACATTTATCAGAAGCCTGGTCTCAACGAACATCCACAGGCAAGTGAATCACGCTATCATCAGCCAAGACAAGGCTAGCGATTTCAACTATCTGCCCGGGGATGAACACATGGTGGTTTTCCTAGTACATTGTAAATACCGCGAAATGCTGACAATAACTTGAAGTCCCTCTCACCTCGGAACAGAAAAATACCAAACTCCACATTATCTCGTCACCACTGCCTTTTTGTATACTGCTTGTGTGGTCTTACATTTATTTCTCATTCGTGGGGGCGAGGTTTATCGTTTCCTTCAGGAAAATTTCACCTGAACATGTTTCATGTGTAAAACTCGACCAATAAACGGGGAGAATCGAGGTATCTTCTTGTTTTAACATCATCGCAAATTGAATTAGAGAAACTGTCAGTCGAGGATGGAGAATACATGTTTTCAGTCTACCCAAAGGTGTACATTTTTTCTCATCCCCAATACCACAATAATATGTACAGCGAATGCATTCAAGTCTTGCGAAGTTAGGTAACATCAGAATTGAAACTGAATTTAACAGTTTAAACTTACCTTTAGTTTAGTACAGAATTCCTTCACCACTCTTCTCCGACGCTAAAAGAAACGGAAACGTCTCGGTTGGGTTATTTCCAGGCACTACTGCAGCAACACGATCCTTTCCGAGGCTGATATTGAGTCTATTTCAGCCGGGAAACCGCTTGTGTCTGTTAAAATCGACCGCAACTTTCCCCTTTTCACTGTCAGATGAAGCGATGAATGGCGGTGACAAGCAATGAATCAGTAACGTCACAATCTATTGCAAGTCGAAGTAATTTGCGATTTCACGATTGATGGGAGCCACTTGACGAAGGGGAACAGTAAATAGGTCCTTGGATACAGGTTAATGAAAGGTGTACGACGGTGAGGTACTGTCAATTCGACACAGTATCCTTAGAGATCAATCAAATATGACACTCAAAAATGGTCAAATGGAACTTTAACAAATCGAGATGGGTTTCAACAACACTTGACTGCTTTCTATTCGTTCACTGCAACCGACGACCTCGTTTCGCGAATGAATGCTTCCAACTACATAAGATCACTGTCATCAGGACGATTCGTTTATACGTATTAACTTTACGGCCGTTTCTCGTCGTTGATATTCCAGAGATATTCTATTGATTGCAGAATTTTATTCTTCGAATTCAAAACGTTTCCTGACCCATTTTCCTCCTACTGATTAACATGACAAAGGGATCATCGATTTTGACGTCACAGGTACACAGACGGTCAATCAAGCGAACCTGGAAAACCCAGAACGCCTTCACGTCTGGACGCATAGACTCTATGAATAATTAACAGCTCAGTATGAACTACCGCCATTCTACGAACTGTACAACAGCAGATCATGCCAGCTGTCATCATTCCTCTGTAAATATTTCACTATGCCTGAATCGATGCCAATGGAGAAAATTTATGTGTGGGCCTAGGTCACTCAGAAATGTCAGGAAGTCGGTTCATCTCCATAGATGACCTGGATAGGTGATTTCGAAGTCAAGTTATGTCCAAATTAAGAGGGTTAGACTGTACTGGTGTAATAGTATCGAATGCCCCCGCTATAATATGTCCCACAACAATACATTTTAATAAAGGATGAGCGGCACCATTGACTTGGACTCTACAGAGAGACCAAGAACCTTAATCCCGTGACCGACAATACAGGGGGACATCAGGCAGACGGAGATATTAGATTCTAACGTCACACCGGTGTGAACCGAGAAAGTCCCCCTGGAATCAAGTGGGGTGATATTGTCCTGTGGATTAAAACTTCAGAAGCATTATGCCGCTAGGCCTGACCATTACCGTTGACATTGCATGGACTTTGTATTAAGAACTTCCATTCCGAAGTGATCGTTGGCCTTGATAGTTTATTTTATTCTAGGGCAAGTTTTAGATCAAGGGCAGTTATTCATTGCACAACTCGTGTCTACAGTGAGGGCTATTACAAATGATATGCAGGTAGGCCTATAAGTGCATTCGGTAAATTTTCTCCGAAAGATTCTGACACCCGGGTCTGTGACGTACCGGTTGCAACACACACTATACAGAGGTGAAATATTCGTTCTCCAAGCCAAAAGGGAGTATACCCCGTCTGTTTTTGAATCCACGGGTAACATGTCCGGTGGTACATATTCTGAGGTAGTTCAGCTAAGAGCGGCATGCATCCTGAGAATATCACAGGTTCTTGGCGCTCGCTCCCGGGTTAATTCGCCGAAGTTAGTCCCTGGGTTGGAGAGCGCTGGCTGTCGAGAAAAGGTGGCAGTTTGTTGACATGTCCTCAATATCAAGCGCCGTTTTGAGAAAAAGGCGAAAGAAGGATTTCAGTTTAATTGGAAATGAATTAGACAGCCAAATTTCGGACGCGTATTCTGCAAAATCTGCCGCTTCGAAATCAATGTGAATGGTACAAAATGTACATTTTGACCGACTGAATTTGAAAATGCCATTAATCCATTTTAACAAATTTTTAATGGAACCTCTTCCCCTGGTGCACGTCCGCATACATGTATTTGCACAGGTTTTGCCTATGACTTTGCCTATGACTTTGCCTGGAGGCTAGGTTCACTCTCTATGCTTTAATTATCCTAAGCGTATACTGTTACATCATATATCAAAACATACGTAACCCCATATGACCATATGCAGGCACTTAAGCCTAAATATATACATAGACGGTGGCATTTCGTCATACTTTCATTATAATTACATGTACATGTATGATAAAACGAAAATAGCCTTGCATATTTAGGCCTACATGTGCATATTACGGCAGATGATTGCCCCGGCCTATCCAGTATATTTAACGGTTCCTGTAAGCTATTTTCCTTCTCTACATTATTTATGTGTTTAATACATACATGTATAGTACCCTATAACACAGGTGTAAACTAGGTTTATCCGACCTACATATACAGCCAGGCAGGCCTACAATACAACTCGCAGTGATGAGACTTTACCGGTGTGCTTTGTCAAGATGCCTCCAGCGATGCCACTGGGAGACTTCCAGTACGGTGAGTTTTGCACTCTTTATCCGGCGGTATCATTTTTTAGCTTCTATGATAGCACCATACCTGTAGGGTTTGTTTTACTGTATCTGAGACGCGCCAAGGATTGCACGAGCGTACTATCAAAAAACAGCAACATTTGTACCACTGCACCTGAGTTGCAGCTGATGAACACTAGGCCTACAGATCCTCCATCTTCGGGGTAGGAAGAAGCTTTAGGAACAGCCAACGAGACACATCAATCATCATTGTAGCTACATGGTGCACAATGTCCAATCGTGCTGCAAAACGCAGGTCGGAGCGATTCTGCATTTTTGCTGGGGGTTCTGACGTCACGATGTTGGCCAAATGTTGACCTTAGGTGCCACATGTTGACCTTGATCGTGCTGCAAAACGCAGGAGCGATTCTGCATTTTGCTGGGGGTTCTGACGTCACGATGTTGGCCAAATGTTGACCTTAGGACGGTGCCACATGTTGACCTTGAGGTGTCGAAGAAAATTTCGAGCTTGGAATGTTCTGAGATGCAATTTTTGGCCATTCCTGACGAAAAATTGTTGTTGCCGAAAGCAAGGTGTCCGGACTCCTTTCTCCCCATGGATCCTCAGCAGTGGATAATATGGTGAAGCCGAGTGCACGACGTAGACCGTAATCAGGTATTTATTGTATTCAGGCGACCTTCGGAGCTGGACGAGATGACCTTTCGGTGGTTGACCCAGAGTTGCACGGAATTTTACGCGACGAAAAGGAACGACAGATCCGATCGCTGAACTTCATTGCTTCTGAGAACTACGCGAGTAGAGCGGTACTGCAGGCGTTGGGAACGTGTGGGCACAATAAAACTTCTGAGGGCGTAGTGGGAAACAGGTATGTGATCTTTAGTCACCTCCCTGTACTTCCTTCCTTTTGAGGTTAAAATCATTAGCATTCACATTAGCTTTCGTTGGAAAGATCATCGCACCAGTCCTGCAGAACTCTTACTGCTTGTCATTTAGCGGACCATCAGCATAGAGCGGTTACGGGTTGATTTTCGCCAGAATCTTTCGGAGTGGGGTGACTTCATCATGATTTCTATGCCCCCTCTAGATATTATGGCTCCTGCGGCAACATCGACAAAGTGGAAAAACTCTGTAAAGATCGAGCACTAGCCGTCTACAGCCTCGACCCGAGCAAGTGGGGTGTGAATGTCCAGACCCTCTCCGGTTCCACAGCCAACCTCTCCGCCTATAAAGGCCTACTGAAGCAAGGAGACCGATTGATGGGCCTTTTTCTCTCCGACGGAGGCCATCTCACCCACGGTTACAGCGGCGGCAGGAGACTTACTGCTTCGTCGGAGTTCTACGAAGCCGAATCGTACCACACCGACCCTACCACCGGGTTGATCGACTACGACGCACTCCACAAAAAGGCGAAGGTATTCAAACCGCGGCTTATCATTGCTGGTAAGATTGGGAGAGCCTTGGAGGAATTATAGGCCTACTTGGGCTTATAGGCCTACTTGGGCTACGTCGGTACCCGTTGATCACTTAATTCACACGAGTAGGCCTAATTAGTAATTGCTGTGCAACCTAGCGGGCCTTTGTGTTCCATTGTCGGCGGCTGAAAAAGGTTACACTTTGTAGAGAGAGGGTATACGCTCGCTGTTTTTTTCTTTTTTCCTCGTTTCAGGCATATCATGTTATCCACGCCACCTCGATTACGAGAGATTCCGACAGATTGCTGATGACGTCGGAGCCTACCTCCTAGCCGATATCGCCCATATATCAGGCCTAGTGGCGGCCGGGATCGGACCCAATCCATTCGACCACTGCCATGTCGTCACGACAACCACATACAAATCTTTAAGAGGGCCAAGATCCGCCATGGCTTTCTATCATAAAGGTATGCAATGGAGATGCATGTTTGAAGAGACCGCAGCAAGACAAACTACCCCTTGCCTTGTGAGAGTAAATCAAATAACTTACTCTTTCCCTGCAAACGCCTGCAGGCCGACAGAGACACGATAATCGTACTAATTTCGTTCCTCTTCAATTCTACGTTTTCTTTTAGCAGCTGAAAGGACACAACTATCCGGATCTACGGAAACCATCAACCTCGAGCAGAACATCAACGAAGGTGTATTCCCTGGGACGCATGGGGCTCCTCACAATCATGCCATTACTAGTAAGTTAGTTACATGTACCTGTACTTGATCTTTAAGTGAGGCATCATTGCTTCAGTTACAAGAAAAAGACATGCTCTACTAGGGGCTGTTCATTTGCAGCTTCATAGCTTTCTCCATTTTCTCAAGGATCACGAGTCAGATTCCTCAATTGACGAAACCGCTTAACTACATTGTAGGCCTACTTTGGATGTTGATGATGTGTACAAAGACACGGAGCAGTCCGATGACGGAAAATCCAATTCATCACCTTCCTTTCTATCAGGTTTAGCGGTAGCTCTAAAGGAGGTCCTATCTGATGATTATAAGGTTTACCAAAGACAGACTGTGGCCAACTGTAAGGCGATGGCAACTCGCCTACAGAGTCTGGGATACACCATTGTGACCGGTACGTAAACAGCACAGAGACATAGGGGAATAGGAACGCGCACTTGGCAAATTTTGACAGCACTTGTTTCAAGATGTTTACTTCATTACAAACGCTGTTTTTGATTCTTCCTGGTTGCTGCTGCCGTGTAGTGTGGATGGGCCTATTATAAACTGGCAGGTTGACTCCAACTCTTTCTAAAACATCAAGCAAGTTTCCGCAGTAAAATGCACTCCTTTCGCAGTGTCTTCTCACTCATACCGTTCATAGACACTGCTTACAATAGCCAGATTCCCGCCGATTTACCACTAGAGGGCGTTTGCGTAACTAACGAAATACATGAAACATTTTCTGATTGGTTCACTGTCAGCGTCATTGACAACCGCGGCAGACTGGTCACTCGTCGTAAAGCATTTTTTATGGGACTGTTGCATTATGACGCAGCACGACTAGTCTACAACAACAGCAATGGCTGCCCCCCGCCGTGTCCAGCATGCAGACTCACTTTGCACTTTTCAGTGTTTAGCTCGTGCCTTTATTGTTTTGAAACATCGCTAAAGAAGTGGATAACGGCGCTCTATACGAGATTATTCTGTTTGTATATTGATTGATCTTGTAAACAGGCCGAAGCACGGAGCAACGCCAGCGCTGTTTGGCCGCTGACTAGTGCTGCCATCATGCGGTAAATCGGCGAGAATCTTGCTATTGAAGAAGGATATACCTACAAAATGACACCAATTGTCGCCTGTTGTCTTTATCAGAACAGCTCGGCAGATGGCCCGGAAGCGAATGCGAATGCAGGAAACTGGTCTGTTTAGAAGAAGTTTATACCTACAAAATGACACGAATTGTCTCCTGTTGTCTTTATCAGAACAACTCGGCAGATGGCCTGGAAACTTTATTGGTACCTCCTGTTCTCAGCCAAGTTTCACTTAGCCCAGTTCGCTCCGTCCTCCATTCAATTGAATATGACAGCAAATTACGGTAGAAAATGCGCATGCAGGAGTCTGATCTGTTTAGAAGAATGATATACCTACAAAATGACACCAATTGTCTCCTGCTGTCTTGATCAGAACAGCTCGGCAGATGGCCTGGAAACTTTGGTTACCTCCTGTCCTCAGCCTAGTTTCACTTAGCCTAGTTCGCTCCATCCTGCATTCAATGGAACATCACGGCAAATTACGACAGAAATTGCGAAT
>NMRB01000140.1:402478-431427 GCA_002633025.1 Notospermus geniculatus
CTAACAGTAAATTCAATTAGCAGGACCTTTATACATTGAACACTTGTCTACTTTGAACATTGAACAGTAATTTCAATCCCCGTCAGCAAAATTTACCTTGGTAAATTGAACACCCACCAATTGTTTCATCTGAATGTTTGATTAGCATTAATTACTTGTCACCCCAGAGGTCCTTAAATTGATATGGGACGTGAAAGTGTGAACTACAATCAACTGTGGTTTTGTTTAAACAGCCATGGAGGTTTAGGCTTGATTAGAAGCAATGTGAAGTCGACAGCTGTCTAGAGTAATATATGCACTTCATGACCTTCCGTTTAGTCAGAACATACAGAATGACTGGCGAGTTACTGGGACCTCCCTAATATTATGTCACTAACGCCACCTAGTACGCGGTGATCCTTGGTACATTGAACACCCCCTTACTATGAACACTTTCGAAATTCCCCGTGAGTGTTCAATGTAGACAGGTTCCACTGTAATATCCAAAATCCTTCACTTCATTGGAAAGATCATCGCACCAGAACTCTTCTGCTTGTCATTTAGCGGACCATCAGCATAGAGCGGTTAAGGGTTGATTTTCGCCAAAATCGTTCAGGGTGGGTGACTTCATCATGATTTCTATGCCCCCTCTAGATATTATGGCTCCTGCGGCAACATCGACAAAGTGGAAAAACTCTGTAAAGATCGGGCACTAGCCGTCTACAGCCTCGACCCGAGCAAATGGGGTGTGAATGTCCAGACCCTCTCCGGTTCCACAGCCAACCTCTCCGCCTATAAAGGCCTACTGAAGCAAGGAGACCGATTGATGGGCCTTTTTCTCTCCGACGGAGGGCATCTCACCCACGGTTACAACGGCGGCAGGAGACTTACTGCTTCGTCGGAATTCTACGAAGCAGAATCGTACCACACCGACCCTACCACCGGGTTGATCGACTACGACGCACTCCACAAAAAGGCGAAGATATTCAGACCTCGGCTTATCATTGCTGGTAAGATTGGGAGAGCCTTGGAGGAATTATAGGCCTACTCGAGCTACGTCGGTACCGTTGATTACACGAGTGGGCCTAATTAGTAATGGCTGTGCAACCATAGCGGGCCTTTGTGTTTCATTGTTGGCGGAGGTTTGAAAAAAGGTTACACTATGTATAGGGAGAGTATAATTAAGCTCGCTGTTTTTTTCATTTTTAGCTCACCTGTGAGCTTTTGTCGTGGTGCAGCGTCCAACGTCGTCCGTCGTCGTCGTCCGTTAGCAGGGCACGTTTCGTAACCACTGGAGCTATTGATCTGAAACTTGGTACATATACCCTATGACACCAAGCTTCGGTCCGATTCGATTCTTGGCTTGGCCTCTAGGTGGCCAAAACCAAAAACACAAAAAGTGCAATAACTCCTGAACTAATGACTGGATCATCTCCAAATTTTTATCATACATGTAGGTCTATCTAATTACGATACATAACATATTTAACGGTTTTTTGATTTGACCTACGTTTCAAGGTCACAGAGGTCAAAGTTCTACAATAGTAACGAACCTGCCACAGTTCTTCATTATTTCACCGAGCGTCTTCATATCTTGCATAAACGTGTATTAGAGGGGTACCTTCAAACATACCGAGTTTCCGCCCGATCGGACATCCAATATGGCCACCAGGTGGCGTAACCTGAAAATCATCCAAGTGCTATAACTCAGAAATGTCTTGACCCAGAGTGTTCAAACTTGATATTTACCTCCCTCTAGATGACCTTTACAAGCACGTCAAATTTCAGCCTGATTAAACTTCCAATATGGCCGCCAGGTGGCGTAACCCGAAAATTATCAAATGTGCTATAACTCAGGAACGACTTGATCCACAGCGCTCAAATGTGCTATCGATGTGGCTCCCTCTAGATAGCCTTTATGTGCATGTGAAGTTTTGGCCCGATCGGGCATCCAATATGGCCGCCAGGTGGCATAACCCAAAAATCATTGAAGTCCTGCAACTTAGGAATGACTTGACCCAGATTGCTCATAACTGACATGTACCTCTCTCTGTCATTTCACTATTATGTCCAAATGGGTAAGCACATGGTCCATGGACCATTTCATTTCCTCGTTGCAGGCATATCATGTTATCCACGCCACCTCGATTACGAGAGATTCCGACAGATTGTTGATGACGTCGGGGCCTACCTCCTAGCCGATATCACCCATATATCCGGCCTAGTGGCGGCCGGGATCGGACCCAATCCATTCGACCACTGCCATGTCGTCACGACAACCACATACAAATCTTTAAGAGGGCCAAGATCCGCCATGGCTTTCTATCAGAAAGGTATGCAATGGAGTAGCATTGTTAGATCAGTCCGGGGACAAACTCCTCGCCTTGAGTAGCTGAGATGGCCTCCTCCGTACTTAGCAGGGCCAATCCTATGGCCTCAGCCCTGACGGAAAAATCAAATACAATACAATACCTGCCCCTTGCCTATCGTGTAGGTCTGGAGTAAATCAAGTACATGTAACCTTTATCCTGCATAGGCCTGCGGAGACACGAAATCGTATAGTACTAACTTCGTTCCTCTTCTACAATTCTACGTTTTCTTTTAGCAGCTAAAAGGACACAATCTACGGAAACCATCAACCTCGAGCAGAACATCAACGAAGGTGTATTCCCTGGGACGCATGGGGCTCCTCACAATCATGCCATTACTAGTAAGTTAGTTACATTTACTTGGTCTTTAAATTGCTTCAGTTACAAGAAAAAAAACATGAAATGGAGGTCTTAGCTTAACTACTTTGGATGCTGATGATCGATGTGTACAAAGACACGGAGCAGTCCGATGACAGGTGCTATGAGATGAACGGAAAATCCAATTCATCACCTTCCTTTCTATCAGGTTTAGCAGTAGCTCTAAAGGAGGCCCTATCTGATGATCATAAGGTTTACCAAAGACAGACTGTGGCCAACTGTAAGGCGATGGCAACTCGCCTACAGAGTCTGGGATACACCATTGTGACCGGTACGTAAACAGCGCAGAGACATTAGGGACTTCCGGCAAGGCTCCGTATCGTCGATCCGTATCACGTATGACGTATCGAGCTAATGTCCGTATCGAGCTAATGCATTTTCTATTGAAGTCATACATGTACGTCATACGTAATACGGATCGACGATACCGCGCCTTGCCGGAAGTCCCTATTAATTGGGGAGTAGGAACACACGCATGCACTTGGCAAATTTTGTAACAGTTTACAGCACTTGTTTCAAGACGTTTACTACTTTGTTACAAAAGCTGTTTTTGATTCTTCTTGGTTGCTGCTGTGAGAGTTTGCATTGCTGTACAGTGTGAATGTTACCAGTGCATTTGCTCGACATGACCACTGTGGCTGCATAAATACATGCCAACGACAATGACCTGACCTGCTGCAACTCAGATAGGAACAAGCAACTTTCCAGATGACATCAGCATTTTGGTAGCGATCATTTCTCCACAATATGAGGAAAGCTACCATCTGGAAAGTCCGCCCTATCCCAGCTTACAGCAACAGATCACGCCAATAAACCTTTCTAATTCCTTTGTTTCAGGTGGCACAGACATCAACATGCTTTTGGTCAACCTCAAATCGAAGGGTATCAACGGTAAGATGGTGCAGACTGTTCTTGAACAGGTCGGGATAGATGTCAACATGAACACGTGTCCAGGCGACGTCAGCCTACTGAAACCATCAGGAGTTCGATTGGGAACATCGGCCATCACATCACGTGGTTTGAAGGAAATGGATATTGAGGAAACAGTAGAACTGTTAAATCGAGGTAGGTCGTACTAATGAAGGAGGTTGAATCATAGGTTGAATCAGAAGAAGTTAGATGATTCAACAACAAGACGTGGAAGAATGAAAGGAGAGTTTGAACAAACCTTTAGTCAGTTACATCTTAGTCAGAAAAGGAGACGACGGTTCTCGGTTACTTGTGGGCGATCTTTGAGAATCTGTCACTTTCATGTTGTCTCACACCAGGTCCAACGGCATAATGCCATGTAAGCCTATATACTGTACATTAGTCAAACGCCCGTTTGAGATTTTGCACCAAATGCTGCCAAAAATATCTTGAGAGAAAAGCAAAAATCGTATCAAGATTGGGATCTGATGTTTGCTTTTTTGCTGAGTCAGCATATTTTCTTGTGGTCTGTCTATCCGAATTGAATTTCATCACATTCATACTAAAGAAACAATAACCTTTATTAACAGGAGTGGCTATCGCCCAAAAAGCAACAGAAATTACCAAAGAAAGATCTAGCCGTTTCAACGAAGTCCTGAAAAAGGAAAGCAACATAGCGAAAGAGATATCTGCATTGAAAGCCGAGGTCGAGAGCTTCGCTGAGAAGTTTCCAATGCCTGGTATGGACGCTATCTAGGCTAGTTTTACAGCAAGGACACCAACACGCCATAGGACTTGTTGCGGATATCAAATTCGCTGATATCATGATGCCATTACCACTGTGACGTCTGATCATTATGTAACTCTTCGGTGTCATCGAATCAGGCCCTAAAATCGAGTTCGGACAAAAAGTGCCACTGATCAATGTCATGAATGTCATACTTTTTGGAGCCACTTTTTCTATTTTCCGGGTGCTGTGGCCTATCTTCTTTCATACAACCAGATTAAAATGTTAACGATGCTAACGAAGAATTACAATGAGGAGGTCGCCTTTTTTCCACGGAAAGATGTCGCTGCGACCGTATCAGGCCTTTTCATTGTCTTGAGGACGTAATCTCCGTGGCAATGTGAGGTGCGAGCATGAAGCCACAACGTCACGGCAGTGTGACGTTGACGTTCCGTACGACGTCACAGTGGAAAAGTGGATACGGTCGCAGCGCCATCAAATGGCAGAAAAAATTAGGCGACCTCCTCATTACAGAATATATAATATGTGTGTGTCAGTTCGAATGTTTCAAATCAATGAAAAAATAATGATTTTATGAACCAATTTTATGAACCAATGCACTGCCTGATGTCTGTAAAAACAGTGAATCACTATCAACGTTCAAACGTTTATTAAATCGTCTATTTCCCATCCATAATATTCCCACTTGGTGTTTATCCATGGTCCTAGAGTTACCAATATATTACTATGTCGACTAAGAAACGAATGTAGCAGCCTAAATCACCATCTCTTTATAAACCATAGATAATCCCTATTGCCCTTTTCACAGTAATGTATTAGAGGATAACAACCATTATCATACCTCAAGAGAACGTTCCCAGCCAATCACAGCGCGTCATTTACGGCCACGTGCCATGCGATAATTTTCATTATTTCATGGCATTTAATATTTATTTCATGTTTGGCCGTCAGCAGTCTGTCTAGTCTCATCGTGCATGTCGTGACGTTCTTCGTCAGACAACGACGATTTGGGCATGCAGGAAATACCGTAGGAGATAAAATAAAACCAGCAATCTATAGATCTTGTGCAATGATACCATATTTTCGAAGTTTACGTGAACTACGAAGGTAGGCCTACATCATGACTACTGAAGGCCTGGTGTCATGGGTGTGCCTGCATCATCTCCATTGCCGCCGTTTGTGTTTATTTGTTTCACAGGAGGCAGGCACGTCGGATCCGTATCCTACTCCGCCTCGTTGCCCTTCCTCCAGCCGGCCGATAGGCGGCCGTGCCGTGGGCGTGGCACAGGCCCACATTATACAACCAGCAATCTATAGATCTTGTGCAATGATACCATATTTTCGAAGTTTACGTGAACTACGAAGGTAGGCCTACATCATGACTACTGAAGGCCTGGTGTGCCTGCATCACCCATTGCCGCCGTTTGTGTTTGTTTGTTTCACAGGCAGTCACGTCGGATCCGTATCCTACTCCGCCTCGTTGCCCTTCCTCCAGCCGGCCGATAGGCGGCCGTGCCGTGGGCGTGGCACAAGCCCACATATAGGACAACAAACCGGTATCAAGTCCTGCGATCGAAACAGTACACGGTGTATTCCGAAACCACAGCTTTTTTGTTTTAGCATGTGCCAAGAAAGGATTCATTGATTCGTGTATTGGCCTTGCCCGCTCGGGCCCATTTCATCACCTCAGTAGGCCTACGCGGGGGTCAAAACCAAGCACAGGGAGTCTGAATGTCTCAGAGGAATGATATACTCCGATGACATCCGACACAGATTTTTGAATGTTTTGGCTGCAGAACTTCTCGGTAGTTCTAGTAGGCCCTACGCACGTACGGTCCCATCCGGGTGGAGGACCGATATTTTAGTAGTATTACAAGTTTCAACTCCATACATAAAATAAATATTTCACGTCAAGCCATAAAATAATGGAAATTATTCGTCAGGTCAAAAAATTATTTCCCTCGGCTTCGCCTCGGGAAATAATTTTTTGACCTGACGAATAATTTCCATTATTTCATGGCTTGACGTGAAATATTTATATATTATCTTCTTATTTGTGATCAGTATTCGAATGAGCGAGTTCACATGCTGAGGGATATCCAGATATACCTCTCTGATAAGTTACCTTATAACAGGATTCCTAATATTGACTTGAGACTCTTATTATTCGGTAATGACCTGTTACCCCACCATGTGAACTCCCTCATTAGCTTAAAGGTTCAAAAATACATAAAGCAAACAAACAGATTTTGATAATCTCCTGTGAGTAAATGAATATTGGTACTACAGCACGTATTAATAGTTACAATTAGAGTACTATTTGTAAGCACAACACACCTACTGTATCTGCACCATCTTGGAAAAAGTTGTAATTGACATCCTGTTAGGGATATGGCATGTTTAAGTATGATTTCTTACTTGTAAGCCATATCCCTTTGGTCCTATTGATCAATAAATAAATATATATATAAAAAAAATAATGATTTTATGAACCAATTTTTTTTCACGGCAACAAACAGAACAACCAGTATGGCTAAAATAGAACACTGGCTGAGATTAAGAGAACAGTACATGTAGCTGGGATTGATTAGCTGTTGTTCTGAAGGGTCGGTATTTCTGGGTCAAGATCTAGGGCCAGTTTAGCTAATGTGTATTGGGAGCAAGAAAGGGCAGGATATCGAGTGTGAAATCCGGCGGACGGCGATAAATTGCTCTAGGTGGATCATTTTGAATGAAGATTCTGTTTTTGGGCTTCTTTTGACTTGATTTCAGTGATGAATGGAAAGAGAGACAAGATTACATCCGGAAAGCGATGAAACACGTGACATCACCCTGGAAAACCCGTTGGCGCCTCTGGTGTTTGATGTCATCACGACCAACGTCTGTTTGGAGGTGACCTGCACGGACGTACCGACGTACAGGGAAAATGTCAAGCACGTGGCCTCTTTGCTTAAAACAGGTGGAGTTTTGATAATGGGTGGATGCATTGACGGCACATTCTATGTTGTTGGCAAGGAGACGTTCTTCAGCTTTACCAAGAGTCGAGAA
Source organism: Notospermus geniculatus (assembly GCA_002633025.1). Lineage (NCBI taxonomy): Eukaryota > Metazoa > Nemertea > Pilidiophora > Heteronemertea > Lineidae > Notospermus > Notospermus geniculatus. The sequence goes on from NMRB01000140.1 coordinate 409,910, forward strand.
GAGGTCGAGAGTGCTTTGGCCAATGCTGAGTTCACCATTTCGCTGTGGATCGACAACGTAGGCGAAGAGACGTCCGATTTGGACAGCGTGATTGACGGTGCTCCGAATTATGATTCCGACGGGTTCTTTGTCGTATGCGCTCGTAAGAACTGAGAGTAGGCCGACAGCATCCCGAGGGCAATTCCACGGTCACGGACGTGACATGTTTTCACTTATTCAGTGCTGTCTCCGCAAATTTTGAAACCACAGAAAGATGTAATACCCTGCATCATGTTAGGCTTGTGTCCTTTCATGCCCCTGGTAATGAATTAAGTTCGTCGTGATTCATAATTATGCACTATTTGCTAATTAGTTGCGTCACGGACGTGACCTGTGCGATGTCACGTCCGTGACGCAACTAATTAGCAAATACATGTAGTGCACTAATTATGAATCACAACGAACTTAATTCATACCAGAGGCATAGAAGGACAAGTGCCTGACATGATGCAGGGTATTACATCATTCTGTGGTTTCAAAATTTGCGGAGACAGCACTGAATAAGTGAAAACATGTCACGTCCGTGACCGTGGAATTGCCCCCGAATAGGTGATGTGGTTACTTTTAAACAGTTTGCTGTTCAGAATTTCATTGCGTATGCCTTCTTAAAAACACGTCGGAAGACTAAAACTGGCGAGTGTCGATTTATAAACCCCAGGTGGTCGAGGCATAATATGCCATCGACCAGAGGGGCCTAAATAAACACCCCAGAACCTCCAATAGACGGTCTTCAACAAGCCTGTTTGTGAGTGCACTTCAGCACGTTCGGGCCTGCTTTTCTAGCACTTTTTCTGACCCATCGGAAACAGCTCGGCAGATGTTGAAACACAAACATAAAAAAATTATTTCCGAGGCGAATTACTTTTCTTTTCGTCTTGTCCCACCTGNAAGAAATTGTTAAATACATTACAGACATCACCCTGATCACTGATGATGGTGTCATTTTCATAGAGTGTAATGTTTCCACCCTGACTACCGCCTTTCTCAGTCAGGAAGGGACGGATGGTCGGCCAGAAATCTCGCGATTGCTGGCCGCCAGCACACCTTTCGTAGAGGTAGTCATTCATAAAAATGTTAGATGTTAAATGTTAAATGTTAGATAAAAATGTTAGCAATGCTAACGAAGAATTAATTTGAATTTGTGTTTGTATGTAATGTACCTACAATGGTATCGTCCTTGAATCTGTTTTGCTGAAACAATACCCCGTATTTGAACCGAGCCGACAGGCCGAGCTTGTTAAGCGTGAACAACTGTTCCATTGTTTTCCTTTGTGAATATACCTTAGTTCTGAACAAAAGGCTGAAAATGAAAAGGGCAGTCCCTCGGAGGAAAAGCAACCGAACACAATGCGCTACGACTGCGAGCAATTCATTGTCCATCGCTTATCGTTCACCGTTAATCGTGCTTAATCAAGGTTTCCGAGACGATATGAGCAACCTTTTCGCTTCCATCCTGCACAATCAAGTGAAAAACTTCCATTTTGGCCTTGCATCGGCTTTTTCTGATCAGAGGACGTCGGGACATGCCAAGGATCTCCAAAGGATAATCAATGAGAAAAGCTGTGGGCAGACTTAGCCTCTCGTGGAGAATTTTTCGTAGGAAATCCCCTATAAAACAGGCTTACATTACAAAAGATGGAAATCAGATTGTTTGGGAAGATGAACTTTTTATTCGGGGACAGTGTGGAATGACATTAGAAAGGTAAGGAGGTAACCACTGCTGGGTCACCATTGCAGAAGAGAGAGAGCTAGGAAGTCGATGACTTAGAGTTTACTGAGTTCATTTCCTCAATAAAAGAGTTTGCTGATGCACCATGTGTTGACGATAGAAGTTGCTGTCCACTCTCCAGACACTAAAACTTGGCGTTCAATACCCACGCGCACATACATGTACTGTAGTATAGATCAATCGGCTTATCACGACGGGAGCCGCACGGTGAATCCATGGACAGGTTTGTTTGCTTGTAATGACACGTGGTAATGAAGTCGGTATCATGCACGTACCACTTGAACAAGAGAGGAGAGAACCAGTAGGCCTAGGCCCAGATCGTCATGGAAAAATATTGTGGCCTATATTGGAAAGTTGTTGTCTTGTAATTAGTACTCATTCATTTATGGATTAGTTTTCTCTTCAACCATCATGGGCGGATATTTTCCGTCCTCCATTTAGTAGTGTCCTTGCCTTACGTAGCGAAAAATAGAAAAATACAGAAAAAACGATTAGGGGGTGCACTCCACTGAGAAAAAAGACATTGGTATCTTCGTCTAGATTTCTGGGTATTTTTCGTATCGGTATTAAGTGTTTGTTACAGCACTTGTTTTCCTTTTTGTTTTGGTTTTTTTGGTATAAACATAATACCGAGTTCATCGAATACATGACGACCAATCGTATGTCCAGCCCGTTCTAATATATTTCTATACGACATCTTTTGACGTCAGTACTAAGCGTGGGCGTCTATCGTAGGCGACACAAACAATATTTTCTGCAAGATCAGTCTCATTCCCATGAGATACTGGTAGGTTTTTCACCACAGTGACAGTTTTTTTAAAAAACTGCTTCGTAGGAAAAGTAGTGAAACGTCCCTCAGTGGTTTTCCAGTTCTCATCTCATCGACCCACTCTGACGTGGCATGGCAATCAAAGGGTTTTCTTCTTTAATTCTGTTATTGGCACTAAAGGTCCTACGGCTTGTTCTCGTAGAAATTGGCACTCAAGGTAAGTACAATGCCGTTTCGCTCGCAGACCCCCAATCTGCAATTGCCATTATCGCTCATGCCATACGCGGTGGAGTCGATCACAGGGTAGTTTGCCAAATGCAGGGGTCGGCCACCTACTGACAGATATTGTTCGTCAGCCACCCTCAGTGCAAAGAATGCTCTATCAATAGGAGCAGTCAGCTGCGCATATTGCCAAAAGATGGCAGCAAAGTTCTAGCAGGCCAATACAAAGGAAAATCCAGTGATTGGTGCTCGATCAAGAATGAATGGGTCCACTATTGAATTGGGCCGTAGTGACACCTATTGGTCAACTCACTGCATGGTGGCCAACTACTCCCTTGTTCACCCTACTCAGATAAAGAGCCACGATATTGAACCACTTTTTGTCGGCAGTCGCGCCAGCAGCGGTGATTAAATCATTCTCCAATAATACCGTAGTTTTGCCTTTCCCCAATGTTGGAGAATGTATGATTACAATACAATGCATACCCTGGTACATGTACGGGGATACCTTAGAAGCGAGAGTTACTCTACATGGGGCGAGGTTGATAAGCGGTAGGCCTATTTTAAAACCACTGTCAATAGAGGCCTCTCTTAATGCGGTATGTTTACCCTTGGAGGAATTCCTCCAAGGTTTATTACCGCAAGATAGCGAAGGAAGCTTTGAGGGTAGTCGATGGCCCTGAGATTTCAGAATGCTACTGGTGTTCGTGATATGGCGGAGGAGAGGTTGACTGCGTTGCAAACGGTACAGCTCATCAGAGTAGACGCCAAAGAAGTAGTCTATTCCCATGACTCATTCGTTCGCACGCATTGGTCACGTGAAGAAGTTAGAACTGTCACTGGAATACTGCCCCGATGGGTATCGATGGAACGAGCGGTCTGTGCCCACAATGCCGTTAAGGGAAGAATGCTTCACCGGACAGTTTGTCAAGAACTGGTGTTTGCTCATCAGTGCAGTTAGCGTTTCGTTTTTGGGAGACTAACACTGTTTAGCAAATACCATGCAGTTGCACATAAAAAGATCATCAGTCCGAAGATGTAATGTTCACTTATGAACTCGTGTGTGCGTGATGAAAAACACCGCCCCCTCTGGTTTGAAACTTACTTCACTAGGAATCACCACTTGCCGTGCCGTAGAAACATACATGTACCTTAGGCTATACAGGATCAGCGCCTGCTATGCCTCGCTGTACAAAGAACAATTTGCACGCCTTGGCAGAGAAACTTGCTTTACATTAAAGAACCACCGCGCCTGCCATGGCTTAAAGCCCGTGTCACACTGTCCCGAAGTTGACACCCGATGGCCATACGAATTTTGGAAACTTTTGGAAATCTTACTGATAAGTGCCAGCCTGAAGAAGACCCCGGTTGGGATCGAAAATTTGCAAGATTCTGGAAGTTGACTTCGGGGCCATCTTCAGGCGAAATTCAAAATTCCATATTCGTTTGGCCATCGGGTGTCTAATTTCGGGACAGTGTGACACGGGCTTTACAAAGGACCTTTGCACGTCCTGGCTAAGAAACGTGCTTTACATAGGAATCAACGCCTGCCATTGCTTTATTTACAAAGACCCTTCACACGCCTTGGCATAGAAATGTATACCATCCCCGTTGCACATTTTGGTATACAAAGGTAGCCAAGCCTACTTTGTACAAAGAACCATCCCACTGCAGAAACAACCTTTGCTCGCCTTATAGCAAACGGACTTTGCAAAGAATCATCGCCCAACATAATTCATACTCTAACAGAGTTTACACAAAACCTGGACCTTACACGAAAATCCGATCCACTAACATTCAAATCTTGATACATGGTTTATTTAAGCTGCTTTTCATCCGCCTCCCGTCGGCATCTGGATGATGAATTCAGAATCGCAATCTAGAGATTCATCAGGTTTTGAAAATCACGCCACACCTCACGCCGTCACATTGACAACTGGACCGACTGGTGAGCCCGGGTCAGCTTATCATTTCGCCGGATATTCTCACCTTGACATAAAGCGCTCTCAATCTCTGGATGTTGGAGCAAATGGATCCTTTACATTTGGTACGTTTGTTCGGCCCTTCAGGAATACTGGGTCGATTTTAGAGTATAGGGTTGCTCCCTTTTTCAGCGCCTTGCACATATTGAAATTTCCAGCGCTTTACGCCGTCATATACCCGCGTGTTCACTACGAAGCTAGTCGTGGTTTAACGCCAAAATTTAACGAACTACATATTTCAATTTTCGAATGGCATTTCATTGCTGTTTCATATGACAAAGAGAAGACGACTGTACTTGGAATCGTCGATGATCAAAGAAGATTCGTAAATTATGGCGGTTGGTTGATCATGACGAATACAACACAGGTTACCTTCGGTATGGTGGGTAAGGGTAAGATAGAACCAGTTGGATGTTTGTTAGGAGACTTGAGCTGCGCCATGCTCTTCAGCGTTAGTCTGTCTATCAGCGACATCGAAAGGGTAAAGAAGTACTGCTTGAAGAAGGCAAAGCCATTTGGTACGTACCGTTTATCATGCAGCCTTCTGTACCGATCGATAAAATCTGCTGGAACTACATATTATTCTAATATCTGACAGTGTCTGTGAAATGTCTTCCATAAGATGTTGCCTTCTGCGACATAAAATCTGTTGTGACATGCGTGTCGCACGGTCGGAGTGCAAGTCGCTGAGACGCCTGTTCCATTTGCGAGTATCAGGCATGGGAATATACATGTACATGTAGAATTTTCGCAAAGGCCCCAAAACGCCAACGAGAATGTCTATACCTTTCTTTGGTGCCTTCTTCGTGGCATCGAACAATGGGTTTGGCGTTCGCGTTGGCGTTTGCGGGCTTTGCGAAAACTCTCTACTATCGAAGACACGAGCGCGCAGAGAAGGTGCAGACATTTTATCTGCGTGTTGAACTCGCTTACTTGAATTTGTGTGAGTGCTCCCAGCTTGACGACAACACCGCACCCCAGGCCTTTATTGCGATGACATTTGGTGGTTCAAAGCGACAGGTTTGCCTTTGTTTATATTTGACACGGAACTGGAGAAACTCACTGCATCTTGAGATGAAGAACATTTAATCATTTGTAACCAATTGCCTCGTATACGAGACACTTAATAAAAATATATATATTTTTATTACCGGTGTAAGTGTCTCTCAACTTTTACCTGCAGATTCCAAATTCAAGATAGATTTAAAAGGGATTATTCCGCCAGGGAGGTACGCGCTGCAAACCTTTGTGCCACGAAGCCTGGCTCAATGTGCCATCGAATGCCAGGAGAACGATGCTTGTATGTCGTACTCATTCCGAGAAACAAACAAATGCATCCTATCAAATTTTGATGTTTTTAGAGAAGGAGTCCATTTGAAAAAGGCGGCGGTACAAGCTGCAAACAACGTACACATATATTCAATTACTTTTCCTAAAGCTACATAGAAGGGTTGGGTTAGGGCGACCCAAAAACTTTGAGTCACTTGTCAGAAGTGTCGAAAGATGTCGTCGACTTCATGAATACAAATGCCACACATTGGACATTTTTAAATGGTGATCTAAGCTGCAGAATGCAATCATCACCATGTGTGGGCCATACACGATATTCTTTCTCATGTATGGATGTCGTTATAACCAACCTATGAAAGACATCAAAGATACCATGTTCCAAGATAAGACTGCGCCATTTGTCATGAATGATGTTAAAGTACAAAAGAGTTTAGTAAAGAGGTTTGGTGTGTTTGTACCCTTAGTTGAAATGGATTTTGTGATGCAACGCTTATTGTATAACCGTCAGTAGTGTACCCAAGTATCCGAAATGATATTGCAGGACTACGGTGTAGCTCCACGCCAATAAGGCATGCATAACCAAAGTAGTGAGGGTTTGTAGATCATGAATAAACTGTATAAAACACAATCGATGTCTTGTTTCATTCTTTTTGAATTTTACTTTAGACGCTGGAGGATCTATGTGATACCATGTCTAATCTGCGACTGAACCCAGTCAAATTCGCGAATGTTGAGAAACATATACTGGTACCGTATTGGTGATTAAAAACACTCCATAAACGAATTCATCGCCATATGCATCGAAAACAAAGGGAGATCTATCGGACGCTGAAAAATGTGTGACGCTGTGCGATGTCACGTCCGTGACGCAACTAATTAGCAAATACATGTAGTGCATTAATTATGAATCACAACGAACTTAATTCATACCAGGGGCATGAAAGGACACAAGTCTAACATGATGCAGGGTTTTACATCTTTCTGTGGTTTCAAAATTTGCGGAGACAGCACTGAATAAGTGAAAACATGTCAGGTCCGTGACCGTGGAAATGCCCCCGAATAGGTGATTTCATTGGGTATGCCTTCTTAAAAACACGTTGGAAGACTAAAACTGGCGAGTGTCGATTTATAAACCCCAGGTGGTCGAGGCATAATATGCCATCGACCAGAGGGGCCTAAATAAACACCCCAGAACCAACAGACGGTCGAAAACAAACCTGTCCTCACACGGCTTCGGCACGCTCGGGTTTGCTTTTCTGGCATATTGGAAACACCACGGCAGATGTTGAAATAGAAACACAGAAAAAACAATATCCGATGTGAATTTTTTTTTCCGTCTTGACCCACCTGATTATCTCCTGAAATTTCAGGGTAGATTTTACAGAGTATGTTCAAGGCCTATCCGTGTTGGATCTTCCCGAAACCACATTTTCCCATTTTCTTACTAAGGTCGGACCTAAAAGTGGCGCTGCTCACACAGTAGAAGTAACCATTAATACAGTTATTAAGATCGTACAGGATACTGGAAGCCAGAGCAAAACGGACGTAGGCTACGAACTCCGCGCAGGTCGAAAATGCTTTATTGAGTTCGTAGTCCATGTCGTGAAGCATTCTAGGGGTCGTTAGAGCCACGAACGATATAGATATTACCAACATGGTGATTGTAACTTGTCGCTCCTGGTTACTTCTCTTCTGTTGTCTGCCTGTCATGGCCGCCTTCCGCTTCCCCGCCAATGAGACGCCAACAATGATGATGAAGTTACTAACGATGAGGATGAGAGCGGGGACAAAGCCGAGCACGGCTGAGGTTAGCCAGCGCGATGGGATGCCTACAGGGTGTTCTGTGTCAACGTCGCACATGAATACCCGCTGTAAATTTGGATCCCTTTTTTGTAGGGAGGCCATCTGTCGGGGGATACTGGTGACAAGTAAAAACAGGACGAGCACCACCATGCTATTGATGGCTGACTTCACGGTCAGCATCCGTGATGCTTTCAGCGGTATCATCACCACAATCACCCTCTGCACTGTCATGATGACAACAGTCCAGATTGCCAGGCCGTCAAAGAAATAAGTCAGAAAACGAACAATATTACAACCAATTATTCCATAACTTTCCCCATATCCCTCCGTAGCAGAATACAGGTAGTGGTAGATATACCTCACGCTAAGAGCCATGAAATCCATGATAGATAGTAGAGTAATATATAAGTGGGGAGGACTGACTCGCACCCGTTCATAATTTCCAACAAACGCGAGGGTGTTTCCAACAAGAGCTATTGGTATCATGACTGTTACCTGATATTTCAGAATCCTCTTCATTAATCGCAGCTCTGCAATGTGATGTTTTACCAAGTACGCTGCATCACAAGTAGATTCGGGTTCGAAGCCCCATAGAGCCGTGGGATGACCGTCGGTTTTGTTTTCCTGGCCGATAACATTGATAGCCGTGGCATACATGGTCATTCTCGTCAGTGGTGTCGGTGTATCAAAGATAACGTGACAATGACCTGCTCCAAGAAGGTAAAGGAGCCGAATAACGAGGGAAAGAATAAGTCCATCTATAAATGTGGTCTTGTCTACCTTTGCCCCGCTCATTATTTTCTCTCGGTGTTCAAGTTTGCCGCCGATAAAGTTTCCGTACCGAAGTTTTCCAAAAGGTTCCGAAGTATCTTGGGCTACAGGGCCGAGTCATCCCTGCGCCCCTCGGCACGCTGCTTCGTTATAAACGCCACAATTTGAGAATTTCTTTGCGACTTGCCTACAGAATGACAGAACTTGCCTCATCGACGCTCGACGACGTTGAGTAATTGGTCCTTGGACAGGTCTAGTTTGGATATTGTCAACATCCTATCGCCTAGATTTACCACATTCATATCGTCATATAGTATTCATGGAAGATGTGAGCGCTATCCCACATCGTACAAAAACCAAACCAAGGACGATTAAGTGCAAAAAAGCCCCCAGCAAAAATGCCTGGAGCCGTAAGGATCATTTTACGACCGGGCAAAATTATCCTGGCCAATTACCTGCTATTACATATTAACACTCCCGTGCGAATTACGTACATGTACAAGATAATCATACATGTGTAATACCAAATATATATTTTTTTGGTAAATAATATTTTGGGTCGAAAATTTGCAAAATTCGTAGACGACTTATGTTTACTATCATTTTGTGTGTCGTTTTGTGCTCTATGTTGAATTATTTTTTGGTAATATGCTTATTTATCATTCCCAGAGGCTGTACCTTGCGTACCTTTCCCATTGGTGACAATCACGGCACATAGGCCATCTTGACTGGGAACATGGGGGATGAACATGCTCATTGTTCAGTCACAAGTCAACATGCCCACTTTGAGATGAAGGAAAGCGGGAGGTGGCCCATAGACCGAATAAGGGGTAACGAACACCTTGTTACAAACAACACTACCGGTACCACCTCTCTCTATTACAACTAAAATCATGGTTACAGAAATAGAAGAGGCTACCTGCTCGTATAACATTTGATCTCGTGCATATTAATGAGTTACGACAGCGATGTACATGTATAGGCCTACATATCATCGCCAGAAGAACAAAATGACAAATGTTCAAATCGAAATATTCCAGGGCAAGCCTTGAGTTCCTGGTAATATGATTATGGTCAAAATTTCAAGGTCAAAACATTCTGACTTGAGTAATTTTATATGACATATGTATGTGACCCGTATGTCGCTCCTAGCTTGGCAGGTTGAGACTGAATGTTTGTCAGTTTCAATATTGTCTGTCTATTATGAAATCTGAAAAAATCTATTTCTTCTGCCAAATTTGTTGTCTTTTTTACCAGACTCTCGCCTGTCAGCTTACCGCGAGAGGATGGTGAAGCGAGACTAACACATGATAACAATTTGCAGATGATCCAGTCATTGGTTCAGAAGTTACTGCACTTTTTGTGTTTTTGGTTTGGCCCTCTGGTGACCAAGCAAAAAAGAATCAAATTGGACCGAAACTTGGTGCCATTGGTCATCTGACCTAGGGGTACATATGTACGAACTTTCAGACGAGTTTTAGACGAAACATGCCCTGCTAGCGGACGACGACGGACGACGGACGCTCCACCATCATAAGAGCCAGGTGAGCGAAAGGGCACGAACTTCTTCGATTGATACAATATGTAACCCATCCATGTAAACCGTACGAAACAGCTTGAAGTCTTCACCAACTCGGGATGCTGTACCTCAGTTCTTCCTAGCACATGCAGCAAAGAACCCGTCACAATTTTGATTTAGAGCATCGTCACTAGGGTTGTAAGAATCGGATATCTCTTCCCCCTTGTTGTCAACCCACAGCATAGTGGTTAGCCCTGCATTGGCCAAAGCACTCTCGACGTCTTCTCGGCTTCTTGTAAAGTTGAGGAACGTCTCCTTGCCGACAACATAGAATGTACCGCCAAGGACTCCACCAATTATGAAAACTCCACCTGGTTTAAGCAAAGAGGCCACGTGTTTGACATTGGCCCTGTAGGTCTGATCATCCCTGCACGATGATTCGAAACAGAGGCTTGTCGTGACGACATCAAACGGTTCGAACACCAGAGGAGCCAATGGGTTTTCCTGGGTAACGTCACATGGTATCACGTGTTTTATTGCTTTCCGGATGTGATCCTGTCTCTCTTTCCATTTTTCACTGAAATCAGGTCAGAAATACCCACTAAGTGGAGGCCTTTTTGATGGAGTGTTCCACCGACGTGGAGTTTATCTCCACTCGCCGGATTCGAACTGGGTACCCTGCCCATTCTTGCTTCTATTATACAACACAAAAGTGAACAGGGCTCACAGACATTACATGTATTAGCTATTTCAAAAAGTGAAGCTTTCAACACTGGGTTTTTAAAGAAAACTAGAAAAATGAATTTGCTAATTGGACACATGACGCACCTTTTCCCCTCCAAATTACACACGAACTCAATATGGGGTCCCCAATCGAAGGCATCTTTGTCACCATTCACCCATTTCTCAAGTTCCTTTCGAATTTTACTTGAAAAGTCTGAGCAGACGATCTCCGAACATCGACTTCCGGCGGAAATGAAGGAATGGATACTAGCGCCCGTTCCAACGTCGAGAAGTCGGCAGCCATCAGGAATGGATGCAGCAGCTTTAATTGAAAATCAAGTTAGAAGCTCTAAATATGCGAGTGTTAGGACTACCAGGCGTTTTCACTTTGATTGATCGAATTGCTGACTATCAAAAGATGATGAAGAATAGTGGTTGTACATGCTTGACACAATCAATCTAATATTTCATGATTCAAAGCAGGCGCAGATTACGCCCTACATCCTTGTGTAAATTCTATGGAACCTTACCTACTGCTTGATGCCACAAGCGCATGTTACAACAGACTGTAGAAGTCTTGTTCTCATCTACTTGGTAGAAGGTATTGAGGTATGCCTTTGGATCGAAATACGACTTGTAATCCTCTCCTGATCGGACGCAAGATTCGGATAGCCTACCCGCCATGTTGTCCAAGTTTAAAATGGCAATGGCCTTTGACGTGATGAGCTATGTACATGTAGCTCCTGTCACGAGTAGAGTAAAGGATTCAATGGGTTGACCTACTGTAGTTTGTTGAAAGCCATAGATTACCCGCTTTGAAGGCACTTGGGAAGGTCATCGACATTTCAATGGTATTTCCACAAATCAGGAAAATTAACCTTTTCAATAAAGGACATATCTAATAAAGCTAAGAAGGCTATCTTCATATTGAAACATGATTTACCTATTCCCCTTACACAAAACATCAAATTGTCCTTGAAATTATTTAATACAATCCAGAGATTCCGAAGTATCTTGAGATACAGGGCGGAGTCATCCCTGCGCCCCTCGGCACGCTGCTTCGTTATAAACGCCACAATTTGAGCATTTCTTTGGAACTTCCACGTACAGAATGACAGAACTTGCCTCATCGACGACCGACGACGTTGAGACCATATCATCAAGTTATTGGTCCTTTTAATATGAATCCATCGTCAGACTCTTCCACGTGAATCATTTACGCCGCTAGGCTCGTGTGCAAATTAAAACCGTTGTACTTCGATCAATGCGAGATTGTTCTGGACCTTTTGATTAATAAACATTCCAACTCTAATAGGCCTATAATTTCTATCATGTTTGCACATACTGACCTGGCAACACCATAGGGCCTAGTTCGCAAAGAAGGGCATTCTCGTTATTAATACGTTCCATGCATTGCACTGCAAATCGTTGAATACTGTCTGAATGGCAGGAGGCCGTGTTGGAATTGAATGTACATTTTTGTAAACATGACAATCGGTATGACATCAAGGCAGATTGACAACGTAAGAAAGCGTGAGCTTCTTAAATTTTGATACATGTAATTCAGCTAATCCGCAGGAAAGAGCTTTGACGTCGTCACCAACTCGGTGACGTCAATTCTTCCTGGCACATGCAGTAAAGAACCCGTAACAATCATAATTTTGAGCATCGTCACTCGGGTTGTACGAATCGGGCATCTCTTCCCCGTTGTCGACCCACAGCATAGTGGTCAGCCCTGCATTGGCCAAAGCACTCTCGACGTCTTCTCGGCTTCTTGTAAAGCTGAGGAACGTCTCCTTGCCGACAACATAGAATGTACCGCCAAGGGCTCCAGCAATTATGAAAACTCCACCTGGTTTAAGCAAAGAGGACACGTGTTTGACATTGGCCCTGTAGGTCTGATCATCCCTGCACGATGATTCCAAACAGAGGCTCGTCGTGATGACATCAAACGGTTCGTACACCAGAGGAGCCAATGGGTTTCCCTGGGTAACGTCACATGGTATCACGTGTTTTATTGCTTTCCGGATGTGATCCTGTCTCTCTTTCCATTTTTCACTGAAATCAGGTCAGAAATACCCACTAAGTGGAGGCCTTTTTGATGGAGTGTTCCACCGACGTGGAGTTTATCTCAACTCGCCGGATTCGAACTTGGTATCCTGCCCATTCTTGCTTCCATTCAATATACAACACAGAAGTGAACAGAGGGCTGACAGAGAAGACATTATTAGCTCTTTCAAAAAGTGAAACTTTCAACACTGGGTTTTTAAAGAAAACTTGAAAAATGGTTTTGGTAATTGGAAACGACGCACCTTTTCCCCTCCAAATTACACACGAACTCAAAATGGGGTCCCCAGTCGAAGGCATCTTGGTCACCATTCACCCATTTCTTAAGTTCCTCTCGATTTTTACTTGAAAAGTCTGAGCAGACGATCTCCGAACATCGACTTCCGGCGGAAATGACGGAATGGATACAAGGGCCTGTTCCAACGTCGAGAAGTCGGCAGCCATCAGGAATGGATGCAACAGCTTTAATTGGAAATCAAGTTAGAAGCTGTAAATATCGAGTAGTATTAGGTGTTTCTCACTTTGATTGCCCGAAATGCTGACTAGTAAAATCTGATACCAACTACGGTATGCTTGACGTAATCAATCTACAGTTATAACCAACAATATATGTTATACGCCTATATTTTTGTTATAACGTATTTCCCATTAACTAAACCGCCGATAGGCACCGAAAGCACTAATGGTTGTACTTTCTGTGCGGTCCTTGTTAGGCCCTGGGTGGCGTCTCGAGTAACATTCTCAACCAAAGAGTCAAGCTACAAACCTCCTATGGAGAATGTCCTTAGCCTTATAATACCCGCAGCCAGGATGGTCAAGTTCAGACATTTTTTCAGTTACATTCTTTGTAAATTCTATGGAGCCTTACCTACTGCTTGATGCCACAAGCTCATGTTACAACAAACTGAGGATTTCTTATCCTCGTCTACTTGGTGGTAAGCATCGAGGTATGCCTTTGGATCGAAATACGACTTGTAATCCTCTCCTGATCGGAGGCGAGATTCGGATAATTTACCACAACCAGCCATGATGTCCTACATGTAGTTTGAAATTATATTGGCCTTCGACTTGATGAGCTATAGCACCTGCCAGGAGTATGGGCTGACCTAGTTTGTTCGAAGGCAATCGGAAAGGCCATGAATATGCAAAAAGGTAGTAGGCCTACAAAAAGCGACAAGGTTTGTTCNCAGCAGGTTAGTGTTGTTCGCTACGACGTTGAACGGCGTACTCGTATTGAATAAATTATCGCGAGAGAACCGAGGCTTCTGATTGGTCGCACGAGAAAATCCCAAAGCGTTGAACACGGAATCTGGCTGCTTGCTGCAGAGTGTAGGAAGAGGTTAGCGATTTCTACACGATGCATTATGCAGAATGGTTATCATCAGCATACTTCCACCTACATGTATCCCAAACCCCGGGTGAACCCCGGGTTTCTTGCGCATACACCTATTTTTTGCCGTGTCTAGACCCGTGTTTAAAAACCCCGTGTCTATTAGACCCGGCGAGCTCACCGCCATAGTTTTGTAATGTACTGAAAATAGGTGTAAGCGCGCGGTGGGGTTTTTTTCAAGCCCGGGACGACCCGAGTCTAAAAAACTCACCAATTTGGAATAGGTGGAACTAAAGCTATAGATGCTAGATCTGATGATTCTTTTGAATTCGTGAATGTGGAAAACGGACAGAGGATGATTAGGAGTGTCAAACATTTGAGAAAGTGTCCAGATTTAATTCATAATTCACGATACAGCAGTTGGAAATAGTGACCTGGCAATATGCAAAGGGCACTCTACTCGTGAAGGTCGATCTATACCCATTGCATGGCACCAAATTGCCCAACTTAAACTCGTGATAATTCATTGACAACAATGATTACGAAAACATTTCTGGTACGGTACGTTACGTATGAAACATCTAAATGAACTTTCGCCCTAAATAACTGGATCCTATTTCCGGATTGCCCAGAAAAATGACGTTTTTGGAAAAGCACCTTGAGCAATTTTACGCCAACATGCATCGAAGCAAACACTGTTGGAATAGACGCAGCCATACCTAGCGCATGTCGGTAGGCTATATAACAACCGATTTTGGGGTTTTGAAGTAGATTTCCGCGAAATTCCCGAAACATAGAAAATTATGTGGAGCAAAAGCTAAACTTTGTTAATTATAAGCATAATTAGCATAATTAGCATCTTTTTAAAAAATCTGCTAGACGGTCCAGTCTATTAACGTAGAAATAATACAGACGACACTTAAAAGAATTGGTGCTTTGGCTTCTGATGTTAAAAGGGATAGAATTCCAAAGCTTAGGTATCCTACATGTATTATGATGCACCGAAAGTTCAAAGAATCTTGGCTGTCCAAGTGAAAGACCGTCGCCAATTCTCGGATTACTAGTAGTTCTCGGATTAGTGAAGTGGTAATGGCCGATAGACAAAGTAAAATGCATAAGTTTGATACAAAATGTAATCCACATAGAAGTCTTCACCAACTCGGGATGCTGTATCTCAGTTCTTCCTACATGCAGCAGCAAAGAACCCGTCACAGTCATGATTTAGAGCACCGTCGCTAGCGTTGTAAGAATCGAATGTCTTTTCCCCGTTGTTGTCGACCCACAGCATAGTGGTCAGCCCTGCATTGGCTAAAGCACTCTCGACATCTTCTCGGCTTCTTGTAAAGTTGAAGAACGTCTCCTTGCCGACAACATAGAATGTACCGCCAAGGGCTCCACCAATTATGAAAGCTCCACCGGGTTTAAGCAAAGAGGCCACGTGCTTGACATTGGCCCTGTAGGTCTGATCATCGCTGCAGGATGATTCGAAACAGAGGCTCGTCGTGATGACATCAAACGGTTCGAACACCAGAGGAGCCAATGGGTTTTCCTGGGTAACGTCACATGGTATCACGTGTTTTATTGCTTTCCGGATGTGATCCTGTCTCTCTTTCCATTTTTCACTGAAATCAGGTCAGAAATACCCAATAAATGGAGGCCTCACCGACGTTTTTATCTCCACTCGCCACACTCTAAAAACTAAAGTGTTGGAAAATAACGCTGATAAAGTGTTCCATTAGTTTTAACACTTCAGGCGTTGATTAAGTGTTATTTCCACACTTTGAAGTGTACACTCTAAAAACTTAAGTGTTGAAAAATAACGCTTGTAAAGTGTTACATTGTTTTAACACTTTAGGCGTTGATTAAGTGTTATTTTCACACTTTGAATCAATCAACACTCTTAAGTGTTGACTGCCAGCCCTCCATGCACACTCCGCAATCCGGTCACCGTGCGTTCTCATAAACACTCACTGCATTCAGGTATGTAACACTTGCTAAGTGTTAAGAATGTTAACACTTAAGAAAGTGTAGAATTAACACTTAGAGTGCAGTCACTGTGGAGACACTTGCAAAGTGTTATATATAACTCTTTAAAGGGCCTCTAGAGGCAGCTTTTTAGTGCATATTTATATGATTACTAATGCAGAATTGGTGGCATGAGGATCCAACTTGGGCATCAATTTTGAAGTAAAATTTCCTTAATGTCAACATTTTATCCACAATTCATGAGTTCATGGTTACTAGCGCCACCTGTTGCATAGTGGAAGTACTGTTAGTAGCCTAATAGCAAGCTGCCTCTAGAGGCCCTTTAAGAGTTAAGTCCAACACTTTAGTTTTTAGAGTGCAGATTCGAACTATCCTGCCCATTCTTGCTTCTATTATTCAACACAGAGGTGAACACGGCTGAGAGAGAATACATCATTAGCCATTTCAAAAATGAAGCTTTCAACACTGGCTAACCTGAAAAGTGAATTTCCCAATTGGTATTGGAAACGGCACGCACCTTTTCCCCTCCAAATTACACACGAACTCAAAATGGGGTCCCCAATCGAAGGCATCTTGGTCACCATTCACCCATTTCTGAAGTTCCTCCCGATTTTCACTTGAAAAGTCTGAGCAGACGATCTCCGAACATCGACTTCCGGCGGAAATGACGGAATGGATAGTAGGGCCTGTTCCAACGTCGAGAAGTCGGCAGCCGTCAGGAATGGATGTAGCAGCTTTAATTGGAAATCACGTTAGAAGCTCTAAATATGCGAGTGTTAGGACTACCAGGTGTTTTCACTTTGATTGATCGAAAATGCTGACTAGTAAAAGATATGAAGAATAGTGGTTGTTGATACCAACTATGCTTGGCGCAATCAATCAATATATTTCATGTTATTCAAAGTTACGAATAGTAAACCGGACTTTAATTCCAGGGGGACTTTGATCCCTGTCACACCTGGACCAGAATTAGACGATGCACAAACGTCACAAGGATTGTCCTACATGTAGGTAACATTCTCTCGAGCCAAAGAGTCAAGCTACAAAAATCTCCTATGGAGAATGTCCTTTTCTTAGCCTCATGTACCCACAGCCAACATGGCCAAGGAGATCAAATTCAGAGACATTTTTTTTCTTCAGTTTTACATCCCCGTGTAAATTCTATGGAGCCTTACCTACTGCCTGATGCAACAAGCGCATGTCACAACAGACTGAGAATTTCGTGTCCTCGCCTACTTGGTAGTAGGTATTGAGGTATGCCTTTGGATCGAAATACGACTTGAAATCCTCTCCTGATCGGAGGCGAGATTCAGACAGCCTACCCGCCATGTTGTCCTGGTTAAAATGCCAGCGGCTCTCTTCATGATGGGTCAAGTTGATCCAAAATGGCGACTGTGGCAAGAATTTTACAAGATATATATAGGCCATCTTGACCAGTGACTGATGGCTTTAATGCAATGCAGACTAAAGTACAGTCCTAAATTTCACAGTATTGTGGTCTAATATCATGAACCTGAAGACCTAAATCCATCTTCGATGATCGAAGGCCGATCTGCTCTCCACTACACCGCACATCACCCTTCGAGAAAGTGACAGGTCCACGGCGTATGTGCCGCCTCGAGAAGAAGAGGCCAATCAGAATCGGTGTTGTAAAATTTGAATCGTGGTACAAAGAGTTGTAGCCGAAGACCCGATATAAAGTGTCATATGATTGGTCGACCGGTAAAGTTGGCATGGTGCCAAGATACGCCGCCGACTGGTCTGTTTCTCGAAGGGTGATGTGCGATGTAACGCAGTGGAGAGCAGATCGGCCTTCGATTATCGAAGATGCCTAAATCAGTTCCGTGATTAATTCAATTAGACTGGTATAGGCCTACCCGGTCCCAAAATAGCTCAGACGGAGAAAGGGACCGGTGTCCCTTATCATTGAGCTATGTTGGGACCAGGAACCAGTCTAGAATTCCATGTGATTGTGTATCCACTATAAATGCACTCCTGCCAGGAGTGACAAAAGGTTCAATGGGCTGACCTAGTTTGTTTCAACCAATTCGCTCAGCCGGGTTTATTTGGCAAGCATGCTTGCCAAGCAGTTCCTTTTTCGTCCTTATTTGGCAAGTATGCTTGCCATCTAATGCTGAAAACTGTCCCTATGTGGCAAGCATGTCACGCCCCCTAATGAATATTAATCAGAATATGTGCTTGCCATATTATTCAGCACGTTTGGCTATAGGGCAATTGTTTGTTATAACCTTGGAGGAAGTTATAACCTATACAGGTGCAAACAAGGGCCAAAGGTGGGTATCAGTGGGCGGGGGGGGCGCCCCTTCTCGTAACGGGATTAGTGGATTAGACAAAGTAATGAAATGGTCCGTGGACAGACAGCCTACCCGCCATGTTGACCTTGTTTAAAATGGCAGCGGCCTTTGACTATGGCATGATATTCGTTGCAAACAATCCCGGGCAAACGATATTCGACATTCAACATTTTATGTACTCAGTATTTGCATTGGACATACATATTCATGTTTAAAACTTATTATGTGCATAAGGTAAAGTTCATACATGTATTTATGTTCGATGTCACATCCATGCATGTTGTGGTAAAATATCATTGCAACCGATTCAGTTGTTTCCAGACAGTGGCTAGAGGTGGCGTGCAGTTAGACACCTCGCCACGATACATGACAGTTGATACAGAGGTGCCGGACAGTGCATCGCATCTATCGGAACGCGACCACGTGGAACTCGTCCGAGATTTATAGCTCTTTTTCTCGTCCTGATCGCAAACATATCGCCGGGAAATCAACTTCCTGTAGTTTCCATCGTACGTCCTCCTCTCCTGCGCTGTGCGCCGTCGTAGAAGCAACGTTGTTTCCCGAGCTACGGCGTCCGCGAAGTGTTTTTGTGTGGTGTTTGCCCAGGTCAACGAGCGCTGACAGCGGCGAATTCGTGTACAGTCCTCGCACGTGAAAGGCCCAAGAATGTCACAGAAGTGCACTCTTGCCGCCGGTGCATCGACCAGCTTCTTACACCGGCACGGCCTCGAGTCCGACTCATCTGATTTTCCCTCGTCGGCTTCCTCCTTCGACGACGCCCGTCCGTACTCTGCGACGGAAGGGCGGTCCATAGTCTTGACAAAGGATGGGGGAACTTTGTCTCCATTCTCGGACGAGGAAATGGTTCTTGCGTGCCACATCCCGTCTCGGAGAATGGCACGGATTTCCTCCACGGCGCGGCGATCTTTCCCTGGTAGTCGGAGGATTGAAAATGATGGCCGTTGCCATGTTGTACAAGCAGGATGGTGCACCCACGGGCTCGGAAGTGTCATCTGAAAGTGAATAAGGAATTGAAAGATCGGGTAGCCATGCATTGGCTGTCGTGGAAAAGAGACTAGAAACCACTGTATATCTTGTCACTGCTTCATTCTTGACGGTAGAGTGGGCTAGCATTCGATCAACCACAATGGGGATCATAACTACAATGGCACCAAAATCATACAATCGATGCATTTTGTGTGAGAAACTGATCAGAACCACGATGTCAAATTCTTATTGAGGCAGTGGGCTGTGGCCCCCATTTGACCAACGACACCCTTAGGCTCAGTTTACATCGAAGCACACGCGACACGAACACGCAGGCGAACAATGACTTCACAAAGGATTCATCCCCATGAAACCTTTGTTCACCTGCGTGTTCGTGTCGCGTGTGCCTCGATGTAAACTCAGCCTTATACATGTATACAACCAACATGCATACATTAATAAAACAACACCGTAGATGGCGCTCCAGCCGTTGTATAATCTCACATTTTTTAATAGACTGACGTGTTTGATATTTTGCGTATAAAGAAGAAGTTTATATGACGCTAAGCCACCTACTCGCTACCATGTTGACGCGGTGTTTATTGCCGGAGGCTGGGAGTTCATTTATAGAAGATATGTGTTGGCATTTGTCACACAATATTTACATTTATCAGAGAAGGAGAGCGGCTAATCCTTAATATATGTAAAATAATAGCCAATCAGCGGTTTCCGAAAACGAAAGAGGCCTAATCACGCCATCTTCAGGCGGTAGCTGTCATGACAGTATGAATAGCATACAGCCCGGTTTCTTTTTTTACCAGCAAAGTTCGGACAAACATTAGATAACAACTAAATTTTACTGAGTGACCACATTGTCAAGGTGAGACAGAACAAAAACAGGTTCCGACAAACACAATGAAATTGACATGTCCTACGTCATTCGGGCGGTTCGCTATTCCGTATCGTACAAAAAATAGAAAGAAACAGACTCAAAGACTATGGGCCGAATTCATAAAAACTAGCATTTGCTTTTTCTGGGCTTTTTCTTGAAGATGTATTTATAAAGTTTCGCTTATGCTTCATAGAACAAGCAACTCCCTATAAGAATTAGCAGAAGCTTTGTCTTGCAAGCATTAGCTTCATCAGATAGAAAATCTTGCTTGGCTTTATGAGAAAAGGTCATTAGGTTAAGCAATTGATTATGAATATGTTTGTGAGCAAAATCTTTGGCTTGTGCTTCTCCTTGACAAGCAAAAGCTTGGCCTTGGGTCTTTGGCTTGTAAGCTTTTGCTGTGTTTTATAAATTCGGCCCTATGGGCCGTATTCTAGAAGCTTCCTTAACTCTAACGTTTACCTTTAGCTATTGTTTGCAAGGCAGAATACAAAAGCTTAAAGTGGACCTTGAGTTTAGGAGGCTTCTAGAATACGGGCCTATGAATACATAGGCCTATTGGCTAAAGTTGTCCCATCCGAAGTAGGACATCTGTCAATATGATATCAGGACAGGATATAAATGTTTTTACTGATATCCCAAGTCTAACTCATCGTTTCTACATGTATACTTCTGAGTTTATCAGAAATCGATTCGCTGAGGCTGATAACGAATTTTCATGTCTACCGCCCCACTTACATTGTTATCACAGACAACACGTGTTGAGGAAGAATGCTATCTTGTACATCGACGTTCCATTTTAAAACCCTGAGGCTTTTAGTCTTCAAGATGTCACGAATGTTACGAAGTGTGAGTGTCACGATTGTAAAGTGTAGAAAATGGAAATGATAAGGTTAACGTAAAAAATGGTGAAAGGAAGGGTGTATTCACACATCCCCGAGCGAAGCTATCCAGTGAAACGTTTGCATGAGAACGTTTGCTAGGAAAGGAAGATCGACCTCCTCATCGGGCCTTCGATTGGTAGCAGTTTTGGATGGAAATAAGTGATCTAAGACAAGACATCTTGGCTTAACTGGGTTTAGAATCCCCCCCCC
>NMRB01000140.1:432763-464102 GCA_002633025.1 Notospermus geniculatus
GATCAGGTGACGCCCAAGTGGGACACCGTACAGTGATATGGAAGTACGATCAGCTGACGCCCAAGTGGGACACCGTACAGTGATATGGAAGTACGATCAGGTGACGCCCAAGAAGGACACCGTACAGTGATATGGAAGTAAGATCAGGTGACGCCCAAGTGGGACACTCTGCAGTGACATGGAAGTACGACGTCCAAGTGACGTCACTTCCTGTCAACAACGCTAATTGCAGAGTGCATCTCGGGCTGAATTAAATATAGCACGTTGTAGCCTACTTGATTCCGTTTATATACCAAGTCATCGATTATTGATACATATATCCCGTTTAGCCCGGGGAAATGAAAAAAATCAAGTTTCAAAGTCATTTTCGCTCCTGTGCAATGCTTTTCCGACAAGGTTGCAAGCCTATCCTTGCCTATCTTGAACTATCCAAGGAGAAAACCGCCCGAGAAAAATCCATAGCAACAATCTAGGTGCGTTGTTTTTTAAACGTCATTTCGATTTATAGGCTGGATTCAATCAAAAGCAGCACCTTGTCATTGCATGACGTCATTAGAAATCAATGCACTGCACCCAATCTACTCTGGGTGCTTGGAGGCCTAGCGCCTGCTAAAACGCGGGAATAACCCGAACCCGACCAATGAATCAGGACAAGGCACCAGTCGCCATGACCTTGACCCCTGACAACGAATTTGATTGGCACTCACGATTTCGCATCCGACGACAGTGTTGGACAACACTGGCGAATGCAAAAACCTGAGAACCAATCAGAGCGCTTGTTTACTCGTAACGGTCATTTCGATAGGCTGAGGCCAGGGAAGCACCGTACGGGGTAGCGTTATACCATTGAATAGAGAATAAGTGTCCATGGTTTTGCTTCTGAAAGCCCTCTTGATACACCTTGCATGGGCTTTGTCCGAGCATAAGGGAGTCCCCACAGAACTAGGCTTAGAACTGAACGTAGTTGACACATGGCTATAATTCATTGATTTATTATAACCCACGTTTACCTTTTAAGGTTGACAGAAATTGATAGACATGATGATCTAAGTGTAGTACATCTTTGAAATCTTGTTTGCCATCTCCCTTATATGGTTCGGTTTTATTTTTGAATGATCTAGGGAAATAAATGCTTTTTCCCTTCCGAGGACAGCTTTATAGTGGTTGGCGGTCAGTGTCATCAGAGGAGAGCCAGCCAACAATTTTGTGCTGGGCGAAAAATGTACGGCGTACTGCACAGAAAGTGCAGTGCATTCTGCATTCAGTCGAAGTTCTCTGTGTCTGCCGAAAGTAATTGAACATCGCGAACAACTTGAGCGTCGTGAACCTTTAATACCTAAAGCATCTTCCCGAGATGCGGCGGTTTCATCATTTTGTCAAACGCCTTCTCGCAGTCATCAGCAAGAGGCAGAAAAATAACACGTCTTTCCATCAGAGCATCCGCCTGACAGTATTAAAATGTGATAGAAATTAATCAAATAAATGCATCGTGTAAACAAACGTCATTTGCACATTTTCTCTTGGATAAGTAGAAGGAATACTGCTTCAATTTTTCGCATTCCTTCAAAAATCAAAACGCCATCAACGTCAGCTCATATTTTGTTCGTGGCACTTTAGTGTAGGTGTTATAAGTGACATTAAGCCACATGTCGCTAATGACAAGAATGAATCGAAAAATTCCGGAAGCATCGAGTTGTTAGTTGTAACAGAAAGCTTTCAGTTATTGAATGATCACGTGTTAGCTCTTGTGCAAATAAGAAGATAAAAGGGTGAAATGTACGCACTATACGCTTGAGCAAATATCAGTCTTTTTGAAATCTATAATTATAGTCTTTTTGATGTAAAGGTATGCAATAGTATATGTAATCAATACCAACACGCAAGAGGACACATCCAAGTGTTTGCATACGTCACAGGCAGAAGATACAGTGACTGGATTTATTGGTTTGTCAGTTGCAGAATGACACTGTGCGTGTAATCACGGGAGGCGCTTTGCTCTTTGAGAAACTGCTGTTCCACTGAGACTTTTGACACAAAGGACCTCATTGAATCCATCGATGACATTGATTACACCATTGTAAACGCAGCTTTCCATTTCCATTAACATTCTCAACGGTATACACCAACCAGGAGCCAAAGGTATCTTCCTTTTGTTTGCCCCAGTGCGTTACCGATCTAGCTTTTGAAAGCCATGCTTCACGGATGTTGCTGATAATGTATGTAATTACTAAGGGGCTACAATCCGATTTTTCGCCTTTCAAAACAGACGGCAGTAAGAAGATTACCTACTAATTTCCACGGAGCGCATCAACGTTAGAGATAAGTTGCGGGCTGCTGTCTTTGATGAGCTAGTTGTGTTCAATCCCAGGGGACTATGACACTGCCGAGGGGCGGATAGTCGAGAGGCAGCTTTGACATCACTGCACGTAAGAAGTAGGGTTCGTTGACATCATCTTGCCAATTCTTCCCCGTCCATCCTAAGGATAAGCCATGCTGCTACTGGTCAAGTCGATTTTGCTTCTCGTCACCGCTGGTAAGTACTTTATACCTCAACTTCCTGTTAATCTTTGGTCATTATAGGCGTGTGTGTTGTTGTGAGATGTCACTGTAATTACCTGGGACGATGGTCATAGGGTACCCAAGAAACAAGTTATATTTTCTAAAGGTAGATAGGAGTCACCAAAGCCAAAGAGGGTTATTCTCACTAGGCCTACTGCATATCCGAAATAAGTAAGAAGGTCCACATCGTGGACGATTGTCTTCCCCGCGAGAAAGGCCTAGTTCCGAGTTTATGATCACTTAACTCCCCGAAGAACTACTGGTGGGTCGTACCATTGCTGAGTAGGAACAGGAATGACGAGAAAAAATGACCGAATGTCTGTATTCAGAACAAGTGAACCAATATATGATCGTCAACATCATCAACTTAATTCGCCATCGTTGGCATCCCTACCAATAATCTGTGACACAGATGCATCTGCTCCCAGGTTTCCGGAGACAGTTTCTACCGTTAGGCCTCGGTCTATAATTTGAAGAAGCTTTTTTCAGATGGTTGATACCGACAGTCGTTCGACTAATAAAATCACCATCATACATGTAGGATGGATGAACACTTTAACAGAAGATGCTGTCTGTGGACTCCGTGTCGGTAGATGAATTAGGGAATAAGCTACATGGGCCTGAAACCTTTTGCAGGCTTTGGTCGTCGTATAATTTGATCCAAAACATACGAAGAGAAGCTCAAAATTAAGGGACGTTACACGTCCGTCATTTCAAAAGACGTTTTCAATGAATTTCATAATATGAACACATTTTGTCAGTAATGAATGATATCATGTTGCTGTCAACCATTAACTGATACATGTTGTTTCATCTATGTTCGAATCCTTTGATCCGAGTCGTGGGTGGAAATGACGTTGGCAAACTCATCATGGCCGCGTTTTACGTATTAATCAACGGCCTTGACCGAAAAGATGATGTTTTGACGGAATCTTTGTTTTTACATGTAGTTCTAATAGGCCGTGAGACATGACTGGAAAATATGGCTATTTCTTGATTTTTGCAGCGTAGTTTTGGTAACTAAATATTTCCTCCTGTTTTATATGAAGATGGACATGCTGAACACATTCAGCTGGTTACCACATAACAAAACCTGCACATTTCCAAGATGGCCGCCCTTTTAAGGGGCCAAAGGGATTAACAGTAGGGGTCAAAAATTTGATGTCTTCAAATCATATCAACATGGGTATCAAATTAAAGGTCTCAGTGAGTACAACAACATGGCATCGGTTTCATTCCTCAAAATGTACACTGCAGCCCTTAAGGGGGTCAAAAAGGGCCTCAAATCCGGCTTTTGACCCCTTCTCACTAGTTCCACGGAGGCTGCAGGTGGATGAAAATATTTTTTTTCAACATTGCTCTCATAGACCTTCAAAATGATACCCATGATGACACCCTTTGGGTGACCGTTCTCGAGATTCCAAAAAGGGTCCAAAAAGGGTCCAAATTCAGGATCTTGAAAACTGTTACCCAAAGGGTCTCATCATGGGTGTCATTTTGGAGCTCTATGAGAGCAAGGTTGAAAAAAAATATTTTCATCCACCTGCAGCCCCTGTGGAACTTGTGGGAAGGGGTCAAAAGTCGGATTTGTGGCCCTTTTTGACCCCCTCAAGGGTTGCAGTGTACATTTTGGGGAATGAAACCCATACCATGTTGTTGTACTCACTTAGACCTTTAATTTGATACCCATGTTGATATGATTTGAAGGCATCAAATTTTTTACCCCTACTGTTAACCCCTTTGGCCCTCTAAAAAGGGCGGCCATCTTGGAAATGTGCAGGTTTTGTCTTGTGGTAACAAGCTGAATGTGTTCAGCATGTCCATCTTCATATAAAACAGGAGGAAATGTTTAGTTACCAGAAGTACGCTACGAAGGTGAAAAATAAATGGGCATGTCTCACGGCCTATAAAAGATATTCTATAATTGGTTACACACTTCATTAAGATGACAGTATTGACGAATTTTGGTCCCAAAACAAAACTTTCTTCGTTATTTCTACGAGGGTAACACCTTTTGTCAAGGCAATTTTGCAAAGGACCGCGATTATAGATAGAGGCAGTGGATTTGTAGATTCCAAGATCTGGATATGCAGATATAAAAATGAGACATAGATATATAAAACTAATGAGAGACAAGACAACTAGACAGGTCTCCCAAGACGACTGAGGACAGGGCCCGATGGCCGTAAGGCCGTTACCACCGCCTCACGTCTTGGGTTGGTGAGTATCGGCAGAAATACTGCACTTCTGGCGAGGCGGGCTGCTCTAAATGCCCGGAACCTCGAAGGGTAACGTTTGAGTCGACACCAGCGCCTCATGGCTAGCATTATTCTTATTTGCAGTTTGTGCTTCCGGTCAAAACGCCGACGATGACCTGAGCCCGCGTCTTCCGCGAACCTTTCTTCCCTACCACTATGACCTTGAGCTCCAGCCCGACATCTACGGTGAGGAGGAATCGGAGTTCTACAACCACGGGCGGGTCACCATCCATCTGTATTGTAACAAAAGTAGCGACCGTCTCATATTCCACGTCCGAGATTTAAACATTGAAGAGGTACTTTTTGGTAACGAGGGGGGTTATTCACGACAACCTGAACTGCTGCGTTGGGAGACGGACAGACGGAGAGACTTTTTCATCGGATACTTAAGCGAACCGGCGACGGAAGCACAAAGATATTTCATCATCTTGAAGTTCAGTTCACAAATGAAGTTGGATCTGAAAGGCATCTACTTTAGCAAATACAAAGTCAACGAGCACAAAACTCAGTGAGTAATTGAACATTTTACAACATTCGGTAATATGTTGTAGTTGTAAGGTAACGTAATGTGGTTTATTGGTCAACATAAATGTACAGTGATAAGGGCCCAAAGCAAAGCATTCGCGACCCCAAATGTTCACCGTTAGAAAAAAACGGAAGATTCTACAGAATAGTCTGTGCAGCAGAGTTTCAAGCACTTTCTGTTTAGTAAAGGATTCAGGGGTCAAAGGAATATTATGCCATTGCCCATGACCCTTTGTTTGAAAGGTTCCTCCTAAGTGTAACATAAAAGCAGAAAGTGCTTGAAACTCCACTGCCAGAAAATTCTGTTAAATTCTTCTGTTTTTTCTAACAGTGTTGCCTTGTGTGTACAAGGGGAAGAGTGGCTCAAATGTTGCCGTAATTTGTAGTTCACTGTATAGGCCTACAGCAGGGTAAAAATCGTGTTGCTCAGGTATATTTTGTTCAGATGTTGCACAATTTTGCCTGTGCACACAAAGCTTTTCAGTTAGTTTCATTGTCAATCCGCGGTTTCTGGAAGTCTCAAGTGCCTGGCACACTCCGTTACAACAATTCAACAGGCGGTAGAGGTTAATGTTGTAAAGAAGACTATCTGTGATATGTCATATTCATCCATACCTACAAGAGATTCAGCTTGTCTTGCCAATGACAAAGAAAAAACTAGTCATCAGAAGATTACATGCCCACATCTTCCGCGTCTATCGTTCATGACATTTTTTATCGGCGACGTCAGGAAAAACTAGGTGTCGAAAATGCGAAAAAGGAATATGACGCTGTCTTCCCTCTTCCCACACCTAATATGCCCTTATCCGTCTGTCTGGTTTTTAGCCACAAAATGAAGCTCTGATGTTTGTTGGGTTTTTTATCACGCGAGGATAACAAAGATAAACCAGATTATCACCAACAGGAAGTTAATGAATGACCATATACTGCTTCTTCCTCCGCAGTCCCTACGTATCCTCTGCTGCGATTTCAAGCCTGCAGCATACGTAGCAATTTTACTACTCAGCTATTCCATTGCTACCAATGGGGCTGGAAAAGGTTTTAACATGCACAGACTGCTCTATTGTTATCATCACTGACTTGGCTTTACAATAAGGGCCGTATGCACCAAATGAAGATTATCTTGAACTCAGGCTGAGCCACAACTTTTCCATTGTCACATCACGCCCTGGCAAACCTGAACAATTGAAAAGTTGCGGCTCAACCTGAGTTCAAGATAATCTTCGTTTGGTGCATACGGCCCTAAGGCTTTTAGGCAATTTGGCGAAGACAATACAAAGAAGTGGTGACAAAAGACTACTAGTATTCTGACAGTTGTCCAATGGATCACTCTAGGGTGGTATGCACCAAACGAAGGTTATCTTGATCTCAAGTTGAGCCACAGCTTTTCTATTGTTCAGGTTTGCCAGGGCATGATGTGACAATGGAAAAGTTGTGGCTCAACCTGAGTTCAAGATAATCTTCGTTGATGCATACGGCCCCAGGTGTGCTGATATAAACCTTTAGTTCTAAGCCCTAAACCTCCTGTGCGAAGATTTTCAACGGCAAGAAGGAACCCTTGCTCATTGCTTCGCTAGCAACCCCATTCCGCGGATCAAACTTGCTTGATTGTCCATATCCATTGCTCATATTGCTGGCGTTGCCTCGTGTATGGTCAAAACAACGCCACAAATTGCTTCCAGCAGGCCGTTGCTGGCACTGCGCAGTGTAACACCTCGCGTATACTGCGGAGGCTTCAGCCAAAGTCATTACAACATGGTTGACGTGATTTCATCTGTGTCCTCGCAAAAACGCTAAGATGACGACAAGGAAAAAATAGAGATATCGCAAAAGCAGGCAGCTAAGAAAAACGCATATGTACCTTATTTCCGTTGCCCCTACAACAATGTGCTTTCTACGGTCTTCGCCGACAAGTTTTTTAGGAGTACTGTCGACGTGTCCGCCTGCTCATCTGCGTTACCCACGGAGCAGCTCCGTAAGAAAAAACATAAGCGCATTATAAAACATTTTAAGAGATTTTGAACCAAGTTAGTGTGCACTTAGACTAATGAATACGAGAAGATTACTGCATGTTTTTAACACGATATATTTAAGGTAAATACCCATTAGCTGGTATTTTCCCGGTGCATTTTGTCTATTTAGAGTTGACAAAAGAAACATATGGGAATTATAGGGTGACATGCACCAATGAGATTGTGTGCGGGGGTGACTAACACCGAGCACCGTCCTACACCAACATGGCGTCATGGTTACTAAGGATAAGTTCTAACATCCATTGCAAAAATAATGAAGAACTGCTTCATGACTGCGTCACCCATGCCATATTGAACGGTTGCACAAAAATGTAACCAACTTTGAACAGAACGCACCGTAGTAGGCGTAACTCACTGATGGAGTACTCAGGAACGGTACACTCCATCGCTTCATAGAGCCGTTACCTTTTTCGTGGCTTTTGTGACGACGCTAGTAGGAAACAGCGGCGTGCTCTACTGAGGGGACAAGTATTAAGTCTGATAGGCACACCTTCACAACTACACCCGAAAATTCACTACACGAGATAGGTAGTTTGACAAGATTTAGGCGTGTAAGTGTTGTGATGAGGATTCAAGCATGACCATCGATATTCCAATGGACATTTAACCCGCAAATACATGCAGTATTTCGCCATATACATGTAATTGATCGCTTATAAACATGTACTGAATTTTTTTACCATTTTTGAAAGAATGGATATACATGCATTGCCGCTGGCATTCCCATTGAAAACTATTTTTAGCGAAGGCGTCGAACATTGCAGAGCAAACTATTGGGTATATCGTTTACGCATTTTCAAGTAAAAATAGTAACGTTCGATTTTGATTTTTAATGCTTAAAAATTCGTTGAGACATTGAGACATTGGATATTGCTGACTTTTTCAACGAAATATATGTGTGTACTTGTCCTAACAGTGTAATGTGTAATGTATGGAGCAGGGTTTATGAAATAAAAGGGGCTGGGAACTTATGGGATTAAAGCACAACGGGATCCCACACGCCAACTGGAATGGAATAACACGAAAAAAATGTATCATGATATCTAATTATGATAAAATGATGTCAAATATAGTGTGGTGGACCAGTCCGTTTTAAAGCCCTACAAGATTTTAGATGTGCAATTCCATATATGTTTACCAGGACTTGCTCCCACAGCTGCCGCCCTTAATTTTGAGGTTTCTTTATTTATCATTAGTTAAACTTAGCTGCTTCGTAGAAACGGTTGCTTCAATAAGGTTTGAGGTGACAGCCCGTTCGAGAAAGGACACCGCAGCACTTGCAACAAGCAAACAGCAAAGTGTTTCGACGCCGAGTTTAATAATTCTGCTCTTTGGAAGTTTTGTTTCGTGTTCAGTCGACAAGCCAGTTTGATACTCCGCCGCAAGTTTTGCTTAAGGGGACTTTTCAATTTCCAGGTATGTGGCCGCAACCAACATGGCGCCGACGTACGCCCGGCGGGCCTTCCCCTGCTTTGACGAGCCTTCCTTCAAGGCATCATTCAGGGTGTCAGTACTCAGGAAGTCATCACATGTCTCCATCTCTAACATGGGTTTGTCGGATACCGGAGAAAGGTGAGTGGTATCATCTTGTCTAGGCTGGTGACAAATTTCTTCTGGGTTGTCGGGGGACATCTTACTAAAGAAGTAGATGAACTGGAGGGCATTTTTAACCAAGGAAACGGGAAACTTATGTAGCTAAACAACCACAGAACCTTGGGGCAATTTTCGTCTGCCGAATGAGCTGGACACATTTTTGGATTTTTTGGTTGCTAAATGTTGATGAGGATATTTCTTGTGTCCTGGTACTTTATGACAGGTTGTCTATTCGAGTAATTTATCCTAGGGCCACATTCAACACAAATAAACAGATTGGGGGTTTTGCTTCTTTCAGGCACGACGGATGGATCCAAGACAGATTTGAGAAAACACCCATCATGTCTACCTACTTGGTTGCAGTTGTCGTTGCTGAATATTCATACGCTAAGACCAAAACTAAACGTGGGACAACGGTAAGAGCCATCTCTTGTCAAGATGACTAGTGGAAGGTTGTTGTACCGGCAGAGCCTTCTCGGGAACAACTTGGAGAATACCTTTATCACATGTAGTCTGGACATGCTACGACAGATGGGGCTATTGGCAGATAGGAACTTTACCTGCCCGAACCGTCGTCCACAATGTTTACTGCCTTGTAGGCCTACTTGTATACTTTACGATCCTCTGGTTTCAGATTCGAGTTTGGGCGAGGCCCGGCGAACTCCACAAGACAGGCTTAGCTTTACACAGAAGCAAGCAGATACTTGAACATATGGAAGATTACCTTGGAGTACCGTACGAAATCAACAAAATTGGTAAGTTGCACTTATTATTATTTTGCCAAAGAATGTGCAAGAGACGGCATCAGACAAAGAAAAAAGATGACGTCCTGTTGTGAGTCACAATGTTATCGCGTCGTGAACACATCAGACTTGTTCAAACTGAAGCTTCGTGGTAGAAAAGCAACCATACCTTCAAGATGAAACCATTTTTTCAGTAATTACAACAACTTTGGAACCTTTCCACCTTATGACCAATATGACATGAAAACTCAAACTTCTTGTTACAGACCACGTGCCGATACCAGACTTTCTCTACGGAGCTATGGAGAACTGGGGGTTGGTGACATACGCCGAACCCTCTCTTCTGTTCGACCCGAACAAGGCGAGCACGGCCGAGAAAAATGGCGTCCTCTACATATTGGGACATGAGATCGCGCATCAGGTTAGTAATGGCCGAGTTTTGAACGTACAAGTGCAGCCATTGACAAAAGTCCAAGACCCTTTCTTTGGCCCTTTTCTAAAGTTGTTTGGCTTGACGTTCTTCGTCGAAGGAGGCATATTTGTATACGTCAAATAGCAACTCGTCTCAAAGATCTGCCAATGGCCACAAGCCTGAACTGTTTATTTCAAAGATGTGGCAATAATGCAGTGCCATTCCTTTACTTCTTCCAGTGGTTTGGTAATCTGGTAACGATGAAATGGTGGAATGACTTGTGGATGAAGGAGGGCTTCTCAGAGTTTGTTGCTGCTAAGGTACTACCTCATGTCGACAGAGACTTCTCTGAGGTAAGTAAAAAAATACTGAAAAAGCTGACAAGTTTCGGTTTTCAAGGTAGAAGAAATCTCAGTTACTTCCCGAGTATACCCATGGCACAAAAAAGAAGCCAGAACGTGTCGTGAGTCGAACATCAACATCCCAACAACTTTCACTTCTAGGACAAACAAGTTTTCAAGCAAAGACGCTACGCGGGCATGAAGGATAGTTTCCGTTCGTCCCACCCTATGGACCATCCAAACATAAACTACGCTCAAGATGTCAGACTGGTGTATGATAGTATAACCTACAACAAAGGTGGACTGGTCATAAAGATGCTACACTTTATACTCGGTGATGCGACTTTTAAGGAGGCAGTTCGGGTAAGTACATTAGTGGATCGACTTTGTAACAACGAGAGATGGGGTTTGGGCTATAGCTCAGACTCTCTCGGCATCACTCCTGAACTCGCACGGGCAAGCAAGGGCTGACGAATGCGAAATTAGGAGCGATGCTGCATGGCCTGACGAACTCATGATGAGCAGTCCAGTGTTGGCAGTCGTGTTCAAAAGCCATGATGTAAAGAGTAGAAGCATTGCACGACGCATTATTCGTTAAATTACCAGAATCTAACTACCATGAATACTCTGGAACTACAACGGAAAAAGTATTGAGATGCAACCATTACCGATCGACTTGGTGATCCCATTTTCCCTTTTATTTCTCTAGCTCTATATCAAGAAATTCTCCCATTCTTCTGCGGACCTTCAGGATTTGATACGTATTCTAGAACAGGTATGTAATATAAAAAAACTAAAAACCTTCCTCTGGGTTGAAACCCGTCGCTTCCAAAAGAATTGGCGTGATGGAGATTACCTAACTTTTCTCTGCTAAATACAGTACGGCAAACGGCTCTACGGCCCTTATATATTACTACCATTGTTCCAGCATTTTAATTTTTTCTTGTAGGTTATTGCAAAATATGGCGATCGAAACGGAAGCAGGAAATTGGATATAGGTCACGTGATGAGCACGTGGGTGAATCAAATGGGTTACCCTCTTGTGACGATAACGAGGCACGGCAGGAGAGCGCATGCGCTACAAACTCGGTTCCTTCTCGACCCGAAGAAAACCTCTGTGAGGCACTTCGCTACGGAACATGAGTAAGTTATGAAAAGCAGATAAGACAAGAAGCACAGAGCATTTGAAAAATTTCATCATTGAAAAAGTGATTTTTTTTTTGCCTTGTAGGTGTATTTCAAAATTCACTGATTTGTTTTAGGCCCAAGACATATTTCTCCATATTGGGTATAAATGTGAATGGTGAAGCCGAGTGGTTTCAAGATATTCCTTGATATCTGGTGACTTTTTACTTTCGAACAAGACTGTACAATGACCAATCTGGCGTTATCTAAAAGGCTTTAGCTGAGGAAGTGATGCCGAGACATCGTCGCGTTCCGAGCAACCGGGCACCAATATTTCTGGACTTCGTACACTAAACTTGCTGCAATGAGATTTTCGTCCAATTTCAGCTACAAATGGGAAATTCCTCTTACATTCACTACCAATGCCACATACAAATGTAAACCAGACAAGATCTTCTGGATGCACAAGAAGAATGGTAAGTATCGGATCAAGATCATGTTGATAGTTCAACTTAAGAATTACTGTCGTTGATGGCTCTGTGCATAGGTAGCGTGGTCACTTTGCGATAGGTGACTGTGGCTAGGCTAATTTTATCTTGAGCAGCTACCAAAAATTAAAGGCAACTCGCCCGTACTTTTCGATACTACCAAAGAACGTCGAATACTCTATCAAAACCCACCTTCAACATATGCGGAAGGAGCCTCACTCAATACTCATTTTAATTCTAGTTACCCTTGGCAAGATGCACGGTGTATCGGCCTACCCCCAGGACTGGCTCCTGGCAAATGTTGGCATGAACTCCTTCTACCGCGTCAACTACGACAGGAGGAATTGGCAGTCCCTCGCCGAGCAGCTCGACAAGGATTTCAACGCCATTCCCTACATCAACCGGGCACAGCTTATTGACGACTCCATTACACTTGCCAGGTAAGTCATCAACGCCTTACGAAGGATTTTTACGAAGGTTCTATCTTCTTGGCCAGTATCAGGCAAGTATTTGGTATTTGGAGATCACGTTCTGTAGCAAACACGAGGAAGTCAACATAGCATCGCCTGTGCGATGGCGACTTCTGATAACCTCAAGAAAGCTGGTCGAGCGACGCCGCTTCACGAAGTGTATAATGAAACCCGCCTGTAGTGGCATTTTTTGGCTATATCCGTAAGATCAGGCCCGTAGCTAGCATAGGGACAGGGGGGGGGCAAATGCCCCCCCCAGGCCAGTTGTTCAAAAAAAAATTTTTTTCAGCAAAATCAAATGGGATAAAAGATCAGTATTGTTCGTGTCTCAGAACGCAGGAAATTGACCTCAAATTGCATCTCAGAGCTTCTAATTTTCAAAATTTTTCTGGGGGCCCGCAAAACAGACCCCTTCGCCGCTGCCCACGTTCATAGAGCTCATCTGCTTAAAATGCCCCCCTACCGAAAAAAAGCTAGCTACGGCCCTGAAGATATATGGCCTACACGTAGACATTACACCAGGATTGGTCCACAGTTTAATTACAATCACTGTATATCAGCTCTTGCTAATCACCATGCATCCTTTTACAGAGCAGGACATCTTGACATGGTCTACGCCTTCCGAATCTGCAAATTCCTCCGCCACGAAAGGGACTTTTTACCATGGAACATCTTCCTGACAGACACACAGTACATGCGAAACATGCTACGGTTCTCCCCCTCCTACTGGGACTTTAGGGTAAGTGCTCACTTCCTCTATAGACGTTTGTTACGTTCCTCCACGTGAGAGTTGGTTCTCAATAAAGAGTTTTCGCAAAGCCCCCGAAACGCCAACGCGAACGCCAATCCCATTGTTCGATGCCGCAAAAGAAGGCACAGAACAAAAGGATAGACGTTCGCGTTGGCGTTTCGGGGGCTTTGCGAAAACTCCCTAATGGTGATTCATCATTGCTGATTTCAGTACACTTTACGCCAAGAGTTACATAAATGACGCGAACGACTTTCACAGTTTCTACGAGGTCTATGAAACGTATCTCCCGAAATAAAACTGTATCAGTTACGTGCCTACAATTGCGTACTTATGCATTAATTCCAATCACAGATCTACTATAAGTTGCATGTATCTCCTGAAATGAAGCATGAGTTACGTGCCTAAAATTGCGAGTTATCTGTTCTATAGGTAACATTTCGAAGTTTCGAGTTTATCACCTGAAATAAAGCATTAGTTACGTACCTATTGTATCTATGGCATCACAATCAATTTGACACGGACAAAATGCAATATTAGGGAGTTTTCGCAAAGCCCCCGAAACGCCAACGCGAACGTCTATCCTTTTGTTCAGTGCTCTCTTCGTGGCATCGAACAATGGGTTTGCGTTCGCGTTGGCGTTTCGGGGGCTTTGCGAAAACTCCCTAATTTTTGGTGCAAAGTTAGGTGCACTGTACCTGAAAAGGAAATCAAAGCGAAATAAGACGTAGGCCTAGATGTAGATGGCCCTAATAATGCATAAGAAAAATGGTCTTGGGTATAAAAAGGCGGCCTACCATCCCTAGTAGGCCTATGTATCTACATGTACACTATACGTCATCGTTGCCAGCATCGCTGAGCGCGAGAGTATCAACACAATAGGCCTACCTAGCACTCGATTTTTTTTCAACCTACAACCGCATCATCATCAACTATTTTAAGGGCCGTATGCTTGGGTCGGACTTCAGCCACACTTTCATTATAAAGTCTGACTGTCTTTTCTCAATAGACAAGTTGCGAAATCAGCGGCCGCCATGTTTTTTATGGACTTTTTGACTTTGCTTGGGTTTTTCAATGGGATTTACACTGTCAGAGGCGTTCAAAAAAAGAAAGGTCATACAGTAAGCCACTAGAATTACATAAAGATATTTTAGCAAGCAAGCAGCTAATAAAATACATTCGAATTATATTTGAAAAAGTTCGAAAATTCGGCCAATTCCACAAAAAAAATGGCGGCCGCTATTTTCGCAACCTGTCTATATTTCAAGCAAAGAAAAAATCTAACTTCAGCTATACCTTGGGCTAAAGTGCGAAACAAGCATACGGCCCTTAGAATGATAAAGAATCTTTCAGTGGCATTCTTCCTAATTAACGACTCTACTCCTGAAATATCAAAATGTTATATCACTGATATAGGCTACACAGTGACAAAGTGCGCCGTTAGGTGTCACCAGTCAACTTCCGTTCCTGTAGAGATTTACTTGGCATAGATGATCTCTTGGATAGGATTATCAAGATGCTTTTCATCCGTCTCAAATTTGAATCAACTTTTGGGCCGGTCAGTAATAGTGAGAGTACAAGTCTCACACAAACTCCGAGTGCTTGAGCACGCCATCATGGTTGTCAACAAGAACGGATGTGACGTCATGTTACAATGCTTGGTTATGGTTAAGACGATGGATGACATGATATTGGCTTGGCTGTTCTATTTTACCCCCACTTAAAATAGGGTGAAAAAGTAAGAAAATATCATATTTTATGCAAATATTTCCTACAAACAATCATGAAGATGTTGAAATTGATTTGTTTATTAATATTATGACAAATAATGTCTGTAGGCTACTCTTTCAGAAAAGCAAAAGTTAGGGAATAATTTCGCTGTTTTTATGCTGATTTCGAACATTTTGCAAAAGTCCTTTGTTTTCCTAATAGACCACTTGCGCAAGTCGGCCATTACAGCCAGAAGGTGTAAACAAACCTTGGGCCTAGTGCATTGTGCCGACGGTAAGCACAGGAGCCAACTGTACAAATGCATTAGGCCCCCTAGGGCGAGGCTAATGTTGACACCCTGGGCTGATAAGCGCAAGGGGTCTATTAACACAGTTGATGTCATGTTTTTTACATGCCACTATCTAGTTTATACTATAAGGTATAACACCTGAAATTTTCGTGAAAATCAGCCACCTGTGAGGTAATGGAAAATTAGTTGACAATCTTAACACCGGTATATTCACAATTATTTTAGCGCAATATCATGTCACAGTTTAACATAACCTCCCTACCTTCCCACTGTGTCTTCAGGTAGAGGCAGGGCGTCCAGGATTTTATCAATGTTTGAATGTCGCATGTTCCTTCGTAACATTTTGTATCCTTATAATCATATATCCTCAAAGAATTTAAATCCAAGAATTTCACAGACACAGCGTTCCTCTTTTGATAATCTCAGTGACACACAACTCAGGCCAGTTTGGGTTCAATGTAAAATATAGAGTTTTCGCAAGGCCCCCGAAACGCCAACGGCGCGAACGTCTATCCTTTTGTTCGGTGCTCACTTCGTGGCATCGAACAATGGGTTTGGCGTTCGCGTTGGCGTTTCGGGGGCTTTGCGAAAACTCCCTATTGTAGGCCCCTTACGTCCGTGCACTGAAAATGTACATCTCGTGCACACGCACTGCACCACAGATGCACCCAGACCGACGATACCTTCACTTGGCCGAGTTCACAGAACCACACCTACACGGACACGGCTTGCAAACAAAGGTTTCATGGTCATGAACCCTTTGTGAAACATTTGTTTGCCGGCATATCCGTGTACCATGTAGCTCTATGCATGGAGGTCCATGCTGTGTGAACCTGGCGTTCAAGTCTCTGTTTTTGCCAATATTGCTCAATAGAACTGACAAATCAAAATGTCGAAAGCAGAGTCATTTAACTTCAACAGTATATTTTCTGGTTTTGATATCCCAAGTTCCAGAGAGCACTGCACACAAAGTGGAAAATCAAAAATCGAAATCCAGTGCTTGAGCATGGACCCAAGGCACGACAAACTCGTCGTCAGTAGGCCTACTTCAAATGCCTCATCGTAGGCCTATATTATTTTACCACAAAATCATCCGCCCGCATCATGCCCTTTGTGGCGGTGGAAATTCGAATTCTTTCCGCCAAGATATTATATAAGCCGCTGAGGCAAACTTTTGCCTGAACAATAAGGCCTGGAACTCCGGATCCCTTCACGCTGCAATCCGCAAGGACCCGTTTAAAACTGCATTGTTAAATTTAAATTTGAATTTTGAATTTACCCACATTTCAATTCTCTCGACAATTAATTCCAGGAATTCCCTTGGCCCTCCCATCCACAAAAAAATCATATTGTTGAAGTTTAAAGCTGAACAGCATGAACAAAAACACCACCGCGCACAGCGCCGCGGTGTGGTGGTCTACCAAAATGGAAACGCCCAGGAATCGCCCAACTGCAGCAATCGCAAGCCTGAAACCCCCACTCTTAGTTTTTGTCGCCACAATGATTAATTTCATCTGATTTTTTTATACAGTCATATATGCTGCGACTTCTCGGCCCGGCGTACAAGGAGGCAAGATGGACTCAGGACCCTGATCCCCAAAGGAGGTAAATACACCTAGAACTACAACTACACCAAAGAGCTACATGTATTACTACAACTACTAATATAAACAACTACAGATATAACTAGATAAAACAGCTCGCGTATGAATTTTTTGATACCATGCAGCCTAACCGTTATTTAAAATCTGTACTGCAGTTTGAAAATGCTGTTTTTGTTTGGTTTCAGACAATGGACCAATGACATCATCAAGTATTCCTGTCGCTATGAGTACGGTCCGTGTCTCCGGAAGGCTACACAGCTGTATAATAACCGACATGTCGTAAGGTATGTTATCTCTTTCCCATCACCGCTCTGCGTGCCAACCATGCCTCCAACATCGAACCTCCGGACCCGTCAGAGGCCGTATACCGAGATGGGTGGCAACTTAACGTTACAAAATCTTCGTTTCCGGGGGGGGGAGGGTCAGGTTGCGACTTCGTCCAAAGGATAATCAGATGCTTCCAAGGAGGGGTTCCGACCCCACAACTACGGAGCTCGCGCACCAACAACCGAGGGGGATCTTGTCGTCACTCCCATGCAGGGTCACATCCTAGGTGAAATTCGACCATACCTTGAAAAGTAGGCCTACCTCTGGCAATGACAATATTATTTTCGATTTCATGACTTCGGACTGACGTTTGCTTGTCATTTTGTTCACCCCATACGTGCTTTTATTTTCAGCATACCCAAAGATTTGCGTCGCGTGGTTCTGTGCGCCACCATCAGTCACGGAGGAGGAGACAAGTGGAACAAGCTGTACCAAGAATACAAAACCACACTTGACAGAGAAGGCCGCGTCGACCTCGACTACCTCGCTGCTTTGGCTTGTTCGAGGCAACCATGGGTGCTCTCGAGGTAAACATATGATCGGCGTTTCGTTTGCCTCAGTCGGTGTAAACGGTGAAAGACTGGCGCGTAAGCAACGCGTCTGGAAGCGTTCAACCAATCAGGGAGGCGGTAACACGGACCGAAACACCTACCGAAGAATCTGATTGGCGGAACAGTCTGTCACTCATGCACCCAAGCAGAAAGGAATAGGCGAAATACGAGAGAATCAACTGCAAACGATCTGTGGCGATGGGCAGCGCTTCTCTTACTTGCCGCAAGGTGGCTCTCATCACCCTATTTTGTATTGTCATTATTGTAAGCAACATGATTAAGCCCTGTCCGAATTTACAGAAATGTGTACAGATGCACTTCGCCACAGATCGTTCGCGGTGGTTTCAACCATCTAAAACATCGAAAATTTATTAGCTCTGATCGCATTAGTGGAATTTCATTGCTTCTTCCAGGTTGTTGGCCCGGTCGTTGAATGTCTCCGAGATTCCTACTGAAGCCACACGTATAGTCTTCCAAGAGGTGGCTAAGAATCCGGCGGGTGTCTCCCTGGCCCTCGACGCCCTCCTCATCAACTGGGATTACTTCAAAGACAAGTACGTATACACATGAACCTGTTGTTCATCTTCATTTTCTTGGACTACATTTTCCATCTCATTATTCTCACAACTATAAAGTGCTTTTAAGTCAACCTCTAATTGATATGCTATCTTTCGGTTTCTATGGAGAGGAACATAACTCCGTACCAATAAAAGTTGATCCGATAGCAATGGTACCATTATATTATAATCAACCCAACTGCGCAGCGCTCTGCATGTGGTTTGTGTGTTGGTTGCACAATCATTCAGTGAGATGTATGTGGCAATTCAGTCAATGGAGAATCCACGGTGTTATTCTAGTAGAGTTTTCGCAAAGCCCCCGAAACGCCGATGCGAACGCAAATCCCATTGTTCGATGGCACGAAGAGAGCACCGAACAAAAGGATAAACGTTCGCGTTGGCGTTTCGGGGGCTTTTCGAAAACTCTCCAAACCACCAGCGGATTTGGCGCCCTGACGGTGTCGTTTTGATTAGACAACTACATGGATGCATCTTGAATTCAGTACTCTACGCCGATAATCCCTTGTCGTTTGTAAAACCTCTTCCTTTATTACCATATCAGACAAATGAGGCTTAGCATTCACCATGAAATCACCAACGTCCATCTACATGATAAATGGCAGATTCTGTTTTATCAACATTCCACTTGATTACGTCTTATGCATGTTTACGGTTGTTTTTGCAGGAAGAGTAAATCATACGTGCTACAGACGATGAGAGAGACACTAAATAACAAGGAAAATTTAATATCGGTAAGGAACACACGAATAGCTTTATTGGCCAGACCACTGTTCACGACCTATTTTTCTCTCTCCATAGTCTTTTTAATATTTCTAATGCAACATTTTAACTACATTTTCAGATTGAAGATTTCTTAGCCAGTAAACCCGATCTCGGAACGAGTAAATGGGAATTCGAACTGCTCATTGAAGCTCTTCAAACCAATTTACGTTGGATGGAAAAGAATGAGAAAAAGATCGGCGAGTGGTTAAAAGTCGTGTAAGGCCTCCGTAAAAAAAGCGGATACGTGCGGTACTCGATTTACAGGCAACAAGGCTAACGTACGGCGAGCGAAGGTCTCTGGAACCGATGACGTTCACCGTCGATTTGGATGACGTTTACAGTCAATCTTGGTGACGTAGACCGTCGATTGTGATGACAGTGCGTGAGACTATTCTGGATTTTCTGGTCAGCACTCGTCTCGTGGCAAAGTGAGCCACTAACTTATTAAGCAAAATATTCTAATAAATAGCTTCCAACACGGCAAGCAGAGAGATTAGGTGTATGATTTATGCTGGAAATTACTGGACATAAGTGGAAGTTGTGTTTTGAGAAGAGGGCTCAGCCCTCTACAGAGCAATTAAGGACTCTGTTGATAGATCACGGGACCTAATACGAAGTAGTTAGGAAAAAATACGTAGTACAATGTACTGTACATGTAATATGACTACAGAGTGGACAATGTTTCAGTTTTAGTTGAGTTCAACATAAGACAGTACTGAAATACTCTTCCATTTCCAAGCGTAAATATGACAATCCAAGGAAACTTCAAGAAACGGACTCATTTTCAAATGTGCCGTCAGGAAGGATTTAAAAAAACATAGCAGCGTCCAATAAGATACAGGAATACATTTGCTTTTGTTACAGGACATTCTATTGGATATACTGGTACTCAAATAATGCCGTAACTTATCGCCGATGTAGAGACTACAATTCCTGTGCTAATGTACACCTCCGTACAATTGACAATACTTCCCAAAACGATTTTGATTGGACAATAATCAGCCAATCAGATCCTGAGGAAGCATCTTCTCCAAATATTGGGTTGTTAAATCCATAAATGACAATCATCAACATTAAATTACAATTCTGAGTTCTATTTTGAATAATTAACTGAATATCTGTATCATAGTTATTATCACAGATGAGATGTCGTTTTGAGGATAAGGAATTTAAAATATTCTACGTCTTGAATGTCGACTTCACGAATACCATGAAACGTTCACATTTTTTACATACGTATATAGCTTCGTGGATTTAATGTGTATTTCTCTGTAACCTGGTTCCGCGAGTGAATCAAGTTGTTTGTTGAAAAGTGCTGAAAAACAGTCTTGAAGTAATTACTCATTACTGACCGATTAATACTCAAATGAATTCGGAACGTCCTTCGGACCACTGTACCAGCGTACTGTCGCCAGTCTCACGTGGATCAAATGTTTTGTAACTGGTGTCCAAGTCCATGGACTTATGTATCAACTGAAAATAGGCCTAGCTGGATAAAATACATACACAACCCCTCCGAAACGTTCATAAAAGAAAGGTACATGTCCTGCGTTTTGTGATTAGGCCTACTTATTCCTGGTTCACGCCACGTCGGCAGTTTTACCCGTCAGTCACGCAATCAGTCTCACTAAAATTCAAAAGGACGTTTTTGGGGGAGGCTGACAATAGGAGGGGAAGGGACGGTAAATTTAAAATATTTTGTACCCTGTCGATACGGGCGAGCTTATGGGATTTCATCTGACTGACAGACAATAATACTCTCTTTGGTATCATGTAACTCGAATGTTCCTTTCGCCGTCTCGTCAATAAATGAATAAAATATACGAAATTTTCTCTCTTCTTTATTGATCAGAAAAGTGCCTTGGAGAACGACGTTTACTTGAACAGACGGAGTTCTTATTTCCGGATGATTTTTCCTTTACCAGTTCTTGAATACGTTTAAACCCCTGGGCTGGGTTGTTCGAAAGTACCGTTATCTCTAACGTGACGTTAGTGCTATATTGGTGTTATCTCCTTTGGTTAACCCCTTTAGCGCTAACGCCAAGATACATGTAGTGTTAACGCCA
The DNA here is from genome assembly GCA_002633025.1 of Notospermus geniculatus. Lineage (NCBI taxonomy): Eukaryota > Metazoa > Nemertea > Pilidiophora > Heteronemertea > Lineidae > Notospermus > Notospermus geniculatus. The sequence goes on from NMRB01000140.1 coordinate 453,967, forward strand.
CGTTAGTGATAACAACACTTTAGAACAACCGGCCCCTGGTAAGATACCGAGAAATACGCCTGGATGAATCGTTCCGATGAGGACTATAATTTCCTTTATAATGTGTCTTCTCAACAAGTGGATGCAATATCAGAACAAAGTGGGTAGGTAATCATGAATCTTGAAACATCAAGGTTTTGGTCATTTCCCCTTCGGCAGCCTTGACGATAACCTTTTATGGTTCAAGATGGTTCGATTTGATGTCACTCATTACTCGAAGTGTTTCGCTCTTTTGAGGTTTTCTATCTTTATTCAATCTTCTGCCGAAATCAAAAGTAATTAAATGTCACCCTGATCGAACATGATTCGTGTTTGATGGAGAGAATTAATGATGGAGTCGAATGACCATATACTGAAAGAGAACCGGTTATTGAAAATGATTACCATGAAATATGGTCATTCGACTCCATCATTAATTCTCTCCATCAAACACGAATCATGTTCGATCAGGGTGACATTTTGTTATTTCGGCAGAAGATTAAATAAAGGTAGAAAACCTCAAAATAAGAGCGAAACACTATCGTTACCGGTAACATACATGTAATTGTCTGCCAATAATTTAGAGTGGCATTTTTCACCTTGTTCCAAGTGTCTCTTGCTTTATTCTAATGACGACCTTCAACACTAAAGCAGCTTCTACTTGACACAAAACTCCCCACATTGTCTTGCCGACACTTCGAGGGAACTGAAGACAATAGAGAGTTTTTGCAAAGCCGCCGAAACGCCAACGCAAATGTCTATCCTTTTGTTCGGTGCTCTCTTCTCGGTGTCGAACAATGGGATTGGGGTTCACGTTGGCGTTCCAGGGGGCTCTGCGCAAACTCCCTAGTGATGATTTCTGCCTGACATCTTCATGGAGATTCCACTTAATAGAATCATCGTTAGAGTCGCTGATTCTAACTTTCCCCACTGTATCATTTTGAATGAAAGGCAGTATATACCGATCATTGTGCGGTAAACCTGCGACTTCATTCCGGCTTCGACCCATTTTCCATTCCTTCTTTGACATCCCCATTTGAGACGACGCTGATGGCGGTCATGCGGGTGGTCCCAGACACTGACGATCCCCTTCCTCCTCTCCTTCCAAATCCACATATTTTCTTACTCAAATCCTTCCTAAAGCTGGCGCTGCTCATACAGTACAAGTAGCCATTGATGCTGTTGTTGAGATCGTATAGATACTGGGCCGTGACGACGAAGCGCGCATGGGCCATGAACTCCGCACAAGTAGAAAATATTGCACGTAGCGTGAATCCCATGTCATTAAGCATCTGTGGAGTCGTGAGGGCGACGAAGGTGCCGGATATGACCAGCATCATGATGGTTACTTGCCGTTCCTGAAGGTTCTTCTTCTGCTGCCCGCCTGTCATGGCGGCCTGCCGCTTCTTTGCCAACGAGATGCCACCCATGATGATGAAGTTACTGACAACAAGCGTGCAGGCCGGGACGAAGCCAATCACTGCCCGTGTTAGCCAGCGAGACGGGATGCCCGCTGGATGATTCGTGTCGACGTCGCAGAGGAAGAATAAGCGGACAGGATCCAGCATCCATAGCGAGGCCATCTGTCGGGGGATACTGGTGACAAGAAGAAACACGACGAGTACCACCAAAGATTTGATGGCTATTTTGACCGTCAGCATCCGTGATGCTTTCAGCGGTATCATCACCACAATCACCCTCTGCACTGTCATGATGACGACCGTCCAGATTGCCAGGCCATCGCAGACGTAGGACAGAAAACGAAGCAGCTGACAACCAACTATGCCGATGTCTAGCTCGGCTAAAAGTAGGTAGTACTGTATATGTCTCACTGCCAGAGCTGCAAAGTCCAGAATAGATAACACAGTCATGAACAAGTGTGGAGAACTTCTACTCGCCTTTTCGTAATTGCCAACAAATGCCAGGATGTTACCGACAAGAGCTATTGGTAGCACGACAGCCAGTTTGTACGTTTGTAGATTCTTCAGTAATTCAAGTTCGTCGATGTGGTTTTCTATTAAATACGACCTCTGACATCCAGGTTGCTGTTTGTCGTCCGGCAAGGCAGTAGACGTATTGTCCACGGTGTCGTTCGCGTCGTCCGGTAATCCTACGGTTGTGATGAGAAGAATGTTCGTTTGGATGCCCGATATGCTTGCGATGTCACTGGGAAAGACTGTGCTTGTTTCTCCCGTTTCGCCTGAAGTAGTTTGCGTGACGTCATCACCTGATGTGACGTCAGAAAATACTCCAGAAAGGTACAACAGGGCAATAACCACAAAAACTGGCTGATAAGATGGCATTATTCACTTCCACAGTGGCGTAGAGAACAGCTCTAACGCATTCAGCAGCAGGAATACGTGGTCTTAATTCCAGTGATTGCTAAAACAGCAGTGGGGAACACTTTGAACAACTGCTCAAGAAAGATTAGCGAAAGACTTCATCCGAATCTCTCCCGATAATGTTAAGAGATCTCACGATATTCTTGGCCGACGATGTCATGTTCTGCCAAATTGAGTCACGAGTACAAAAACGAGCATCATTCAAATAATACCTGTATATGATTTTAGACTGTTACACAACTGACTTAATCCCTCTGTTGCTCCATTTCTGGACAAATCTTCATATTTATGAGATTCGTTGAATCCTCATCGTTATGTCTGCCATAGGTCGACGGCCGAAAATACTCGGAGTCAAAGTAGATGCCCCGTGGATGCTCTTGGATAAAGCAACGTAGTATGCTAAAATCTGATGATAGCGCCAGGATCAGACTACATGTACCTGCAAAATAAACGGCTCATAAAGCCAAACCGTCGAGAAAGTACAGTACATGCTTGACACGCTTCGGGCAATAAATGGTTTATTCCAACTTCGCCCCTAACGGTAAATCCATTAAATACTGGCTAACCCTAACCAATAACCATTAGGGGGCGAATTGGGAAAGGGCGAAATGGGAAGACACCCAAAAAACACATTAAAAGCCAAAAAAGCAGGCCGACTAGCACTCATAAAAAGATCTAAAGAGATGCGTCTTCAGACTTGATTTCATCTATCGACGGCCGAGTCTCGGGCTCGAATTAATGTTTTAGTTTTATCATAAGCGGACCTCTGACCCAATTTGCAAACGGAAATTATACGCTCGACAATTTCCGATTGTCGTCGGCGAGATCAACACACATTCCATGAATTCCCATTGTGTTATGCAGATTGGGGGTGAGAGGTCAGACTAATTATGTTTCGACCAATGGGATTATTTGTTATTGTTTACATTTAGCGAACGGAAAGAATACAACACGTTGTTGGATTCCATTCACACAGCATAAATTTTGCGTGCGTTGTTGGCGAGTACATCTTTTCAAGTGGAAAAATAGCCATTTGGGCACATTAGAGGAAAGATATTTTCTCTTCTGGTAGACGAGAGACAATGCCACACGAAAGGACGACAGGCCACTGTCATTGGATGAACACCTGGTGTCACCGAATAGAACTAGTCCTACTTGTCTCTGATGCCAGCCCAAGCTGGTTGGTTGTAAAATCCTAATATACACCGACTAAATCTACTAATAACTTAGAAATTTGGCCGTCTCTCCGACTTCACTGATAACTAAGAGGTAGAAAATGAGTGTTTGGATGTGGCTCCCCTCCCAAACCATCCTAATTTAGTATATAAGTCAATAAAACACAGAACTTTTGTCATCTATTCATCTCTCGACGGCCCAGTCTCGGGCTCGAATTTAGGTTTCGGTTTTATCATAAGCGGACCTCTGACCTCATTTGCATACGGAAATTTTACACTCGGAAATTTCCGACTGTCGTCGGCGAGATCATTGTGTTATGCAGATCGAGGGTGAGAGGTCAGGCTAGCTAGATTTCGACTAATGGCAGTATTTGTTATTGTTTACATTTAGCGAACGGAAAGAATAGAGCACGTTGTTGTATCCATTCACACAACAAAGATTTTTCGCCGGTTTGTTGGCGATTACTTCTTTTGAAGTGGAAAAATAGCCATTGGGCACATTAGAGGAAAGATATTTTCTCCTCTGGTAGACGAGAGACAATGCCACCCGTGAAGACGACAGGCCGCTGTCATTGGATGAACACCTGGTGTCACCGAATAGAACTAGTCCTACTTGTCTCTGATGCCAGCCCAAGCTGGTTGGTTGTAAAATCCTAATACACCGACTAAATCTGCTAATAACTTAGAAATTTGGCCGTCTCTCCAACTTCACTGATAACTAAGAGGTGGAAAATGACTGTTGGATGTGGATCCCCTCTCAAACCATCCTAATTTAGTATATAAGTCAATAAAACACAGAACTTTTGTCATCTATTCATCTATCGACGGCCCAGTCTCGTGTTCGAGTTTAGGTTTCGGTTTTATCATAAGCGGACCTCTGACCTCATTTGCATACGGAAATTTTACACTCGGAAATTTCCGACTGTCGTCGGCGAGATCAACGCACATTCCATGAATTCCCATTGTGTTATGCAGATCGAGGGTGTCGAGAGGTCAGGCTAGCTAGATTTCGACCAATGGCAGTATTTGTTATTGTTTACATTTAGCGAACGGAAAGAATAGAGCACGTTGTTGTATTCATTCACACAACAAAGATTTTTCGCCGGTTTGTTGGCGATTACTTCTTTTGAAGTGGAAAAATAGTCATTGGGCACATTAAAGGAAAGAAACTGTCTGCTCTGGTAGACGAGAGACAATGCCACACGTGAAGACGACAGGCCGCTGTCATTGGATGAACACCTGGTGTCACCGAATAGAACTAGTCCTACTTGTCTCTGATGCCAGCCCAAGCTGGTTGGTTTGTAAAATCCCAATACACCGACTAAATCTGCTAATAACTTAGAAATTTGGCCATCTCTCCGACTTTACTGATGACTAAGAGGTAGAAAATGACTATTGGATGCGGATTCCCTCCCAAACCATCCTAATTTAGTATATAAACCAATAAACACAGAACTTTTGTCATATATTCATCTATCGACGGCCCAGTATCGGGCTCGAATTTAGGTTTCGGTTTTATCATAAGCGGACCTCTGACCTCATTTGCATACGGAAATTTTACACTCGGCAATTTCCGATTGTCGTCGTTGAGATCAAAGCATATTCCATGAATTCCCATTGTGTTATGCAGATTGGGGGTAAGAGGTTAGGCTACCTAGATTTCGACCAATGGGAGAATTTGTTATTGTTTACAAATGTAAACAATAACAAATAATAGAATAGAGCACGTTGTTTGTAGGCCTATCCATTCACGCAGCAAAGATTTTGTGTGCATGCGTTGTTGGCGAGTACTTCTTTTAAAGTGGAAAAATAGCGATTTGGGCACATTAGAGGAAAAATACTGTCTCCTCTGGTAGAAGCCACACGTAAAGACGACAGGCCGCTGCCCGGGGCCGCTGTCATTGGATGAACACCTGGTGTCACCGAATAGAACTAGTCCTACTTGTCTCTGATGCCAGCCCAAGCTGGTTGGTTGTAAAATCCCAACACACCGACTAAATCTGCTAATAACTTAGAAATTTGACCATCTCTCCGACTTCACTGATGACTATGAGGTAGAAAATGACTATTGGATGCGGATTCCCTCCCAAACCATCCTAATTTAGTATATAAGCCAATAAACACAGAACTTTTGTCATATATTCATCTATCGACGGCCCAGTCTCGGGTTCGAATTTAGGTTTCGGTTTTATCATAAGCGGACCTCTGACCTCATTTACGTACGGAAATTTTACACTCGGCAATTTCCGATTGTTGTCGGCGAGATCAACGCACATTCTATCAATTCCCATTGTGTTATGCAGATTGAGGGTGAGAGGTCAGGCTGGCTAGATTTCGACCAATGGGTGTAGTTGTTATTGTTTACATTTAGTGAACGGAAAGAATAACACGTTGTATATCCATTCACACAGCAAAGATTTTGTGTGCGTTGTTGGCTAGTATACTTCTTTTGTTTGAAGTGGAAAATTAGTCATTTGGCACATTTATTTTTAAAGGAAAGATACTGTCTGTTCTGGTAGACGAGAGACAATGCCCCACACGTGAAGACGACAGGCTGCTGTCATTGGATGAACACCTGGTGTCCTACTTGTCTCTGATACCAGCCCAACAAGCTGGTTGGTGGTAAAATCCCAATACACCGACTAGATCTACTAATAACTTAGAAATTTGGCCATCTCTCCGACTTTACTGATGACTTATAAGAGGTAGAAAATGACTGTTGGATGTGGATCCCTTCCCAAACCATCCTAATTTAGTATATAAGCCAATAAACACAGAACTTTTGCCATCTATTCATCTATCGACGGCCCAGTCTCGGGCTCGAATTTAGGTTTCGGTTTTATCACAAGCGGACCTCTGACCTCGTTTGCATACGGAAATTTTACACTCGGAAATTTCCGACTGTCGTCGGCGAGATCAACGCACATTCTATGAATTCCCATTGTGTTATGCAGATCGAGGGTGAGAGGTCAGACTACTCAGATTTCGACCAATGGCAGCAGTTGTTATTGTTTACATTTAGCGAACGGAAAGAATAGAGCACGTTGTTGTATCCATTCACGCAGCATAGATTTTGTGTGCGTTGTTGGCGAGTACTTCTTTTGTTTGAACTGGAAAAATAGTCATTGGGCACATTAATTTAAAGGAAAGATACTGGATTCTATGACACCAGTCATCAAGAAAAACCGCGCAATTTGTCTGAAAAGGTTAAACAAAGGAGATTTCGACCTGAATGCGCCAAGAGAGGCATGGCCTTGGTTCAAACTGGCACCACCTCTCGTCGCTCTGACAATTGAGAGTTAACGCAAGCCCCGAAACGCCAACGCGAACGCCAATGATCCCATTGGTTCCAAGTCACGGAGGTACATGTACTTAGCAAACAAAAGGAGCGACATCGACAACATCAAAGTATCGTACAAAAGCAACAGCGCAGGACTTACCGGACGAAATGCAGAGAACGTCCTCCGATTTCTTCCTCTCGATGACTTTGCTCCTTTAAAGAACGACTGACGACTAGCTCCTCCCCCCATGGAGTTTAGTACCGCAAAATCGGAAGCTATTCATGCTTTCACTACCGGTTTTGGCAGCAAAGAGCCCGTTATCTCTTTACAGCGTTTGCCAAGCGTGCTCAGTTACGGAAGTTAAATGAGGAAGAAAGACCATCGTTGATGGCCAACTGGCGATAAGGTGTTGATGCATGATGTCCACTCACGTAGGATCATGGTGGATTGTTCTGGAACACGTCATATTTGAAGCAAATCATTTTCTGCCATTACGCCCGGTCATGCAGACAGTAGGCGGCAGTCGACGTGAGTCAGATGGGGGATTTCATGAGGAACATGTAGTTAGCGATAGAAATTCCAGTTGGTGTTGGAAGGGAAAGACCACGTCGAAGATAAGACGAAGAAACCACGCAATCAACAACTGACAGAACTGTGTGCGCTTTCTGCCGACGGACCAACGCTGCGGATGAAAGGTTGGCTAAAGTGTACATGTCCCTCCTTTACATTACAGCCTCCCCTCCGTCACGACGACAAAATCTTGACTGCCTTTTTCTGCGCTGAGCAACTCATTCGTCCGCCATCATCATGGCACTAACCCGTCGTGCTTCTTTTGATGTAGACGTCTATTCGAGGTTCGTTATCACTCACCGATAGGTATTCAAGTAGAACACTTCTCTCGTCTTGTGGTAGGATGAATATTGCACCTTTGTACGAGTGTTCACATGGCAACGTTCAACCAACGACTTTTTTCCTGTCTTCATCGTGAAACACCGTCGCTCTCCCAGTCTTTGCCTTAAAGTAACTTCCTCTTCAAGTCTTCACGCTGCAACCTCGTCCCCAGGGGTTTTGTTCGCTCAGACAACCTCGGACCTAACTCGCTCACAAGCGTCAACCCAGAGCCCAGGAGCGCACAAACCCCTGGGTACGAGGTTGTTCACGCTGTACCATCATCCATCTTCCTTGCATCTCTATTCACTTGCCCATTCTTACATCAGCTCCGACTCTAGATCATCTTTACGATGACTGCGCCGCCCAATGTCTTTCTCAGCTACGATTCACGATCATCTGACGACTGCAGCGCCGCCCAACGTCTTTTTCAGCTGTCGGCTACCTCTCCAGATCATCCTGACGACTGCAGCACCGCCCAACGTCTTTTCAGCTGTCGGCTGCCTACCCAGATCATCCTGACGATTGCAGCACCGCCCAACGTCTCTCTCAGCTGTTGGCTGCCTCCCCAGATCATCTTGCATGACGATTGCAGCGCCGTCACGTCTTTCTCAGCTACCGGCAATACCCAAGATCATCCTGATGACTGCAGCGCCGCCCAACGTCTCTTTCATCTAGGCTATTAACTCCCGATATCACGTCTGGTACATAGATTTCATAGATAAATACATAGATTTCACCATTGAGTATAATTCTTCAGAAGGAACGAAGAAGTCTGTGCAGACATGCCCAGTGCAGACGACAAACTAAAATCATAGTTGTGAGAGTACAATACGTCATGGTTCGCTGACGAACCAACATAGCCACGGGGACATTCAGAAATAGCTTGACGATATTCAAAGCACACAATATTGATGATATTCAAGCAATATGGGTCAGTATTATTCTGTTTGCTAGACTACTGGAATTCGATATCGTGACGTCTTGAGGAGACGCTCACCAAGAGGACTTGTACAGGGTTTGAACCCGATTTCCTTCCTCAGGTAAGATTTCTGCACAAAAATTTTCGGCCTGACCGTGTCAATGGCCCAGTTATGTATTTTCATAGGTTTTTTGTGTTGTACTGCGTGAAAAATCAGTTTTTGTTTTTTCCGTTCACCCGACCAGTACCGACTTTCGATAACCACATTTAACATCTCAGACGTGGGTTCGTGGATGTGCCAGTGTAGACAAAGATGAGTGCGCAAGGTCAACCCCAATCTCCGTCAGGCCGTCAACTACCGCAGTCTCGAGGAGGGGCCGCGGATCCTGATGAGGACCCAGGCATGTCCGCCAGCCAAGTCGGTTCTCAACACGGGTCACAGCCACCGGCGACTGCTGCCTCGAAAAAGACGGCGGCGTCGAGGGGAAAGAAAAAGCAAGTGCAGGTAGGAAGGCGTTAATAGGGAGGTTAAGAAATTAAACGATAAAAGTAAACGTTAACGACAACGTTATTTTTGTATCGAAAATGCAATACTAGTATAAAATCGGGTGAATGTGTTGTATGAAAAATAACGTTGGCGAAAAGTTACGTTTATCGTTTGATTTCCTAACATCCCTAATATTAATAAAATACGTCGGTTACTACTGTCTGTAAGCAGTAAGACTAGCGGGTCCTATCGTCGAATTGAATGGTGATGCAACACAGACCCGATTAAATTGAAACATTTTATATTGGGGCAGGATGAAGTATAGAAAATGCATGATATCTTGGGAACAAACTGATCGCCATCGGTGTGCCACCAGCACTTTTTATTTTAGGCAGCAGAGACCTGGAGACGGGAACCACCAGTCTCCACCAGAGCTATCCGTTCCACCAGCGCCACGGGAGTGCAGCGGCTGAGATAGGAACCACTCGATTTTGCCTTTCATTTTAGTTGATCATTCTTCTGCTAGAGGCGCTGAAAACAATATGGCTGCGCCCATGAGTTAGGAATCCAATGTCAACAATCCAACAAAATTCACATTTTGGGAGATTTCCTGACCAATTCTTTGTCATCTAACACATTCATTTTAATAATTTCATTAAAGTTCTTTAAGAAAGATTCATGGTGAGACAAGTTGGCTTTGTTATTAGCCTTTTTGAAGGGTTTTACGAAACGTATCCTATCTCTCCTGTACATTGTCCTGTACATTATGTACATAAGATCCTACAGCAGAATAGCTGGTTCAGATCAACCTCTGGGGGCATTTTTATTGGCTCAAAAATCTTTTCATGTCAGGCTTGCAAAATGCAAGAGCCAAACTTCATGAGTGCATGAAGTTGGCCTACGTTTTACTCATGACGTCATAGGCAGGCCCAAATCATGGGACTTTTAGGAGTCAAATCAAAGAAGTAGGCACTGAGCGGTCTGCAAGAAGGTGCACACAGATTATCCCCTGGCCTGATGACA
>NMRB01000140.1:473057-518432 GCA_002633025.1 Notospermus geniculatus
TGAAAATCACGGATGAAACCTACCATTCCTGGTTGTGACCACGATGAAAATGTTGCAGATGGCATCGGTGTCTGCCAGTTTGCACCACCAGTTTTTTGGCCTTTATTGGCAGAGGGACTCCACTGGTGTTCAGTTCTGGAATGACAAATTTGGTCACAGTGAAGATTGGGATTGCGCTGAGATTCCTAGATTTGGCTACCAAGTTTACAGAACCATGACCAAGTATAAGTGGGATTGTGGGCATTTCTGTTCTAAATCACAGCTGTTTTAATAGGCTGAAGAAAATGAACTCAAGTAATGATGAAAAGTTTGGTTCTGGAACCTTAAATTCTACATAGAAACTTACTTTTTCAGATGTTGTCCCATGCCTGGCCCATTGATATTTAAATTACCAGCAATGTTGGCCAAGCTGCTGTCTAAATCTTCCTTGATGAGTTTTGACCCCTGCTGTTGGTGGGGTTGCCGGGCAGCTGGCTGCATAACGTCTCCAAAACCATCGTAACCTGTCAGAAATTAATGAGCAATTAGAAAGAATATCCTAATTATCAAAAGAGCTGTTATGATCTTTGCATATGTGAAGGCTCCAGGGTTTCATGACTATTTGTTCCTGTATACATGTACATGCAAATCTATCCATAACACATCATTAGCATTATCTTGGATTGAACACTAGGTAGGTCTGTCCTACTGACCAAGCCCTCTTGCTTGAAGTAATCAGTTTCCATGGTTATCGGTTCCTGTAACAAGAGTGGGAGGTGACCAACAATACCACTGAACTCCCGGTCACAGGTTATTGTTTCAATAGGAGCTGTCAATCTGTTTACCAATAGGTGTCACTTTACGACCCAATTCAATGCCTAGCAGATCCATTCATGCTTGATTGAGCACCAATCAAGAGAATTTTTTTTTGTTTTGGTCCACAAGAACTTTGCTGCCATCTTTTGGCAATAAGCACAGCCAACAACTCCTATTTTTTCCCTCAAAACTACTATTGACTACCTTTTTTACCTTCAAATTAACGGTGGAACATAACAATAACTTTGGTAACAGCTATTTCTGGGCATTTCAGAAACAAAATCCTTAGAACAGGCACCAATCAAAGGTTTGCAACTGCTCAGGAAATATTTCTTAAATGCCCAGCCAAACTTTCTGCAAATTTTCTTTGGCTAACGTCTGATTGAATCACAAGACTTTGGAATACAATACAACAGAATGAATATCTGCTGTTTTATCGTGACTACACAGTGGTAGTAATGCACAAAAGGGATGGGGAGAAACATAAAACTTCCACAACATCAAACTTTAAGTCGCTTGACTTATCAAATTGTTGAGATGTATCAAATACAGATCAACTCACAGCACAACATCTCCATAATACCCCACAGACACTCGAAATTAAACTGAAGAGGAAAACCTGTTTGACTAAAAGACCAGAAACCACAATCTAATTGAATGACAAGACTGAAGTGGGATTGCACCATTCAGTAACGAGGTGTAGCACCTTTCTGACTCCAACTCTGACTTCAACTACGAGAATGAATTGCAGTCCGCTGTTGACATCCTTGATAGAAACGATTTGATAGATGTTTCCACTTCGTCAAACACCATAAATTGAAGGCAGAAAAATTTGGCCTTATAAATCGGAAGTGCGGATAAATAATAAATATTGAAGTCGTAATCCTAGTCGTTACGACTTGAAACATGACTACAATATTTGTGATTTATGTGCACTTTCGATTACGAGTCAAAATTATTCTGCCGCAAAGTTATGGCATTTTACGATTTGCAAACGTCTATCAAATCGTTTTTATCAAGGTTGTCTACAGTGGACTGCAGTTCATTCTCGTAGTTGAAGCCGGAGTCGGAAAGGTGCTAAACCTCGCTATCGTCATAAATTGCACTAGACGAAATATGAGAACCGTTACCACATCATAAGCAAAATTCAAAGTATGTAATATAGGAAAATAATTTGTGGGATTTCGTCATTGGATGGCAGTGCCAATTTATTGTATTCGATGGATTCACACACTGAGGCAACACCCTCATAGCACAGGTTTCCTTCATCACTGTATTCCATCAAAATTGCTTGTAAAGTTGTGTCTACAGAGTGATACAGGGTGGCCCAAAAAACGCACAAGCATACTTCCACGTTTTTTGGGCCACCCGTATATGATGTCATTGTTCGTAAAAACCAGAACTTCCTGATGACTTTTACACCTCTGATGATGAAATCCCAATTGTATTTCTAACATTGTCAACCTGAAAGTTTCGTGTGTCAAAACATCTGCAACATTTATTGAAAGTCAGAAGAATATTAAAACCTAGACTAATGGCAGAGTTCAAGATACGACAATACGCTATGACTGTACCACCTCCTATGAGATAACACAACTACCTGTGTCCTTGTTTCCAGGGGAGACATTGCTTGCTCGAACTGAAAGAGGAGTGAAATTAGAGGCCTGGGACGATACTAGACATGACTGGACAAGGGACACGTCCATTCACAATATTCAAACGACCCACAGCACAGAATATGTTACCTGTTTGGGGAGGTATTCAACAGAATAGGCCTGAAATGGGCAATCTACCTAAAGATGATTTAAAATAAAATCCCTCATATTTTGGATTTTTAGGCAACTGCTATAAACAATGATTTGACAAAAGCCTGCATTGTTTAAGCCAATTATGATGGTTGCAAACCAGTTTATTTGGGGTCCCCCTCCCCCATAAATTACGTTCATTTTTTGGCATAAAGATGCCCTGTTTCAACACAGCACCACAACACAGAACAAACTGTACTCTCTCCCTACAAACCAAATTTGCCTACCTAATTCCTAATAGAATTTAGAGCAGATAGACAGACACAAACCGTCATCTCATGCATTAGAATGGAAGAAGATGTGGTAAGAACTAGAAACTGCTTGAGACTTTGCAACACAAAGACTTGGGAGGTCATTTCTTGTCACTACACATCACATTCACTGCAATCCTACTGACACTCTTTCTACAAATAAGTAATTCCTTCCGATCTTTTACTACAAACTGACCTAACAACCCAAAATCCAACCAAAATACACAAGAAACTGTACGCTAAACAAGAAACTCGTCATTGGAATAGACCGACGCACCTGGGGCTGGGGAGAGTATAGGAGAGGGGGCAAGATCACCAATGCCACCGAGATCTGCCACACCTACAAGAAAATCATGTTGTTTAAAATGTAACCTTTAACTACACACTTGCGATGAATACACAGACTACCTACACATCAAAACACCTGTGTCGATATTCCACCTATAATTCAAACGTCTAACTGAGGAACAAGCGCAACTTGACTAAAATGGAAATACAGGTAAATATTAAGAAAGTCTGCTTAAATAATGCCACCGATCTTGTAAATAATTAGAAATAAACAGCCTAACCAACNCCCCCCCCCCCCCCCCAACTTCAGGTTCTTGATATGGCATTTTAGGACCTGAAGATTACTTCCTGATAGCTACTAGTCAGCACGCAGCGAAATTGAACAGTGAAGCACCTTATCCAAAGACACCAAGGAGTATTTGGAAATCAACTAACCTCCTGGTACAGGAGAGGGGGCAGGGGAGGTACTCTCCAGCCCGGCTAGACCAGGAGAAGTCGACAGACCCTCCAAACCCGACAGTGCACTTTCCTGTCCAAAACTCTGATCAAAACCCATCCCGGTATCTTGGCAAATGCCCATGCTCTGATCAAATCCAGGTATCCCGGTATCCTTGGTACCCAAGCCAGTAAGACCCTGATCAAATCCAAGACCGGTATCTGCGCCCAAACCACCCATAATCGGGCCCTGATCGTAACCTAAGTCAAGCCCTGCGCTAATGGCAGGGGAACCGGTCGGTTCAAAAACGCTCTGATCAAACGCAGGCGCCGGGGAGATTCTCCCGGTCAAGCCCGGGGCTGGGGAGATAGATCCACTGCCACCCATACAAGGTGAGATACTTCGGCCTCCAGTCTTGGCTGGAGACGCGGTAGGTTTATCCAGGCCCATACTAGAGAACGTTTCCATTGCTAGGTCACCAAGAGGATCTGCCGATGAAAGCCAAGCAGCATGGGAGAGAAAGGAAAAGTGTGAGGAAAAGAAATAAAGGTGATAGTGAATCGACAAATCCTAAGTTGATGAAATAATTCTTGAAGTGGCCAAACTTATTGTAGACAAACTCAGTGGCGATGCCATGCCAATTTCCAGCATCTGTGACCTTGAGAACCTGGCAACCAGCGTAAGGAATGTTTCTTCCTTCAGTTTTATTGGGCACGGTGTATCTTTTACGGATTTGTCAATTCATCAGTGAAGATGGATATTTAATGGAAAATTTCTGTTGATTCTGAATTATTTTGAATGCATTATAGATGTACATGTATTCAACAGGTCACAGGTCAACTCAGCACCAAAAATCAACCATTTTACTGGATTTTACTATGTCTCACATCTATATATTAGATTTTTCTGAAAATAATTTTTTACTATCATTACATAAACTGAATGACTACAAACAGTCTCCAATGAACAAATGCAAAAAAATTCATAAATATCAGAATTATTCATAAGTAAAAGTGTAATAACATTTTTGGCGACAATAGTTAACATTTACATGTGACATGATATACCAACCAATTCCATTCAAACAATACAACTTTTTGCACCCAACCACAGATATTTGGCAAGACTTGACAACTTGACGCATGTCACAGGTTTAGCACTGTGGCTAACAAGCACTGGGGGTGTTTTGACAACAACTGAACTCCATGGATCATGTTCAGTGAAAGTCAGAGGTCACATCCAAAGACAAACACACAGTGAATCTGATTCATCCAATTCCATCATTAAGTCACAATGTCACACAGGTGTTTTTCAGGGAAGAGCATGGGCAGTTCATTGCTTGGGATAGAGGGATTCAGAATTTGGTTGTGTTAAAAGTCTTGGAGGAAAGCTTCATTTCAGCAGGAAGCTATTTTGCATACATTTCTGTACTCGTGATGTATGTGAAAGTTTTAACGAGCTAGAGAGCTACAGATAGCGTCAGCACTGCATGTCAACATGCATTATCGCATGTGCATGTCTCTACCTAAACTTGATGAAATACAGTTTTTTTTGTGGTGTTTTTATATAGGGTAAAACTTGATCATAAGTGGAATTATGGAAGAGGGAAGAATGTACAATATGGAAGGCAAACCAGAGTTGATTTCTCGTGTCGTTTTCTCGTCACATGCCAGTGCAGCTTTGAAGGAAATCAGCAGCAAGCATCAAACAGGCCAGGATGTTGGTTCAGCAAGTGATGCAAGAGTACTGGCTGCTTGCTTGTAACATACTGCAAAGAACTGGATGCAGGCTTGCAACATGCCCTAAAGCACTGGATGCTGGCAAGCAGCTAAGTACTGGAAACATGCTCTCTGGTGTGTCTTCCAAGAAGAGGATAACCACAAAGGTATGCAACAGTGCTGGCTGTACGACGTCCACTGTTACTGAGGTCAAAATATACTGACAGACAACACCACAACCGATATAAACTACAATAGTGTAGCTTTCAATATTAATGGTTTTCTAATGTTAATGGCCAAATGTAAGAAAACCCAAGTCCAGGCAGATTCATGGAATATGAAATTTTTGAACCATGGCACTTGTATTCCTATACTTGTATTATTACAATAATCCTGACTTTGAAAGGTTAAGGCCAATTCTGATTCCCTGGGGCTGGAAAGGAGAAATTGATATAATTCTGTGCCTAAATCACTACCGGTACCTAACACTGAGCAATCATAAAGAAGAGAAGAACGAGGCCTAAACTCAAACTGAACTTGACACTTATGTCACCCAAGATTGCAAATGATTTGAAACTTCTTTCAACATGTGTCACCCCCACTTGCGATATCCATTTTTGGACAGCATTTTCAGTATAATGGAACAACGCATTGAAGTTTCATACCATTTCTATCCTACGGTACTTTTTTCAACTCAAATCAAGAATACCCTAGACCTAGGCAATCAAACGGATTAAAAGAGAATGTAATCACTAAATTTCTAACACAGACTATAGGAACCATCTTGAAGGACTACAACCAAAATCTAAGAGTTCGATATTGATGCCAAAGAGAATACGTAATGTGAAGATTCTATGGACTTCTGGACCTTACACACAAACTCTTCATAACTTCACCCAACATTTACATGTAACTATCGTCCATTTGCAGGCAACTTCTTTTTCACTTTCTGCCCAACAAGAGATCTGTGCACTAATGAAGTATGGAGGCTTTGTGAAAAAGGTCCCTGGTTCATAAAATGTGCCAAAAAATTCCAAACAACAAGATATTATTCAGAAGAGCATACATGTAGTGACCAGCAAAAAAACTAGAAGAATGGAAACAACAGGCTAATTATTCAATTCTAAAAGATGGCTACGTGAACCTGAAGAGATGAGGAATCGAAAGATAAAAAGGATCTGTGGCAAAAGGAAATCAATGAAAATGTGCAATATCTCCACCATTAATGGTGAAATGGAAGTCTACTACAAAGATCTATGCTTTGATCCCCAGATATGGGACACTTAGGTGAAATGCAGCAAGAGGACGGACAATATCTCTGTAGGCCATTATTTCAGGCCAGTGGGTGGGAGCTCCCTTGGTTTGACCGGAGAGTTCACCATGTCACAAGGCTCTCTTTCCTGGTTCTGCACCGCACTTCAACTCAAGATGTGGAAACTAGTTATGTACAAGGAAATGTGTGGCTCCATCACTGAGCTGTGTTGTACTGAGGGTCAAAAAATTTCTCAGAGTCACACCGAGGGTCAAAAAATTTCTCAGAGTCTCACACCGAGGGTCAAAAAATTTCTCAGAGTCAGACACTTCAATAACACCTGTAGTCTGGTTCCCTGACCTGCTGTCTGACCTGCGCTGGCTGATGGTGCGATCGCACCATCAGCCAGCGCCACGATACAGCAGGTCAGGGAACCAGACTACAACAACTGGTGCTTCTCTACATGAGTTTTTTGCATGAGTTAGCTCTCAATGAAATTCAAGATCGATACTTTTCTTACGACTTATATTTGAGGTCAATGACACAAACAACTGGACATAGCTTCCGACAGCAGATTTGCCCATTGAGAGCCAACTGGAACAAGATAAGTTTCATGTGGAGAAGAACCCAGATATTGAGTGTAAATTATGTTCGTCAAAAAGATATTGGATTGACTAAAAGACAAATTAAAGAATACAAAGATGAACAATATTGGTTAGTACTGATATGAAACAAAATGGAAAAGTGTAACATTAACAGAATAAATACTGTGGCTGGAACTTGTGGAAGGGAAGAAAACACCAGAATGTATCAAAACTGTGCAATGAGAGATTGAATCCTAAGAAGTATTATCAATAAACTTGAATTATTCAATAATTCAGGCTTGATTGATATTGATATTTGTATTTCCAATCACACAAAAGATGAATCTGACATGTGAGGTGGTCTAGAAAAACCTGCCAGATGTCGCATTTGAGGAAACTGTTAATGACCTTGGTGAACCCGCACATTTCAATAGCTGAAATGCACTACGTAACAGGTAAACAGTACCAGATCAATGCACAGGCAATCTGACAGCCCTTGTTGATCATTCAGCGACTTCCAACGGGTTTTCCAAGACCGCCACACATATGCCGAGTACCAAAGCAGATGTCTGAAATTCCAGAAATATTCTCTAAGGCCTGTTAACATAATCTCATTTGATTTTCATATGGTGACCTCAACTTTGGAGGAATCAGCTAACTTCACTTTATCTACATGTACCACGCAAAATCAAAATGACAATTTGATCCTGTAGACTGACCGTTTAATTTGGATTGTGATAAAATGACTGTCTTCTGAAACAGTTTGATCATTGGTATAGTCCGACACAACCTTCACGCGACCCAGTGGAATGCGGAAGTAGGCTTACCACAAACCACACGCTGACCACAAATCTTATTTAATAAATGACTCTTGAATAATCGATTGGACAGCGTGACCAAATTATACTCTCCTTTACTTTCACACGCACAATTAGGTAGCCGCAAGCTGTTGTCAGATTTCGTATTTCCGCATTCCTTTGGGTCGCGCGAAGGTTGTGTCGGACTATAAAACCTGGCGTCCAGTTTCACTCCTCCCTTCCAATAGTTCCTCTACCACAGATAATACAGAGGTTCACAACAGCCACCCAAACCAACACATGCTCTCCCAGCGTTAGGGAGACCGGACCAACCTGATCTGGGTGCAGGTGCTGCAGGAGCCGCGGGGGCCGCCATCAAGCCAGGAGATGTGGCGGTCTGCACGAGACCTTGGGAAGTGGCCTGGATGTTTAAGCCCGGGGATGTGGGCTGCATGCTGGGTGCATTGGGAGCGAGAGGATCCAGGCTCTCTTCCAGTGTCGTAGCTTCATGAAGGAAGGAAAGATTAAAATTTATGCCTAGCGAACAGAGAGCATCCATCGATGAAGCCGAAGCTTGAAAATAAGACATAATGCAGACGGATGATGATGACATGATGATGGTCGATGATGGGCCTTCAAAGACTGAGGGAATCTGTTGAAGTATATGATTTGGTATAAACATATTTATTCAGATAATAACTGAAAAGGCCGACACAACAGGCGCAGCGCCTATATAAGTATCTGATTTTGTTTTCAAACTGTCATATCTTTAAATGAATGCTACATGTACCATATGAAAGTGCTCATCAAGAGCTTTCCAATGAGTTGTCATGAAAGGTGCCCACAGGTCGACACTGCGTCTTGAAGCAACTTGCAGCAACTAGCTTTCCAGCGATGGAAGCAAATTTGCCGATTTTGTTGACCTGAGCGCGCTTGCGTCTCCGAGCAACTGCTGGATCCGCTAGTTGAGGGTGCTGTTCGAGGAACTGCCAGTTGCTCTGAGTTCCTCTCAATAGCTGAAATGTCGACCTGCGCGTGGTGTTTTTTTGATCTGCGACAGACACATTGTCGACCTGTAGGTACCTTTAGTGAAAATGTAAAGGAAATGTCTTTGTGGGTGATTCCACTCAATTATTCAAGGGTCATCGGCTTCAAACTAAATGTTCTCCCCCTTGAAAATGATTAGTTGAGATTGAAGCTGCTCTGAGCATAATTGTGACAAAAATTATCATCAGTCTTTAAAGGCCAATTAATCGAGCAATTTCTGAAAAGGGCAGCATCTATCAGCCCCATAGTTGTCCTTAATAGATAGGTTGGGCTGTACAAGTGGACGTTAATATTTAGTACACGTATACTCAGTGGTTTGACATCATTTTTCCTTCAATACTCCTCTACACTAATATAAGGCAAAAAATATTCCAGACAAGGTCTTGAAAACAGAAAATTTCTCTAAGAAATGTGATATGGAACAATACAGTGCTATGAACAAGAACAGAATTAGGAAGCAACTTCTGTTATCTATTCTAACTAAGATTCTGTTGAGAGTAAGTCTTAGTACCGGGTAGAACAGGAAATATCTCCTATCGACGTTAGATTTGGCAGCTAGGAACTGGTTATATGTGACATGGATAACTTATCAGCTGGGATAAGGATGGTTATGGAAGGAAAACACAACTTGTAACACAAATTTCAGCATAGGGAAATAATGTTACGAAGCGAAAACTACTCAATGCAGATAAAAGCTGTAGTTAACGAAAATAACACCAATTTAACCCATTTTGAAGTTAAGGATAGGAATCGGGTTGATTCCTCAAGTCTACTGGCACAGAATGTTCAGAGCAATGGATAGCTGGGTGAAAACAAAAGACGACCCATGTTTCTATCTAAAGCAAGATGATAGCACCCTCAGTTTTCTTCTGCCAGGTTTTCAGGTAATTTTTTTCTTCCCGAGGCCTTACATGTACCTGAGGGTGGAGCTGAATAACACCACAGGTGGGTCAAGAATAGCAAAGACATGACATGCACCCGACCCCCACCCCCTAATTTGCAAGTATCCTTCATGCCTGAAGCTTGGGTTGCTTTTTTTCCACAAGAGTAGAACTATCAAGACAGAAGGCTTTACACCACTTAAAACACCCTCTCCATTAAAAATGCTACTATACAAAAGTGCGTGAAGGATTTTAACAGCATGTGCTTGTGAGTATAAAGCCACTGCAAGTCCATTCTGTAGGCTGTGAGCAAAAACTATAAGGTGAATAGGAACAAAGATTAAGGCAGTCGACAAGTACAAACCTGGAGGTGGTAGTACAGATTGACCAGCCAGGAAGCCATTCGTACGTGCTCCCATCACTGAAACATGACACCAGAACACACAAACTGTAGGCATGCGCAACGTATTGAGTCAGGGGCAAGGAATCGGCTACAGCAGCAGATCAGGTATTGGCATCCTCCTACAGCAGGGCTTTCATCTCGCTGTGAGTGGATGAAGAAGAGCGAGGTTAAAACCCCACTGTGGGAGGATGAGCCTCAGTATTGGTGATGCTCATCTCTTGTGTTCAAAACTGTTTACACCTAATGATGTCCTAAACTTATCTTCAGTTACTTCTGATCAGTAAAATGGGCACTGAGGTTATAGGGCCGTATTTTAGAAGCTTCCTTAAGTGTAAGATCGTCCTTAGTCTTTTGTATTCTACCCTGCAAACAATAGCTAAAGGTCGACCTTACACTTAAGGAAGCTTCTAGAATACAGCCCTTAGTGTCCAGCACTGTCAATAGGGGACCTTCTGGATGAAAGTTCTCAGAAGAGTTATTTGGCAAAAAATCGATCACCTTGTCAGTCATTCAAAGCATATTCCTGGTTCAAATTTCGGAAAAAAAAACTTAATTCTTTTTGGAGAT
This sequence comes from Notospermus geniculatus, assembly GCA_002633025.1. Taxonomy (NCBI): domain Eukaryota; kingdom Metazoa; phylum Nemertea; class Pilidiophora; order Heteronemertea; family Lineidae; genus Notospermus; species Notospermus geniculatus. The sequence goes on from NMRB01000140.1 coordinate 483,882, forward strand.
TTTCAGGAATGAGAACCATTCCACACCAACCCACCCTACTATGCACAAATTGAAAATACCAAGTTTTGGTTCAGAGAGTATCAAGCAGCAAAACGAAGGAAAATTGCTAAAAGGCAAGCAACACAGAATATCTGGCTAAGTATTCAACTTAAGTATCAAATAAATACAATAAGTAAAGCAATTTGCTTGTTGAGGAAAGGTCACGCAGAAAAACGTTAAGTCTGTCTGACCAACAACAGACAAGGAAGGCATACATCACATGAAAACTGAAAGACTTAAGCAAGAGTCAGCTATCTCTGACTCAGAAGGGCTCTTTGAGTTTTTTGCTCAGAACTCAACCTCCTATTTTACCTCTTGTCTTGTATATTTCAACTTTTGCCATATTCAAAATATCAAAACCATTAACCCTTTCTCTGCCTAGGCCAATTTTGTCAAAAAACAAAAATATGTCAAAAGCTTGAAGGGCACCAAAACCCATCACAGTACTCACTGGAAAGCTCAAATTGAGCACTTTCAAATGAATTCTGATATAGAGTGTTTCTGTATGATTTCAGGATTCAGTTGGTGGTCAATTCTAATGAAATTGCCACAGGGCAGTGAAAGGGTTCACAAGCTTCATATCCGAGGCCAATCGACTTGGCCATGTCAAGCCTTTATATTCCCCCAAATTAACAACGTTTAACGTCGGAGCCCAAATTAAGGGCACCCAAATTTGAGTCTTGTTTTACATTTAAATGGGAATCTCAGATGCCTAGAAATGGTGTCTTTTATCCTCTATTTTCCAAAAATTTGCGAACGAGGGAGGGAACCCCCACCTCGCACTCCCCCTGATCGCGCCTTCGGCGCTCTGATGGGGCCTTTGCCCCAATACCACCGTAAACAGAAATAGCCCAAATTAGGGAATATAAAGGCCTGCATGTCAAGCAAGGCGTAGTCAAGCATAGCTGGGATCCTGGGACCAAGTAAAGCGGGCACTTGATGATGGGTCTTATGTAATTACCTGGTTGGTTTGTAGCCCCGAAGGCTGCTTCAAAGTTTATCTCATTATTGGTGGCAGGTGCAGTCATACCGAAATCTGAAAAGGAAATGCGAAAACTCTCTAATATCAACCTCAACATTTACATTTAATTTTTTTAACAAGACAGGGGGGGGGGGCACAACATGGCAGAGGAAGTAGGCAACGTGATCACCTAGATTTTTCACCGCATGTCGATTTCTTTTTATTAGGTTCCGAAAAGCAACTTATTTCACTCACTCATATTATTAGCTGCGGTATCTGTCCCAGCCCAAGGATTGCTAGCCGGCTGTGCCATGAAATTATTGGCCGGCTGTCCTGGCGATGTCGTGGTCATGCTAGGCTGACTGAACGGATTACTCGAGCCAAGTGAGAGTAAATCATCGCTTGGTAAAGTCTGTTGCTGGGGTTGGGTCTGGAATGTTGTGCTGCTTCCGAACAGATCCACGGTATCGTTCGCACCGGCGGTGACACCAGAGCCGAGGAACGGGTTCGTGGACTGTGTCTGCGGTTGGGATGCCACCGCTGTTGGCGATGCCTGCTGAGTCAAATGTCTTTGCTGAAAGGAAACAGAAACGAACTTATTTCTTAGTTACAAGAAGATGCCACGAAGGGTGAATTTTTATCATCAAGAAGAATTTTCAATGATGCAGAAATTTTCTTTATCAAGTTGTTGAGAAACAAACAGAACTCATGCACTGTTTTTGTGATCAAAAACATTTCACTTCTGGGATCTCTCCTAGAAAGTGCCTGAGGAAGAGCCTGGTTGGGGTAGAAAATTTGCAAAATTCAGAGACGACTTTATGTTTACTATCATTTTGTGTGTCATTTTTTGTGCTCTATGTTGGACATCTTTTTGTGATCACAGTAACAATGAATAGGGGAAATAGCCTAGATTTACAATCCTGACAAAACGATATTGTGGAGGGGTCCCAGTCCCTACCCCACTGTGATATCAGTGGTATCTCCAGTTCATATTCCACTGGATCTCGGTGGGATCCTAACTGGATTCCAAGTGGGATCCCGGTCTTTTTCTATGAGGCATATAATTCAAAGATGATCAACAGATTCTCATTCTCCAAGTATGCAAATGTGTGACGGATAGTTTTGCAAATTCAGGGGAATCAGAATCCTTTTCTAAGAATCAGAACTGAAGGTGAAAACAAGGATACAGCAACCACCGACCAAATTCGTGAAAGGGGACCTAAAGCACATTTTAACACTGGTTATACAACGGCAGTACTGGCATGATATTTTCCCTGCCACTGTGTAACCAACTTTAAAGACTGCTTACTCATCCTTAAAGAATCTGGCCCAAGTTAAATTCAGTAGTGAAATGAATTATAACATTGAACAAAAGAAAACACACTACTACCTACACATGACTTTTTGAATCAAACCTAAAACTAACACTTCAGTTTTTTTTAAACAAGGTGTACTACTACTACATGTACTTATCTGGCAAGAACCACTGACCAAATATTTTCACTGGAACACTTACCTCAACCAGCTGCTCAAGGAAAGAAGTCGTTGCAGCATGACTCAAAGGCACTCTTTTCCATTTATAAGCTGGGCATTTTTATGCAAAATGTATTCAGCAAGATTTTGCCCCGCAAGGAAATCAAGAACCTTTACCCAACAAGGGCTTCAAAAGCTTCTCAAGAAATACCCGACAAGTCAACGTAGGCAAGAGTTGGGTGAATATAGCAAGTTTTTAGAGGATTTCACACAAGTACACCTCATGAAATAAGACATCAGATGAATATTAAGGAGTCGAGTGATTTGCTGTCCAGTGACTGTGATCTCCAGTCATGGGTAGGCCTAGATGACTGAAAACCACATACCCAGTAATATAGGGCACCGGATGACGAGACCGGACCAATCCATTTCAGATCATTCACCCGGACATCAGCAAAGACCTACACAACACCCATTTACAACTGTTACCAGATACTGTAAACCCTATTATTTTCGTGCTTTTCTTTTTCAAACCGAACACCTGATGTGAGTTCCAAAACAGATAGATTGTTAACTTTTAAAGCCACAAAAATATAGGGGTTTACAGTATTTTCCCACAACATGCATGATTCGCTCAGTCAGGCGAGAAAACAACACATGTCCCAGGTGTGTGATTGTCGTTTTATGTAATAGTTGGACGTCCTGAGAGAGAAGAAGAGACAACAGTCATTGAGTCAAGAGAAAATCCCAAATCAACACAGTTCGAAGGATGGTGCTTTTTTCAAATCAACGAGCAGCTGCAGTCTATTCCATTCATTAGTGTGTCAGGATTTGAACTCTACGCCCATTATTTCACCCAAACCACGTTCAAAACATTTGTCAGCAAGTTCCATTTCATTTTGTCGAAATTTTTCTGCCACCTTCACTGTTCAATTTCTGAAGCTCAACATTCTGCCACAGTGTTCAGAGAAATAACCTTTTACTCCAATCTTATATGAGCTTTCACTCAATGTTTCACTCCAATTTTATATGAACTTCCACTACATTTCACAGTTTCACTCCAATTTTATAGGAATTTTCACTCCAATTCTACACAAACTTTCACTCCAATTTAATTACAGCTAGTACAAACACAGCTCCACTGAAAGGCAAGGGTCAGCAACACCAAAATTTCGAACCGCAGTTGTTGATTTGGGATTTACACAGTATGACAGCGGAGGAAAATCAAGCTCACCGGCATCGGTTGTGTTGGAGAGGATGCAGCCATCTGTTGACAGAAAGAAGGATATGAACATTCAGAGGGGGCCATAGCACCCCCTGGTGGTAAACAGTGTCAACATACTGGCGAGATAACCCACACTTCATGCCTCCCTGCCAAGAGGGCACTAAATACATGTATTAGAGTGCCATCTACTGTCAGTGCTCAAGTGAACTTATATACACTGAATACCAGCAAAATGTCGTCGAGAATTTCATTCCAGACAGTTACATGTAATGGTGTGGCCATGCTAGGCATGCAATGGTGAAGCATTTTCTTGTAACTTATTAGTTTGCAAACTATATATGTGTGTAAGTTACTAGCTACACTTTACTTCAGAGACGACAGGCCATGAGGCACTCAAGGATGGCAACTCCTGTCTGTGCAAGATAAGGCAACCCCAAGTCCAGCGGTGGACTTCGGGGCTACCGGTCACTCTTGTCAATACAAGCAGAAGTGTCAATACAGAGTCTGAAAATCTGCGAGTGAAACAGATACCAGTACATGCAAATTTTCAAATTATGACCACATTTTAGGATGTCTCATAAAATGACATGCAGATGCAAGAATTAACCTAAAGAGCAAGCTGTAAGTGACATTCCGCACTCACGGTGCACATGGTCAGGTGTTGGCCTAGTTCATGAAGCAGTTCCCAATATCTACCGGTAGCTTTATGTTACCCAAGCAACTGCATTCCAACCCTGTGGAAAATACTTGAAACATGTCATAATATCAGCCAACTTAGGAAAACACTCACTGAACACTTTTTATTGAGTACCTGCGACTGACTTTGACAAATTGTCTTCGGCAATGAAAGATTTAACAGCCCTGATTTGAAATTCGCCTTGCTATCTGCTGACCAAGTTCAAACGCAACATGGTTTCAAGTATTTTCCCCCATAAGAGAAAAGTAGTCCATAACTTGCATTCCAATGCCTACTCCGACTGACCAACTCCCACAACCCACCTTCAACTGTTGCATGGTCTGCTCCTCCTGTTCAAGGGCCTTCCTCCTCTCATCTTCTGTGATCCCGAGTGTTGGCGACACGCTGCTTGATGCACCGACGCCACCTGACGACGCCTTTGAGAAGTTGTTCACCGTGTTTGTGAAGCCTGCTGGTCTATCACTACAATAACAGGGAAAATGTAAGGAAGTAAAGATACAGGTTGACACAGCTTTTGAGTATCTATATCATTACCGGCGTCGTAACCCTGTAGTTGGATTTTTGCCGGAGGTATGGAGTCCACGACAGGCTACTGTCCACCTGTGTGGGGTCTTTTACTTGCCCTGGCATAGACACTCAGGTACAAGGGACCACGGCTTTTAGTCCCATCCGACGGACCCTGCATTAATGTTTCACAACTTTTTGTACATGCCTTCGCCCGGAGTCGAACCCGCGCCGACCCATTGTACAGTTTGGTAGTCAAGCGCGCTAACCACTCGACCACCGGGCTTAGTATGTGAGTATGTCGTTTGAATCACCAGGGCCCGGTTGCACAAAACTCCCGACAGCGCTATCTTGGTGTTAGCGCTATCTTCATGTTAGATGACGTAAAAATCCATTGTTCTTTTACGTCATTTAACATCAAGTTAGCACTAACACCAAGATAGCGCTGTCGTGAGTTTCGTGCAACCGGGCCCTGGCCTGTAGCAACAACAGCAAGAGGGGAAGTAACTTATTGCCAGACATGGCCTACACATGACCCCAGGTCATGTGATGACATATCGACCAATCCAGCATCTTAACTTCATATTTACCTGCCAGTTGGTGTAGAGCCTCCTTTCTTTCCTTCCAAAGATTGCAGATGCGACTCTAGTGCATCCAGAAGGCTGGAGGGAGCCTGCAACGAGTCAAAACAACTTAATTTAAGATGATGTTGGTTGCTTTTTGCCAATATACTTGTAGTGTACATTACATAAATTGATACATATGGGACACATGTACATTATATTCCTATGTCTGTATGAGTACCATACAGAAACACACACATGATGCCATACCAAAACTGTGCTATTTACAACATGGCCTCCATGCCACTGGCTGTCTCCCTTTTTTAGAAGTACAAGGAGAAAACAGAGAAAAATGTTCACAGAACTCATTCCTTATCCCTACTATATGTATGTTTGACAAAAGAAAAGCAGAAGTAGACTGCCCAAGTTCATCATGCAAACATCTCATCTACTTTCTACAACCTATTCGTGGTGGCAGCGAGTATTTTCAGCAGATGTCTGAGAAAACTGACAGGACAAAAATATATCTTTTGAGATATCAAGTGACGTTTGTGCAAGTATGTACAATGATAGGATGATTGAAACAGAATATATTTTGACAGATGGAACAAGGAATCCTTGAACAAAACATCGTTTTCAGCAAATTATGGTTTTATTGAAATGGGTAGGTGACCAATAAATTCATGAATACAATTCCCCACAAACCCAACTTATCATATCATTCCTAGGTTTTCTGAATCTGATTATTACATACTAAAATCAACAACCAAAACATGAATCCTCTCCAAAAGCACACAACACAAGCCAAGACAAGACTCGGCTTCTATTCTAAATATCGACTTTCCTTCACCTAGCAAGGAAAACAGGAAAAAAAACTTGATGCATTTCGATAAAAGTGCATCTACATAATAATAATAATAATAATGTGTGGGCTTATAGTGCCTTTTACATTTAAGTGTCAAGGCACTTCACATTATTACCCAGCCTAATCCAGAAACCTTTCTGTAGAAACCAAGGGCAGCTACAATCAAGCGCACACATGGACATTTCAGGCCAGTTGAGAGTATACAGAGTGGCACAGCCAGGGATTGAACCCGCAACCTTCCGATCACGAGCCCAACGCTCTAACCATTGTGCCACCGCGCTCCCCAAACATGTAGGTCTACATGTAGGTGCAAGCATCATTATTTGGTCCTAACATGGTTTTTTTGGGAAATCCAGCCCCAAGTCCTAGGTTATACAAGAAAGACAACATGACAATATCTTATGCAGTACATTGAGCCATTTTACCCAGGGTAATTCACACAGGATGGGAAATGATGTAAATGGTTATTTGGAAAGATGCAGATGCTTTTTACCTCCAGCTCAAATAACCTGCAGTGAATTTTTGTTCAGTTTTCATTGGACGACAGCCAATATCCTTGCAAAGGATGCTAAAGATTGTCCCTCGTCACCTTCAAATTTTTTATTGCACCATCGTCCACTCACGATAGCCACAGGAAATAATGGAAAAGGAAGAATTGTACAAAATGTTGGCAGATCCAGGAATGCACAGCAAACGGATCTAAAATTCACTGATCTGAGCTGAAGGAAAAGCCCAAATAACCTATGATGGGTCAAACTGATGCACCCACGCCAAGGACAGTATAGACCAACCTTTGAGTAGTCATCATGGATCTCACCAATCTTAGCGTAAATTTTCTCAAACATTTGCTGAAAGCATGCAAATAAGTCCATTCACAAACTTAAATGAAAACTTAAAGAACTGAGTGACAGGATTAGGCCTTCCCTCATAACCAACACCAAATGAATCACCCATTCTGCAATAGAGCTTGTGCAGTCCACCATGCTGACATCGACGACAAATTGCGCCACGTGTCGATCACGTCATGGTTGAAGACGCACACACTCCACTTGCACTGACGACAAAGTGCATCACATGCGTCGTTTGACGTCAATTTGACTGTCAAGATGGCGGATTTTTCCGTGATGACGTCATCTGCACAAGCTCTATACCAATCATTAGAAATTATGTGATATTTTTCTGATTGTACTGAAAGCTGGCTAGAATCATGAATAGTACCCAATGACAAACGCAAAATTGCCAAATTTGAATTAGAATCCCATGGTATCTGACACTTTCGCACACACAGCCTATTTCTGTTGTAACCTCCATTCCACATCAGAAACATGGTAGGTATGTATTCTCCAACAGCATGATTTTGGTCTCGCTCTTCTTCATAGTTCGCAGATTAAGACCAGTGAGGTAAAAGCCCTCGCTGTGGGAGAATGAATGGTGCGAGGTCATGCACTTCCACACAGGCAAGAAACTGCAGCCAAAAGCGACCTGTGCTAAAGTTATCATTCAAATGTAAGTCAAACTGCCTGTGGACCAAGACCCAAGGCTTAAAAGTATATAACCCTCATTGGATAAGGTGTATATAACTTGGTTCCCTACATACCGGGTGTCTACCCTGCTGGAAATGAGGGGGAACAAGTTTCAGTATACCGGGTAATATGGATTAAACAATGGTAGGGCTCAACTGAGGTTCAATCTTGCAGCTTTGTACATACACTGCCTGCTTAAATAGTTAAATAGTAGTGAACTGATTTTATACCAATCCAGCATTTGAGGCCAAATGCGGGTTGTCATGCCCAGATCCATCTCATTATCTGATTGGCCCATTGACTATTGTGCTATGGTATACAGGCCTGACAACCCTCATTTGGCCTCAAATGCTGGACTGGTATAAAATCAGTTCACTACCATTTAACTAAACAGGCAATGTATATCTACCAATTTCTTGCCCATTCGGGATGAACAGAGCAGCCTCCTTTTAACCCTCAGCAAATCGAAGCAGCTTCAAATTTCATACCCCCCCCCCCATCCATCCTCATAATATCAGAGATCCTTAATGCTCACTCCCTTCATCAATATCAATATACATATATCATTAGAATGACTACACGTTTTATCTCAGAAATGAATTTAGGCAGACAAGCAGTTCAGACAGGCAATGCAAATACATTCCTCTTAAAGGCAGATTTTCATGCTGGGGCCATGTCAGAGGTCAGAAAATGTAGCAGGAATTATTAGGCAACTGATTTCTTTTTCAAGTACAGGACAGCGATATATCATTCTGTTCTACAAAACCACACAACTCATTTCAATCACAACAAGCAGAGTTCTGTGCTCCGAACCCGTGATTAAAAGGGAGGGAAAGTTGACGCATTGCATGGAATTTAATCGGAGGTTTGATACATGCAGGGCCGATTTCACAAAGGGTGTTTAAGACTTAGACGCTTGTAACTTCACTAAATGCACGCACTTCCACTATGCATTTGACAAAGTTACACGCGTCTAAATCTTAAACACCCTTTGGGATATCAGCCCGCAATGTTCCTGTGTCTGATGATGAATTCCATGTCATCACAAACTTCTCTATCTTCGACTTTTTGACAAACATCGCCGAAATAATTTCCCTGGCCGGTTCTCATCAGACACAGGCAACATACATACATCAAGAGCAAATAACTTGCATCAAAATGAAACAAAAGTATACTTGCAACTAATGATTTTCTTATTCTCTTTTGTATCAGAATAGAAGGGATAATCAAGATACAGTACACGAAATGCATTTTGTACAAAATGTGCCCAACAAAACAAAGCAACAGCCCTAGCGACAAGCAGTTCAACCCTGAACCCTGTATTACTAAGCACCACACCGACCCGCCGACATCGGCCAGTACAAGCACGCTGACTCCATATACCGGTAATTTGCACACTCGCCTACCCTTCAGTAGCACCAAGGTCTGGCGATTGATCGCTGGTGTGCTATAACTGGTGAGAGGCAGTAGACTGCATTTGAAGTGAATGTTGGACGGCATGCCCCTCCTGACCCTATGAATTTGTTGCATGAATGTGGCCCCAAACTTTGCCAATCCTTTTTTCGTAATTTGGATAGTGGTATCAGCCCGGTGTGGTACAATTACCACCCGGTGTGGTCGGCGGGGCCGGTGTGGTACCTTGTAGTAATACCACTCGTAAACCTGTTCAAAATCTGAAACCTGAAAGAAAATACCCCAAAATACTGCAAGTAACCAAATGCAAAAGATGACTACCAGTAGTGGGATATCTTTTAACTACCAGGAGTTGAACCCGGAACCTGTTCAGAATCTGAAAGAAAATATCCTAAATCCTGCTCGCTTGCGAATCATACCTTGTAATACCAATACCATACCCTTCAAAATAGCCTGCTGTCCCATGCACCTTGTTTTATTGTGCAACTAATGACAGTTTAATTACCTCAAGGTGAGGAATGGACAAATTTTTAGGGTTTGAGAGGGTAATATCAGAGAAATCGAAAAATTATGAAACGAGGACCCAGGCAAAATGAAGCTTCCATGCCAAAATAATCTGGCCTGTGACTGTTAGTGTTTAGTTAAGGATGACCTTAGATTAGTAGGGTATTTGCATGCAGAGAAGCAAACCTGCTCCAATATGACCAGGGGCCATATTCATAAAACCTTGCTAGGCCTAGTTACTTGCTAAAGTACCCAGTTTGTACAGGCCAATGTACCCGTAAACAACTAGCAACCAACTAAGCTAGCAGGTTTTTATGAATATGGGCCCTGGTGTTGACTGTATGGTCCATTGATTGCATGGTTCTGAACACTGGGGCGAAGACGGAGGTTAGTGGCATAATGTTATATTTTATCAACTTGCACCAAAATAGTCATGCGTAAGGTAGTCGTCTGCAAACGTACCTTATTCATTTTTTCAGAGGGCTACAGGAGAGAAGAGACCCTGGTATAAAGACAACCTTTAACGACCTTCACACACACACTACTGTTTTTTATATGGTGCACAGCATACACCTGGTTTTCAGATGTTACAACATTTTCTGATATAAATACACTGTGAGCAGTTTAACACCAACATGGATAGGTGAACACAAGAGTCAGTCAATAATGGCTGCCAGGTACCGGTAGGTTGTTCTCAACAGACACACGCCCCTTGAAAAAAAATTTCAAGTGGCAGAACTCCTCTGCAAATTCTTCTGCTTCCCATGGTAAAATGGCCATTCCATGAAGGTTTATCCTGAAGCATCATCACAAAAGACAGAGGAGATGTCTTAACTTGCGTATCCATAGACTGTTCATTTGTGGCTTGTGGCATGTTCCCTTGTTCCATGGACTTGAGCCGTTAGGACAATGAGACCTGGCCTTGTGCCCTATGGGAACGGCTAGTGAGCAAATTCACACTACTGTTTTTTATAAGGTGCACAGCATACACCTGGCTTTCAGAAGATGTTAAGACATTTTCTGATAATACACTGTGAGCAGTTTAATACCAACATAGATTGGTGAACACAAGAGTCAGTCAAATGGCTGCCACGTAGGTTGTTATCAACAGACACATGCCCCTTGAAAAAAAATTTCAAGTGGCAGAACTCCTCTGCAAATTCTTCTGCTTCCCATGGTAAAATGGCCATTCCATGAAGGTTTATCCTGAAGCATCATCACAAAAGACAAAGAGGAGATGTCTTAGGCTGCATATCCATAGACTGTTCGCTTGTGGCTTGTGTCATGTTCCCTTGTTCCATGGACTTGAGCCGTTAGGACAAGGAGACCTGGCCTTGTGCCCTATGGGAACAGCCAGTGGTTCATTCTCTCTGTGGTGTGTCACAAGGTCACAAGCGAACAGGGAACAAGAAAACATGCCACAAGGGAACAGCCTATGGATGCAAGGCCTTACAGATCTCATTTTGAGAGGATGGCGACATCATGACTGTTCAATATGGCAGATTGAACCACAAGTATGTTCCACACACAAAAACAAATTTGGACGGCAGCGGCATAGGTCTACATGTGTAATCTACAAGCAGAATGTCATCTGTCAAACACTGGCCTGTCACAAAGTTTTTACATTTTCTCTCTGTGGGACTCAAACACCGTGAAGGCCAAATGGATAAGAGATATTTGCATCCATATGCCACAAGTCTATCCCTCACCTTAATTTTCAGGACAAACTATTACACTGAGATTAAAATAACAACCTGAAGACCAGCAACAGTTGAACAAATTCTGTCCACATACATGTATGCAAACAGAGTAGGCTGGGCATATACAAGGATCAAAGACTACGTTTTCAGACACAACTTCAAATTTGCATAGACGGCTTGTTTTTAAGCATTACAACGAGACAGCCTCGGGTAACGGTTGGCCATTCTACAAATTCAGACAACCAGTTCTGTTTTCTTGTTTGATTTTACATCAAATATAACAGCCTGGAACTATATTTGACATAACAGTGTGAAAAGTATGCATGAGTATATCAAGGACAGATCTTGAGTGCATACCGGTACACTCAGGGCTGTCAGAGTGGTGCAGTGCAGATGAACCAGAAGAAACAATAACTTCTGGGGTTGTGGGTTCGATTCATGGTCCGACCCAGTACTCATAGTGAGACAGCAAGGATGACTCTCTTTGACAGCAATTAATAGGGAGCTCCTTTAGGGGGTTCCGGTTTCTTCCTACATTACAAATGGGCCAATATCTTCAAAGGGAGAAAAATCTGCAGCCAGATTTGACAGATGAAATCAAACAAATCTTTATTAGTTCTCAACTAGTAGAGGGTGACCCTTGTCACTCAAACAGCATCAAAACATTCAACTCACTCCCTTGTCCATCATCTCCTGAGAAATAAACAACACCCAGGTTAGCTCTTAAAACAACGACTCAAGCAGACTGGAGCCCAGTTGTTCAAAATATTACAGATGAAACTTTATGTTGTGATCACATAGAGCTACAGGGTACACGGACATGCCGGTATAAACAAAGGCTTCACAGTTGTGAAACCTTTGTGAAGCCTTTGCTAAACGGCCGTATACCGTGCAGTTCCATGTAACTGAAGCCTCATGGATTCTAACACTTTCTTTGTAGTTTTTCAGAGCCAGAGTCTTGCATTGTTCGACACTGAAATGGGTAATACCAAATTTTAGCAATCATTTTGAACAACACAGCCCAGAGACATTAATCAAAACTACAGCAATGTCGATGGGAAGCCCATCGCATATCTCCCCGCTTTCGATTTGACAGCAATTAATAGGGAGCTCCTTTAGGGGGTTCCGGTTTCTTCCTACATTACAAATGGGCCAATATCTTCAAAGGGAGAAAATCTGCAGCCAGATTTGACAGATGAAATCAAACAAATCTTTATTAGTTCTCAACTAGTAGAGGGTGACCCATGTCACTCAAACAGCATCAAAACATTCAACTCACTCCCTTGTCCATCATCTCCTGAGAAATAAACAACACCCAGGTTAGATTTTAAAACAACAACTCAAGCAGACTGGAGCCCAGTTGTTCAAAATATTACAGATGCTACATTATGTTGTGATCACATAGAGCTACAGGGTATATGGACATGCCAGTATAAACAAAGGCTTCACGGTTGTGAAACCTTTGTGAAGCCTTTGCTAAATGGCCGTATACCGTGCAGTTCCATGTAACTGAAGCCTCATGGATTCTAACACATTTTTTGTAGTTTTTCAGAGTCAGAGTCTTGCATTGTTCGGCACTGAATGGGTAACACCAAATTTTAGCAACCATTTTGAACAACACAGCCCAGAGACATTAATCAAAATCAAGGCTAAAGGCCCCTCCACTGAGAGTTTTCTCATGCAAGTTGGCCCTCCATCAATGGGGGAATTCACCATTGATTTTCTAACCAATTACACTAAGGCCATGTAAAAAAAAATAGTTGGTTAGCATCCTTCCACTCTCAATTTTCTGAGGAGGGCGGGAGGTTTTTATTTTATTTTTTATTGAGTTTGAGATGCATGTTACCATGGTAATCATGGCGACCTGAGGGAAATTTCAAATGTAATATGTATGATTGATAATGAATTGAAACAAAAACTACTTTCTATCCTTTAATAACTGTGTTGTTTTATTTAAGCATCCCAGCCTACAATTTTATCACTCTTTTGGCAGTTTTTAAAAGGTTTTTTGCAAAATAAAAAATAAAAAAATTTTTGAGGAGGGGGTGATTTCCATGGCGGGAGGGGATGCTAACCAATTATTTTTTTTTACATGGCCTAAAACCAATGACATAATCGACTGCCAAGTTTTCCATTTCTGAGTTAATATACCCAGACCATGTGCACGTGACGTCATCATTGACGTCATAATTCGCACGTCAGCCATTTTGGACGGCATCTGACGCTACGAATGCATTGGACGTGCCGTCCAAAATGGCGGCATCTCGACGTCGCGGTGACGTCATAATCGTTGCTGCACGTCCTCTATACATGTACAGCCAACCTGCACAAGATGACGCTCACACGAAGAGGAGCCTTGAGATGTCCAGATAGTCGTTACAATGAACAGCATCCTACATGCATCGCCAAGCTATTATGAGAAAATAATGAAATTAAGAAGTGCAATCCATCATGCACTCTACATGTGAAGATGAAAGACACAGAGCATGTTGACCTTTGAAAAAACTGAAACACCAGCTGTGCATAGCTCAAGTGATTCTCAACAGGCCCACCCGGGCCACATCGATCAATTTCAAGTGAAAATTTCTCGAGGATGTTACGAATATCTCAGATTGCTCCATAATGAACAACTGGCCCACCAACATTATTTGTCCTTTGAGCTATACCAAACCCCACTCCCACTCCCACTATTTGATACACAAAGGTGAGGGAACTGAGAAAGAATGATCAACATAAAAGACGGATAAACGTGCCCTCACAGACTAGATACTGAAACAGGGAGAGAAATTGACCACGGAAGTGGAGGAGGAGAGTACCCCAACCGCACTGCCCGCACTAGGCACATGTCACATAGACTAGATACTGAAACAGGGACAGAAATTGACCACGGAAGTGGAGGAGAAGAGTGCCCCCACCCACACTAGACACATGTCACATAGGCCATGAAGGAAGCGACCACGATAAGTTGAGATCACCTCAATAATGACTACCAGGTGACGTCACTTACCTTTGTTTCTCAACAAGAGACACTCAAGTCCACATTACTGTAAAGCAAGATAATTTCGTGGCTGGCAATTTTCGCGAATCAAGAATTATAGACATATTCACGGCAGGATATTTTCGCGAGTCTCTGCCATTTTTTTCTATTTTTTTTCACGGACCGTACTTATCACTTGCGTGTACTCATATTCGCGACAGGAAATTTTCACGACTCATACACTCTCGCGAAATTCGCAAAAATTTCCTGCACGCAAAATTTTCCTGCTTTACAGTAACCTGTACTCTTACCATGGATGATTCGGTGACTATCTCATCATATACATGTAAGTTGCTTTCTGAGGTTAGACTAGTTCTGTACATGCCTCTCTTGTAGAGAGGACGCAACTAAAGACACCACAGTCCTTTCTACAACAACGAAGGAAGAAACCACAACACCAAATGCAGGCCAAACTATAAAAGGTTGCCTAACCCATGAGGACACCCACCTTTGCCAGATCTGGTATGTCACCTTTGTCAACTCCCATATTCTGAAAACAAAATGAAAGAATTTACTATCGTACACTTTATCTCAGCAGAAGTAAGCTAAGCAGAATCTGGGCCATTTAAGGATTCTATGATGCGATTTCTTTAAATATCAATACAAGTACTTGGCAATGTTGGCCTGAGGCCCACAACTCTGTGACTCACTAGAATTGAAGTGGACAGATTGTCTGCTGCTGCAGCATCACATGGCCTTTGAATCCGATATTAGACCAGGGCCCAGTTGTTCAAAACAGAATTTGTCACATATACCTAACCAGGTTTCACACCGGTAATACTTACCTCAGCCACTTTGAGAAACTCAGACACCTGATCCATTCTGACTAGAAACTTCTTGTAAATATCCAGACCCTCTTTACACTGTTTCTTGTTCATTTCAAAGTACTTTTCTGAAATCATGCAAAATATTCAACATCTTAATGGATGAGAACCAGGACAAAATTGGTCTGGTATTCCAGACATATTTTTAAAGATTTTATCACAGTGATGGTTACATGTACAACATTAAAGTATGTAACAAATATGATACATTTGGACATTTGCTGAGGGGCTCTCTTTGAATCTACACAGACCTTTCCAACAAAGATGGCAGTCTAACAGTTCTCACCATATGATGTCAGAAGCTTAATACAATTCAATGGCCGCTGGCACGCTTGCTGGTCAAGTGAGCCATGGCGACAATGTTTTGGTAAAATAATTGTCTGAGAGGATGCGTTTGGTCATGTTATATCATGCTTGGACAATGAATGGCCACCACATCATGTGTGAGAACAAGTAGGCCACCATCTTTGTTGGAAAGGTCTATTGCGAAACGACATCAAACTGACATGACCTCAGGCAGCAGATCACTCAAGTAAGAATCTGCCAGAATGACATCATGGTGCAAATACAATGTGACAGAGACTACAGTAACTTCCATTACACTCCATCCATAACAAACAAAGCAACAGCTCTAAACAGTCTAACAAAATCAGGGTCTATTCATACATACAGCTTGTTGTAAAACCACATTTCTTTCTCTAGAATAAACCTTTTTCAGCCTCATCTGACAGATGTGTTTTCACAGCAGACTGTGACGACGTCACAATTGCAGCTTAAATTCATAGCCAAGGGCCAAACGAGTATAATCTGCCAACTGCCATACTCCATAACTCTCAAGTGATGAAAACTACGCTTGCGGACATACAGCTTATTCACTGACACAACCATTCTGTCCATAATGTTAAGACACACATGAGAAAAACGTTCTGTCTAGCAGACGTTTACGCAGTTGGGTTTTCACATGAAAATGACCAACGACCATCAAGTCAACAATATTTGCCAATATTTCACGACAAACGGGCCCCAGTGGTACTCACACGAGTCATAATTTTCCAACCCAAGGCACTTTCATTATAGTGGGCATGTTACGCCCAGCTAAAGAGAGCTTACACCACAGTGGACACCAAGACAGTAGCATTGATCTGACATGTCTTGACTACCGGTACATAATTTTCACCACCTTTTGCCTTGGACTTGGTAAAAGAAAGTCCAAAATTTCAAAGTCCTTTTCCTCCATTATTTGGTGAACCTTGTTTATAGGTATTTGCCGGTACCTGGAAAGGTGCATGATATATGGACCAACAACCCCCAACCCCTAACCCTAACCCCTAACCTGCCGGCCCTTGGTGATATCCTGAAAGGCCTTGTGGTTGCATGTTGGCCTCCAGGCCGGAAGTTGAACAATGTTCAGCGTGGCCAGTACTTGAATGGGTGACCAGCACGAGTAATATGAACACTGTGACCACCGTTGTATATTTGTTTGGGACTACACACCTTTTTCATTTGAGGAGATGGGGAACGGCATCGATTTGCAGGCATTTTCCCGAAAGCCGCTACCAACTTACCTAATAAATAAATAATCCCCTCATTGTAGCATGAGCCACTACCAACTTACCTAATAAATTGATAATCCCCTCATTGTAGCATGAACTGCTACCAACTCACCTAATAAATTAATAATCCCCTCACTGTAGCATGAGCCACTACCAACTTACCTAATAAATTAATAATCCCCTCATTGTAGCATGCAAATAATCGTATTGAATCTCGGAATAACAGAACAAATGCTGAGTGTATAACGTTATTCGTCATTTCATTTGGTTGTGCCTGAAACAAGAACCTGAAAACTCACAACATGGAACGAAAAAGCCTAGTTCTAGGGGGAGTGACCAAATTCTGAGGGAGTCTTGAGCAAATGTTGATGGCGAGTGGATGAATGAAATACTGCATGAACCCAAATTGCCCAGCATGAACTGCAATGGCGAAACAGTAAAGGACCAATTTTCACCCAAAATCGACTTGAAGAACGTTTTAATTTTTTGTAGCCTGGGGGGGGGGGGTTCTCCCACAACTCCTCCCTGACTATGTTTCTGACATTTACCACACTTGTACGTGACGTCAGTGATGATGTCACAGCACTAGAAAATGTTTCAAATGACATCACTTTTTGTGTTTCAAAGCTTATATTATGGCAGCTTCTCAAAATGCTATGATGCCACAATGACATTCAGCATTGCATCACTTCAAAACGTGTGTTCGTAGGTTATGACCTATTCATCAATCATGAATGTCACCTCTACCTCGCTAGCGACAGGGCTTGCTGATGCACATGCAGAATGCAGTCTGCAACCTGACATACATTCAAGGAGAAAATGGTATCTTGGGTCACTGCTTTTGATCATATGAGAGTACCTTCATCCACATCGTTCAGCAACACTGCAAAGAGACACCCAAGAAAATGGTCACATATGACAGTCCAGGTCCGACTTGAATCGTGTTGTCAGATTACGATGTACATTTCATTTTAACTCCTTCACCGCCAAGGCCAATATCGTCGGAAATGAGAAATATTTTGAAAGGCAACTGAAACCAATCACATAAGTATTCATTAGGAAGATCAGTGTGAGTGCTTTCCAATGAATACCTATGACAGGGTTGCTCTAGGATTTAAAGCGAACTGGTCACGCCTGGTCAAGTTGTCTGAATGCAGAATCGAACGTCGCCATTTTGAATCTATTACAGTTCCCACACTGGGAAATACTCTCTATCCGGAACTTTAAGACCAGAGTGCTCCGCCCAAGCCAGTCAATTCATGTTCACCAACAATTCACTTCAGCGCCGTCGAGTTGAGCTTGGGGTTGACTGACCAAATTGTACAATAGGCTTTTTACTAGGCTGAATGCCACTTGCGCGGCCTAGAAGTTCCTCATTGTCTGGTCTTAAAGTTCCGGATAGAGAGTAGTTTCCTACCAATTGTGTATTTGCACAACAGCTGTGGCTTTTCTGCCTTCAAATACCATTTAGAACACGGTCAACCCCAAATCTAGGCTTTACCTACGGATGTAATCAGCTGAATATGGAAATTTGTAATTTCAAAATTGTGAATTTCGTGGCCCACGAAATTATTCTTAGTGTTATTTTTGACTGGCGTGACTTATTCCTTTTAAGGATTTGTTAGGTCCAGTACTTTTAGTGAAATTGGCAATGGCAGTGGAAGGAAGTTGTCCTATCATTCTATTTCATTTTTCAATTTGACGAACTGGCAGCAGGACGAACTTTTGTAGTCATTCCCATAAACGTATGAACGTCGTTTTCTGACAACCTAGATTCAAACCAAACCTTCCCCAGAGCCAGCCAGTGAAGCATGGTTAGCGGTTAGCACATATAGACTTACCTAATAAGTTAATTATGCCATCATTATAACAGGCAAAGAGTCGGATGAGGTCTTTAAACAACAAGATGAAGCAGGTGTGTATAACATTATTGGTTAGTTCATTTGGTGTCGCCTGAAAATGGTACAAGACGGAGATTTTGTGGTGAAGCTTGGAATATAGGTAAGAAGAACAATTGGTGAAGACAGGGGAGAAAACAGGGTTGGGACTGGCTGAAAATGTCTTTTTGCCAAAACTTTATCCCAATAGGATTTGGATTAGCCAAACAAGTTCCGGGGCCAAAAAAGCTGTGGATATGAACTTTTAAGGTGCCACAAAAAGGGAATTGGGTTAGCCAAGTCCTAAAAGCTGTGAATATGAATTTTTAAGTATGCCACAGTATGAGATTTGGGTTTGCCAAATCATACAAAGTTCCAGAGCCAAAAGGCTGCAGATATGAACTTTTAAGGTGAGAAGTTTCAGAGTTAATATAGCCAATTTTTAAGCCAGTTGAGAAATACATTTGCCAGATTAGACGGGTAACAGTCATTGGCGATTTGGCAAATAGGTAGCGCATTCCTTGATATATGTGTCTGCCAGCATGGTCTACTTCATTCAGAATTGAGTGAGGCATAGAACACGTTCTATACAAAATACTGCTTTGATTCAATCCGTAAGTAATGACGACAAGCACATGTCATCTCCATGGGCTGTTTTCCATACTGACAGATTTCAGGGAATGTTTTCCACAAATGAAAGGTTGTTTACTTCAGCTGCATAAAGAACATTCTTCAAATAAGTGTCACTGTTTTTATTTATACCGCCTGCCGTCATTAAATTGCCAGAATTCAGAGTGACTTGAGCTACACAAGTTCCCGTAGTGAAGTAAACTCAAGCAGACATCACGTGGCGAGATTGCTCAGCATCAAGCCTGCTACTTTCGCGAAGTAAACAAGACTCTCAGAGTGACAGAAAGCATGCCGTTCAAAGAACCTCAAGCAATTATTGAAGGAGACGCAGATAGCTCCACGCTCTCCATGATTTAATTCCCGTTACGGTCGTAAGACAGCATATCTGCCTCAACTGCCCCATAAAATGGCCACAAATATTATGCTGGCTGCGATGGTATCAGTGTCTGAGAAGCTGGAAACCAGGACACCAATCTTAAATTGCTACTGCATGCTCCCCACAGAATTCAAAGCAGCCCTTCGAAGTATAGGACAGTTGCAATCTTGATACTGTAAACCACCCTCAGCAAGCTTACTTCTAATCTATACTATGTCCTGGTGCTAACTCATTTTGAGTGATGCCAGACATTTTTGTTTGAGATGGAGTGGAAGTCCATGCATAGACCCAGCCAATGTATGGGATGCCAATGTCGAGTTGCCATTTTCTATTTTGGATTTGATGAAAGCTTCATCTAGTAAGTAGGATAAGCAAAGCTCCAATATCTATAAACTTTTGACAACCTCCACCAGTGCATGCTAAAATGACAGGACAGCCACATGTGTATTTAATGCACAGGGGACAGATGGTGAAGTTATAGTGTACAGAATAAGATATGAGCAAGAATACTACTGAAACAGTGAAACGGAACAGTTGATCACCACACTTTCTTTCATATTTCTGCAGCAGATTTTCACAAGCAATAGTTTCATACTTCTGCAGCAGATATTCACAAGCAATAGTTTCATATTTCTGCAGTAGATTTTCACAAGCAATGGTTTCATACTTCTGCAGCAGATATTCACAAGCAATAGTTTCCTATTTCTACAGCAGATTTTCACAAGCAATAGTTTCATACTTCTGCAGCAGATATTCACAAGCAATAGTTTCATATTTCTACAGCAGAAATCAACAAACAATGGCTTCATATTTCTGCAGCAGATATTCACAAGCAATGTTTCATATTTCTGCAGCAGATATTCACAAGCAATGGTTTCATATTTCTGCAGCAGATATTCACAAGCAATAGTTCCATATTTCTGCAGCAGATATTCACAAGCAATGGTTTCATATTAATACTGCAGCAGAAATTAACAAACAATGGCTTATATTCATACAGAAAACATGTCTGTTTAATCTCTTAAACTAAAAATTTCAATAACTTGTCAGATGTGCTTTGGGCAACTGAGTGCACCATCCAACGCACAGACAAAGAATGCACTAGTCACACTATCCCAACTCAACATTTTTTCTCTAATTTCTTCAGGCATTTTGGTATTATCATTATACGTACATCAAAGGCAATAAGTGCATCTAACTGGGCCTGTAACGACGGCAACGTCTTCAGTAGCTGAAAATGGAAACAGAAACATGTTATGGATTGAAGTTTTGGCTGACGTCAATGCAGAATATTGGAAAGAAAACTCAATCATAATATGTGGGAACATCAACCACGATTCATTTGACAAGACTGAACTGAAAGATAACTTTTTCCCCGTCTGTGTTTGATTTTTAAAATTCAACACATCTCTGTCAAAGAAGTTTAAAGTTGTCTCCATTCACACATTGCATTCACTCAGTTTTCATTGCTGTAAGCCAAAACAACTGGTAAGTGTAGATTTAGTCACTGAATATGGCACTTGGAATACCTTGGCAATCTTAACTCTAAAGTCCCTTAGCAGTCGACAAACAGCTTTCAGCATTTCAAGCTGTTCAACTCTAGAATGTCGCCTTGCCTGGAAATGGTATTCGTACTTACTTCTCCAACCGATTGTAAAGCTCACTTACCTTTTCCCCATTCATTGTTCTGAGAACACCATCATCCTTCCTGAAAAATATAAGATATCCCTTTTTAGCAATAAGTGTACAGAACAACCGTGAGGGCTACAGCCCAAGGTGGGGGGGGGGCACCTCAACTACGAAGGGCAGCCGAAGGACGGGGGTACCTCCCCTGAACAACTGTCAATGAAGAATAGAAAAACTGATATTAATTGGCTCATATTTACTCAGGCTTTTGTTACAGTTCCCTCTGAAAGGGGCATAAGGGATGATGTCTCAAAATCCCTCTCGTCAGGCACCTCACCGGGTAGAACTAGAAGTGTAAACTGTCATCAACAATTTTCATCAGACCGACCTGCCAATACCCAGGACAAATAGAATACAT
The DNA here is from genome assembly GCA_002633025.1 of Notospermus geniculatus. NCBI lineage: Eukaryota > Metazoa > Nemertea > Pilidiophora > Heteronemertea > Lineidae > Notospermus > Notospermus geniculatus. Next base: position 505,690 of record NMRB01000140.1, read on the forward strand.
GACAAGGACCGGAAGACTTGTCAACAATCGTTCAGATCAGGCAACATGATCTGGAGAATTTGCCACAGAAATCATAAGACTTTCACCAAAACCACCACAACTGGAATAGTGTGGTGAACAACGACTTTCCCATTAGTGGCTAGCCTACAGCAAAGAGGTTTTCGTGCTGAAAATGGATGCTGATAAAATGAGATTCACACGTAAGCTGCCGTGAGCGCATTGTGAAATTCAGAATCCAAGAGAACAGCAAATTTGATTACACTGAGGGAATGAAAACAAAACTGAGAATTGTGGCTGTACTGCATTTTGAAACTTCATGTACATGTATGAAGAAGCTACAGTGTTTCCGCCAGGATCCAGCTCAGAGGGTACTAGGGTACTATGCTACCCTCAAAAGAACAGAAAAGGGTCATTTTCTTTACCGGTAATTTCATGGGGTTTTTGCTGACTTCGAAGAAATCAGTATCCTCAAAAAAATTTCTGGCAGAGACCCTGGACCAAATCATTGGTAACCGAATAGCTTCCTCCTACATTCCAAGCATCTATCAGAGGTACAAAAGCAATAAATCCAGCCTTGTGAGAGAGAGGCATTAGATTAACCAGATTTTCTATGGAAATTTGCCCCATTATGACGTCATGTGTTTTATACTGCATTTTATGCGACGCCAGCACATTCAACTACACAACGCTTTGGCTGCAAATTGACGTCATGGATCCGACAGAATTACAGTCTATGAAGAAAAGTGGTAAACATAGATATCATATTTTAATTTTTATTCCTAACATATCACCTAAATACAGGCAAATATATGCCTCAAGAGAGATGAAGATCGGAGGACCTTATCCACATATAGCACGTAATCTCTCGATTGACAATCTTTAATACTGGACAAGCTATTTTGAGATGTTGGAAAATGTCGCAACAAGAATTCAGGCTTCAAGAGTAATTTGACAAAGGGGAGGGGAGTCACCAGGACTCACGAGTCAACTGATGAAGGGGGCTCGTTTCCCAATAGGAGCTTTCATCGAGTTGACCACTAGGTGTCACTACGGCCCAATTCAATGCATCTAGCGGATCCAGTCATTAACGATCGAGCAGCAATCACGTAGATTTTCCTGTACATTGGTCCGCTAAGACTTTGCTGCCATCTGTTGGCAATATGCGCGGCTGACTGCTCCTATTAAACCCACAAATGGGTAACCCGTATAAAGATCGTCACCCATGTGCCGGCAGTGAGTGCGAGTGATGTGACTCACATTCCTTCTTCCTCACGATATTCCCATTTATTTATGGCGTGAAAACAACCCATTTGTTTTGGTCGCCTGACAGCAAAATATACATCATCCTGCTTCAAATGAAAATTCTCTAATCTCACTGGATTTTTTATGTAAAATGAAGAGATTGGATGGCATTAAAGGCAAAGTTTTGTCTGATTGATTCCTGTAGTCATTTTTTTATGATTCAACACCGACTTTTTAAAATGACGTCTCCAATGACGCCACGACAGTCACAGCACCATGCAGCGGATCACAAGTTCCTCATTGTATTGAAGTCTGCCGAGGTCAGCAGGTTCCTCCACACTGCAGTTAAGTCATTTCATGTTGGTATACTTTACTAAATTCTACATGATACATGTCAGGCCTTCACGTAAGATGCCATTTTTTAAACCCTAAGAGAATGCCTCAGTCAGACATGTAAATGGTGTAGATGAGTACAGCCATCGATCAGGTTTATTTCAAAACAATAGATAACCTTTTTACCTTGATTTCCATGTTATTCATTGTATTTGATCACGACAGAGGTCAAACATGCCCCACTGGAGATCTGATATCATGACAAATGCAAGATGCAATTACACTTTAAATACAGAGTCATACATGTATCACTGTCAACTTATTAACTGTATTGTTAATGTTACACAATTTTATTTACATTTCCACAAGAGGAGTGGACAGTATAGCCCATTCTGTTCATGCCCTTTGGCTTTCTTGTTTCCTGTCTTTTCCATTATAGACGAAGGGCCGTGTGAACCCTGTCTTTAGAAACCTACAAAGACGCACCAGTTATGGACACTTCATCAACAGAAGACAGCTCATTGAGAGAGCTGACCGATCAGGGCGCATGTTCCCGAAGCCTTCGTTAGGTTAACGATGTCGTTAAAACTGGTAAAATGCATAGCGTAACGACATCATTAACCTTACGACGGCTTCGGGAACATGGGCCCAGGTATTATCGGATTTCCTTTTCCCTCTTTCAGTTTTCTTCATCTTCAATACACACAAAGCTTCGAGTTCATTTCTGAAACTTCCTGACGAAGGAATTCACAATTAGATTCCAAACCACGAAATGACATGGACCAGGTCCTCATTTGGATGTAAGTTGTTATTATGAGATTGACAGATCCAAATGATGGTGGACCTGGATCCAATTGACAAAGGCAGGACCATGGTGGAAGATTTTGCTCTCCTCCATCCCATGTGCGCAAAAAGGGTCAAATTGCATTTCCTGAGCGAGACGTTTGATCCTAGACAATGACAGTCACAGTGAAGAATCATTCATAATCAACCACTCATTCTGACTGTAGCAGGGAGGCAGATAACGAGCAGCCACTTCCGAGTTCCCACAGCTCAGGAAGACAATCTAATGACTTGAGTCGATCTCAGCACCTGAATGGACCAATAGGGAAATCATTGCCGTAGGAAGATGTCTCCAACATCCCTGAAATGATGCAGTCAGACAAGTTAAAGCAAAACAACAGCCCTGAGACTCGCACGCTTTTCCTGTTGCAGCAATTGCTAAGAACCACTGATTACCTTAGGATTACACTCCTCTCGCAGTGTTTCGTTTCGCTCCGTACCTGCTTCACAAACCACTGCTTCGAATGGCCGGTATTCTGCCGATTTACCGCCAGATGGCACCACTACTGTCCAACCAATCAGCGCCCACCATCAGGCTGCAACTGAGCAAAATCCTAAAACACTTTCTCCAGCGCGACAGCGGGAACAGTAGTGGTGCCATCTGGCGGTAAATCGGCAGAATACCGGCCATTCGAAGCAGTGGTTTGTGAAGCGTAGGTACGGAGCGAAACAAAACACTGCGAGAGGAGTGTACCTTAGGATATGTGTACCATGTTACTCGACAAAGACCCATACCACTACAGTGGTTTCTGCCATGGTTTGGAGTGAGTCATTTGGTTTTCACAGGATTTTGAGAATCCTTGGATAACTTGTATTTGACGTGTTATCCCAGTGCCTGTGAAAACCACACCATTACCACAACCCATGGCAGTGTATCACCGCTGTAGTGGAAACGGTCCTTCAATCCTCCAAAATCACATCTGATGTGTATCTTTGTGGTATTATATTAGTCACAATGAATAAATTAGAGAAGTAGATTATCAAATTCTCTCAGGGCTTTAGATAATTTTTGGAGGGCAAAGAGTATCATACTCTTCTCTTCAGAATTTGAAGAGTATTTTCACTCTTCAAAGGAGTATTCCATTAGTAAGTATTGCAAACTAATCAATCTCAAGGAGTATTTCACCCTTTCTGTTCTGGAATTGGATGAGTATTTTGAGATTTCAAGGAGTATTTTAAGCAAATACTCCACTTATCTTTAAAGCCCAGTGTTCTCTTCATTTCCCCATACGAAGGATGATACCTGACAGGTAATAGTGATGAGATATGTATACTTGTAGAGAAGAATTCAACCAGCATTGAAACACCTCATCTGTCAAAACTGAAAACCGTGTCATTAAGCGAAGCAGCACCTCTTGGCAGAGCACCAAACCAAAGCAAATCAATTCCACTGTTTTCCCAACTCGAACTTGTTTGATCGATCGCAGAATGATTTTTTCACATCAGACACATAAATCAAGGGAAGCACTCTTCCTATGTAGGCAGAATATCATGTATTGAAGAAACCAGAGCCTGACATGACATACATACACATACATTAGAATAAGCAGATCAATTCTCTGGAGGTTCGATAACTCAGGGCTGGATAGTGCATAAGTACACACTCGGTTCACCGGCACACACGTCAACTCTAACCCACTGCCTAGCAACATTACCATACATATGATGTAGATCAGTCAACTGAATTGCAGCGTGGTATTATTTATGCTCGGTTAGCGATGAGATATTATTATGTATCAAAAAGCCTTTCGCTTGTTCATTACTCTTTGATACGAGGTGGATCAGAATTTGCATTCGTATGGTTTCTCTGCTTTGTTCTATGACACACACAAGTGGCAATACCTGACTGATGTATGGAGATAAAAACAAGTATTACAGGTTTTATCATCACATCATCACCATGCTGAAGGCATCATAAAGCAGATGGTCTTCACTTGGAGTGACCAGGGAGAAGGTTGGCTTCTTTTGGAGACAGAGACAGGTGGTCTTCACTTGGACGTTGGAGCAACCAAGGAGCAGGATGGCTTTTTTCAGAGACACATGGTCTTCAATTGGAGCAACCAAGGAGCAGGACACCTTTTTCCAGAGACAGAAGGTCTTCACTTGGAGCAACCAAGGAGCAGGATGGCTTCTTTCAGAGACAGATGGTCTTCACTTGGAGCAATCGAGGAGCAGGATGGCTTCTTTCACAGACAGAAGGTCTTCACTTAGAGCAATCGAGGAGCAGGATGGCTTCTTCCAGAGACAGAATGTCTCCACTTGGAGCAACCAAGGAGCAGGATGGCTTTTTTCAGAGACAGAAAGTCTTCACTTGGAGCAACCAAGGAGCAGGATGGCTTTTTTCAGAGACAGATGGTCTTCAATTGGAACAACCAAGGAGCAAGATGGCTTCTTCCAGAGACAGATGGTCCTCATTGGAGCAACCCAGGAAGAGAATGGCTTCCTTCAGAGATAGAGAGGTGGTCTTTACGTAGAGCAACCAAGGACCATGACCATATTTATTTAGAGAGATAGAGATAGAGACAGAGACAGATGGTCTTCAACTCTGTTCACTTGGAGTGATCAAGGAGCAGGATAGAGACTAAGAGAAGGTCCATGACTTTCAGCTCCAATAAATATTATGGCTATTGGCAAATATCCAAAAGAAACCGCTATTAACACAGTAAAGCTAAGAGAATTCTCTTGGGTGGTGATAAATCGACCAGAAGAGATGTGAAAGAAGCTTCTAGATCAAAGTACAGGGAATTCAATGGAAAAGGTAGTTCTCATCCTGTCTTACGACATGGGATTGGTGGCTAACGACTCTACACGTTGAAGGAATTTTGCTGCCTTGATCATGTTGATATTTCAAATTCAAAGATCAGTATTAGGTTGTTGTTTCAAGCAGGGTATAGGCACCAAAATTCATGGTCTTCTAAGAAATATCCCACTACACTTGAATATTTACATGTAGTCGCTCATTTCTCAGAATCTTTCTTTGTGTAGAACAAGGTACATGTACCACATATCTTACTACAATGTGCATGTATGTAGATGTTACAGCGAGTAAAAAACAAACAATAGGTATGTTCCTTATGATTTGTATTGTTGTTGGCAAGTAGCTTCTGCTTTCATACATTTTCGTAATGTCATCCAGTTAGCAAGGAATCAGAATGAGAGATTTTGCCTACAATGTCTATGATGATGTTGGTCAAATGAACTCAATAATCTACAACCTACATTATGACAACAGTGGTTTTTAAACCAACACATTCATGAAGTCAGTATTCGTTGTAGATCAATACATGTACCCAACATCAGCCAGTGATCCATGAACATCGATTTCCGTGATGTCTGGCTTGATACAGTCCCATCTCATCAACCACACTGAGTAATACTTGAAGCACATCTCTATGTCCTCATAAGTAATCAGATTTACAACCTGTCAGTGAGCAACGACCACAGGCTAAATACATGTACCACGGTCAAAAAACCTGGATCTTAACCACCACTGGCATGACTGGGCTGTCAGAAGAGTGGTCCAGGGACGAATTGTCCTAGAGCCATAGACACATTTGGTGCTTGTCACCACTGAGGTTCCCGGTTCAACTGCTGGTATGTTAGGACCAGATTCTTCATGTATCAGTAACAGGGAAAGTGACTCTCTTTGGCAGTGCAGGCAAGGTTTCCGCCAGAGGGGAGAATGGGGAGAATGGGGAGAATTCCATCCCCAAGAAAATTATTTGGGGATAAATCCATCCCCAAATTTTCAGAAAGAATGGATTTTTTTTCTTCAAATCTTGTCTTTTTTCTTTTCAAAACATCATATTATTATACCATCATGTTATCTTGCAGTCCATGTACAATGTTTTGTGAAAAAAATCCAAATAAAAAAATCCAAAAAAATTTTTTTGAAATTTTTTTTAATTTTTTTGAAATTTTTTTTTTGAAATTTTTTGGGTCCATCCCCCAATTTTTTTTTCTGGCGGAAACCCTGGCAGGTTTCCTCCCGGCACTCTCGTTTCCTCCTTAGCCAATGGGAGTGCGCCGCTCTCAACTCCATATTTCAAAACATCATTTTGATATGGTAGTGATTAGATGAAAAGGAAAGGCTTGAATAGCAAATACACTGTGGAGATACTAAACCAAGGTTACTTGATGGAATTGGAATGCATGGAGAGCAGGTCCATAAGTACAGGATTCCATCAATTGTTCTCTTCCTTCAAAACCAAGTCCAAATTCCAATTGGTAAGTGCTGGTGCCGAAGGGAAGTGTTGTTGACCACAAAAACCAATGCAGCATCCACAAAGAAATTGCCTTATTGAAATAGGAAGAATTTAGCCATTCTTGGGGAAAATACACCAGAAATCAGAATAGTGTTGGTGTGCATGCAGGACCAAGTCCTATAAATTAAAACTGTCCTACATGTATCTCACCCACAAGAGTTATCAGTTGGTGGATACAGTGCACGATAACCTAATTCTTCAAATTTTCATGAAATCAAGTTCACATTTAACTTCTGATCCCAATTGACACATTTGCCAATCGTTCACATTCAGGATTTTGTAGGCCTACATGTATAGTAGGTGTACATGTACAACTATTACCCAGCAAACACGACGATGCACACTAGGCAAAGTTTGGAGGTTTTTATCCGACTAGGAAATCAATCGATCTACCCTGGTGACAAAGTGACAGTAGAACCTCCTGAGGACGAATCACAATCAATAAGCCAGCCCAGTTATATTTTCACATCTCAGGCAGAATTGATTCTTTACGAGATTGAAGCAGATGACGCAAAGGAGAAAGCTGATCTTATTCTTACTGCAAGAACAATGTTAACATTGTGTAGGACAAAAAAGTAAGCTTATTGACAATGAATACATGGCATGTCTGTTGCATTACCATCCTCTCAAAAGGAGTCTTTTTGAAACAATCTGCCGCTGTTTGATGAAAATGACAGCAACCGTAATTGGCCAGCATTAACGATGATGAACCACTGATCCAGGCCCTAACTGGAAGTCCATTGCTACATTAGTGATGACAGAGTTCTCTGGCTAGATCAAGTCCAATCTCTTTCGCAAATCTGTGCTAACAGCTCCTCCACATTCTTGTTTAACTAAAACTTCCTGATCCAAGACAAGAAACTGCCTCATATACGCTCCCTCCTGCTTCATAAGTGCTCCCTCAGGAAACAGCTTTTGTGGCATATTTCAAACACCTTATAAATAATGTCTGCCACACTGCATGGTCATTCAGGTTAGGGAAATCGCTAGATGCGGCCATACATTTGCATTGAATTTCAATACATCGAGACATCTAAGCCTCCCATGCTGACTAAGGGATTTATCCACCGAATATAGAAGCACACGCCATCAAGTAGATTATTTGCTAATTAGAGTTCGGATATCAAATATGATTAACGAGATTACGTGGCATGGTTATGGCGATATTCTCTGTTTTGTAGCCCACTGGATTGATTGAACATTCTTTATGGAACTGGGTAACATACATTTACATGTCCACAGTGAGACGGTGTGCATCAACATGCATGCAGCCATTTGCACATGATACACTGTAACTTCCCTTCTAAGAGGAGTCTAGATGACAAGAGGTTCAAGCATCCAGGAGTTCCCCTATATAAATGCAGCATGTATAATGCATGACTGATGCATGAATGCAGCATGAAACAGAGCTTGATCCACCAACAACAAAGTGTACTTCCCGACCCCGCTAATATTTTTGTCAAACAAAGATCAGCCTCCACCAGCAACAACAGAATCTTTGATAATGATGACTCATTCACCGATGCGACAAAAGATGAACTTTCCAAGTCAAACGATGTTTCTTATTCTGATACATTATCATCAACATACTACTCCCAGGAAAGTAACCTTCTTTTTCCTGAAGTGAGAGCAATGAAGTAACTGTGTGTGGGTTTCAGGTTTATGAAGTAAAGCCAATAGGTCATATGCCATCCAAAGTGTCTTTTAGGAATACACAATTGATTGCCACCATCTACTATATATTGGTTCTAACTACACGTACATGGAATATATTCTGCAGAAAACGCATTTTACTGCATGACTGCAATGGCTTCATTCTTTTGATACCGGCATTTAGCACGTGATCAGTGCTCGACAAATCAGATTTTTGCTCACTTGTCCCGGGCAACTTCAAAGTAAATTTCTCCTTGCCCGGACCAAATTGTCACTTGCCCAATGGTTATATTCTATTTCTATTGAAAGATATGTTGTATTTTGGTACTTGCCCACGGACAAGTGCTCAATGACTTTGAGCTTGCCCAGCAGTTTTTCTGAAGGTCCCGGGCGTCCGGGCAACCAATTTGTCGAGCACTGGTGATCAACCGCAGATTTACGGTAGGCCTATACGAAACTGATTCACGAAAATACAGAAATTCGTAATATGAAGTAGCAAATTTTGCAGACCACAGAATTTTCACAATATCACTTTTTACTGGCACGACCAATTCCCTTAACATCGTGTAGGTGACGGATCAGATTATATTTGTGTGATCTCAGGAAATCAGCAAGTGATGAGTGCAGCATCAACTTACAAAACTTGTCATTGCATTACAATTCTTTATGAAAGTGTTAGCAGAAACACCTGTGCTTACCTTACCTGAAATACCTTTTGTAATACCCCTCCAATTCATAAATCGTTATTGCACCCAACACCCACATGAAATTGGACCATCCCTTATTACTGACATTTAAACTGAAATGTGATGATTTTTTTTCATTGATTCACTATATCCTTATACCACTGATTATGTAGTTCTGTAATGCCTGGGACCTCCTCCACCCATTGGTTTTCATTTCAACAATATCAAACATTACTCTTTGTGATCAGTTATGCACTCCAGCAACATTACCTTTCAGTTTGAATAGAAGCTGGCACATAAGTTTCATATCGCCTGAAATTTATGGGGAAATGGGTACCGGTAATATGTCATAAGTTTCTTGGCAAAACGAGCCCACCAGACGCCAAGCGTTGGCATCGGACCCACAGTCAAATTTAGATACTGACGTCATTGTATACTGTGTTGATTCATACAGCAGCATCTGGCCAGCGTTTTGGTGGAGCAGAATTATCCTGAGACCATAGCCCCAGGATTGGATGCTCACAATTGTCTGTTGAAGTTCGGTGTCGAATGTGACATCCAGAAAATTTGATATGTATCAGTCGCAGAGTTGGCATTCAAATATGAATCAAGCGTTAGTATAATACCGGTATTCAATCTACTGTTTCTACTGGCATGACTGGTTTGGATACAATCCACCCTTTCGTCGATAGCTAGCTCACAAAATGTTACTTACCCTCGCTTAATTTTGCAGAAATCAAAAGCATGTACTCTGTATGAAGCGGATTTTTCTTGGATGTACTTCGCATACCGCTGAATAAACTTGGACATATCAGAGGCTGAAAAAGAGAAGACGATAAGAGCTTGATGAAATTATGACTCAGCCAAAAATAAACGCCCATCTTTGACACATTTTGACAACATCTGTCCAGCGGCCAGACAAAGCAACACCATTACGAAGAGTATCAGTTTGTTTTCCATGTCCGCATGGCTATAGAGCGCAGGGTGATTCAAGCCGTCAACACCCATAGGGAGCGGAAAATGTAAGGAAATGCTAGAGGACAGAGCAACACGTGGCCCACAAATAGATTCAAGTGAGAATTGAACCCACTAGCCCTACAGAAGAGACTTAGTCTGATATTCAAATAAACACCACTGCAACTACAAACAACCAAAATGATGTTAGAGAGCAACAAGGCATCACCATGAATCAAGGAGTAAGTAATAATTTAATTGAACCCTATTACTGCTATTGGCAATTTAATTCATTTCATAATAAACTTCTACCAAATGCCAAAATCTCTCACTGAAACCCCTGACACAAACGAATATTCAGTGGATATCACAAAGAGAGCTTTCCAACTTGTCCAAAGAATACGTTTGTGATAGGTTTCAGGTGCCTTTCAATTAAGGCTTTTTTACATTTCTGATCATTCTTGACAAAACTGCGAGTTTACTCTTTTAAAATTCCAGCAACTGATTTCCTTCTCAGGATAAGGTAGGAAATAATGAGAGACTTTACTGGCGTTAGAGGCCGCCAGTTAGCGATCCAACAACATCACAAAATTAGACGTCACAGACGTAAGCCATGACGTCCACGTCATTGTGGATGACGTTGTGCCATGCATTTCTTCTCTGTGACGTCAAATTCCATGACGTTCTAGGACCGCTAACTGCTGGTGCCTCTAATGGCAGAGACTCATTGACCATGCACATGCTCAGTAACGTCTGCCATATCTGTCAAAGCATCTATCTCTTCTGCCTCTTTGAGTACGGGGGTTTACAGTGAAATCTTCACAGGTGAAGGACCACACTTCATTCCTAGCTTTTCAATTTTTTTTCCACAGTTCTGATACCTTTAATATTCCCACAGAAAAAGCCCTGAAAGTGACATCACACACACTCAGAAACACTGGCAGAATGTGTGAATTCAAAGCGATCAGTAATTCAAGGCAATGAAATATTGATTAGCCGCAAATGTTGCCAGATCAATGCTTCATTTCTCACATCCGCATGCTTTTAGTACATTACACACAATAGGGATTTTAAATTTGAACATGCAGGCTCCATCATAACTGAGGAAATACTAGCCTGCTGGTGAATGCAATATGTAAAGCCCAAAAGCAAAAGCAAAACTGCTGAATTCTTACTACTATTCTTTCTCATAGATTTGAAGATGGTAGACTTTGAATTGAACACTCAATTTGGACTATACAGCGAACTGAGTCCACCCGACATGACCTACCGATTTAATTTTACGCTTTGCACAAATGAAGACTGCAAAAAGCTACTGCAAGGAACGAGATTGCCATCGATAGAGTTTTCGCAAAGCCACCGAAACGCCAACGTGAACGTCCACATGTATGCTTTTGTTCAGTGCTCTTCGTGGCATCAAACAATGGGTTTGACTTTCGTGTTGGCGTTTCGGGGGCTTTGCGAAAACTCCCTATTTATTAGTTGCCTCCATGTACCTGTACCAACATGACACCCCCTTGAAACCATGTTTTATGCTCTTACACATCTGCCTATTATTCAGCCTCTATTTTAGAAGGTAAGTTTGCATGTTTACTGGAGGGAATAATGGGTAGAAGACACTTCATGCATGATTTGACTGCAGTTAGTTTGTAAAGGACTGATGTACATCACATGCTCGTTTAACGTTCGGCTCAGACGGCTTGGTGAGATGTCAAACAATAACATGTTAGGTAAATACAGTGTATGTTATTGTAAACACAGTCAGCATTCATTCCTTTCCACGACAAAAAATGCATCTGGATGCATGTACATTTCAACTCCCACAGCTGGCATTGACAGCCCCTGAAAACTACAATGCAAACTGAGGTTTAAACAAGCTTTCATTACAAAGGTACATTCTGTGAAATCTGATTCTGAAAATAGGTAAGAATGAAAACGTCCCTAAACCTCATCGATTGCGTATTCAATAGAAAGCTCTCACTGAGCACTTTCCAATGAATACCAATGTGACAGGGTTTTTGGTGACACACATCAGAATCAACATATTTTTCTGCATTTTTTTATGAAATTGCCACTGGTAGAAAGGGCAAAATAATCCCACGAATTATCCAATTTTAATTTTTCTTGATTTTTGCAAAAGGACCTCATACTTGTCATATAAAAGGAGCTGTTCATTTTCGTCACTTGAGGAATCCGACTTGTGATCCTTGGGAAAACGGAAAAAGCTATGCATTTGCAAATTGCGGGGATTATTTGTTGCGCTGTACAGAATAATCGCTGCAATCTGCAGCTTCATATCTTTCTCCATTTTCCCAAGGATCACAACACAGATTCCTCAACTGACAAAAAAGAACAGCCCCTTTGGCAATATAATGAAAGTGCAAGGAAAGCTATCATTCCAGTAGGCCACATAAAAAAATCTTTAGTTTAGCATCAGTCATACTTGTAAAAAGTGAGGAGGGAGGAGTTTTTTTTTTTTTTTTAATACTGAAATGGACTGTGATCATCGAAAGAGAGCTTGGAAGCATTGCACCATAGACAAATCCTTAGTAAGAGTATTAACTCGAAAAAGGTTTTTATTCAAAAAAATATATATATCTGAGTCAACCTGGAAAAGGCATGTGTAGACAAGAAACCACACTTTTTGACAGAGAGGATCAGAACATATAATGTGAGGAAAAATTGGAAAAAAATTTTGAAAAAAAAATTTTTTTGAACAAAAATTTTTTTTCTTCAAAAAAATGTTTTTTTGAGGCGGCGAGAAAAT
>NMRB01000140.1:533524-561815 GCA_002633025.1 Notospermus geniculatus
TAGTCTCGCGCAGCCAGACCCTCGGTTGGGAGACCGAGGGTCTGGCCACAACGTCTAAAACTTTTGTGATGCTGCTTTGCGCACGACTGCCCCGTCAATGGCGAGATCATTCCCGCCCAGCGGCATCGATCTTCGGCAAATTTCTCGATAAAGACGACACGACTGACCTGTGTATATCTCCTTTAGTGTCACTGATGGAGGATCAGATCATCAGTGCTGCGGGGAAAGACCTCCATGGTGCGATCTTGCTAAGCTTTGCTTCTGTCTGACTGAACTGAAGTTCGTTAGATACAGCGCCGCCATTTTGCAATCTTCTGATCCCAATGACCAATCAGCATGGCTGTAAACAGCTGGATTCAAAATCGACCAATCAGCATCGGTACCAGATTTTCGGTATTCGCGTAACAAAAATTGTTGAGGTTGGTCTCAGTCTCTGTAATGCTGCGCAGTTCGCGCATGCGTGAAAGAGACGAGTGACTCAGTCTACTGGTCCTACCATTCAGCAAATTCAAAAGCGACACCATCGGTAGGACCAGGTACTAGTCTAGGTGTAACGCAGGATTGGGAAGCAATACTGTGGTCCTTTAAGAACTTTTCAAAACCGTTATCCGCGCACTATGCCCGATTCTTATTTACATGAAGCAATTTTGAATGGTGATATTTCGCTAAGGCATTCAATTCAATCTTGGAGGAATTACTTTTCCTCCAAGATTCAATTCAGTCCTGAAAGGCCTAGATGGGGTCGCATTGGCTGTGAATAAGTATTTCACGTTGCATCTACGGATTCTACCCGTACGAATGAATTTTTTTTTCAAAGCCACGAAAAAGTAAAGATGTGGCCTTATGGCTCGAACTAGATCAAGAAGAGGTTGTCATTCCAATTTGTGAACGGAATTTTTTTACCATGCAAACAACTTTTTAGCAACCAGTTAACTGCGAATCGGCCATCATTTTCAATCATTGATATTAAGGGCAAGGCGGAATAATTTATACTGTACTGTAACTCACCTGTGGCGTGTCATACCAGAATATATTTATGAATATCTTTGTAGGCCTATATTTAATAATAAACAGGGTGGCGGTTAGCCACCCCGAGATATAAAAGCATCTGTTCTCATCAGCTTAATATCTGATACGCGCCTCATTGAGGTGCTACGATATTAAACTGATTTTTGGACCTCGGCGAGATGTCAGAGAATAGTTTGATTGTTTTCATGAACATTTAATTATACATGTACGTAAACAACATGAAATCAGATAAGCTCCCTGCTTACATCATGGCGACGCCTAGACTTGGTAATAAGCTAGGCCCTGCTGTCCCATGCCGTAATCCGACACTAATTGGCCTCCCTTGCTCTGGCTTCTAACCCGGACCCCAAGCGGCGGTGTCTTCCCCAAACAACCCCCAATACTACTCCCAAAACTACCCAAAACTGAGAGAAAATGAATAAACTTCTTTCCGAAGAAAACCGTCATTGCAAAAGCGCATCTCTTACCTGGCGAGTGGCGGGCCGAACGCCCTTCCCATCTCCCCAATGCGGTGTTCCCCTTCCGCCGCTTTCAATGGATGAAACGGCACAAATTTCTCTCAAATGGTAACTTCCGTACCAGCAGTTTAGTTAGCAATATCCCGAAACAGATACCAACATGATGCGAAAGGCGCCCAACCCCCCACCCACAGGAACGGAATCCCTAGGGCAGAGCGGTTAACCCCGGTGAAGGAGACGCCTAATCGATGCCAAAATCTTTACATTGCATACACTATTATCATAAAGAGATCAAACCCCTGCTATTATTTACCAGCTCATAGTCCTGCATTCTTATGGCTGACAAAGGAGACACCAAACGCCTTTTCCCTCTCGATCCTTCCTTTTGAACACTTTTTTGCAAGAAGTCTCGATTTTGTGACACCCGCAAGCAACCGTTATCCATAACGAGGCTGAAAGGGCTTCCCCACGCTATAAATAAACTCATGCCTCATGGGTCTCCCGATGTATAAATATGTTGTAACGTTACAAAATCTCTCCAGTGGTGAGATTTTGTAACGTTACAAAATCTCTCCAATGGTTGGTGAGATTTTGTAACGTTACAAAATCTCTCCAGTGGTGAGATTTTGTAACGTTACAAAATCTCTCCAGTGGTTAAGTTAACCCTTTAGGACTCAAAACGGCCGGCAGCGGCCGCCCAGAAACCCCTTAGAGACCCTTGCGAAATTTCAAATAAATTGCATCTGGCTCCTTAAATATTTGGCGGAACTTCAAGTAACTTACATCTCAATGATGATAGATCCTCAAGCCGGCCTGGGACGGCCGATGCGAGCGCCATCTTAACTAAGGTGTGAGAACTAGCCGAAATTGCCAGGCCGGTAACCACTCACTGGAGATATTTTGTAACGTTACAAAATCTCACCAAACACTGGAGAGATTTTGTAACATTACAAAATCTCTCCAGTGAGTGGTGAGATATTGTAACGTTGCAAAATATCTCCAGTGAGTGGTGAGATTTTGTAACGTTACAAAATCTCGCCACTGGAGAGATTTTGTAACGTTACAAAATCTCACTACTCACTGGAGAGATACGCTGGGTGATACGGGACGTGCATGTCGCTTTTGTCATCCACGACGCATGCAGACGAAATTATCTTCTCTGTCTGACCTATTAGCAGGTGCTGCCATCTACGAGAAACGTAGGAAAGTAATGCCAACGTTGAAGGTACGTACCCATGAAACTGTTCTGCTCTGTTTGGTAGTAGTCAGATTCGACGACAGAATCGGTATCGCTTCTCGGCCTATTGGCTAAGATCAAAGTGTAGCTTCTCGGCCTATTGGCTAAGATCAAAGTGTAGTGATGGATGATGTACATAAAAAACATGCAGTTGTGGTCTCTCGGGCCACAATTCAACAGGCATCCTTAGAGGATTTCGCCGCTGAGTTAGAAGCCACGCACGCCGACAAAGTTATTGGCATCGAATTCCAACGATTTTCATTCAAAATATTTTGTCGAAACGAGGAAGCAAAGGAAGCAATCATCCAGGAGCAGATCCGTTTCAAGTCGAAGCTACTCACGCCACAAGACCCTGCGAAACAAGCCACTTTCATTACTCTTGAAGGTATCGACCCATCTGTGAGCCAGGAAAATGTAACACGATTGATGACAACATACGGTAAGATTACATCACCGTGCCGCTTTATTCTTATCAAAGGAACTAAACTTTTTAACGTCTCGAAAAGGATTATCGGTATAGAACTCTCGAAACCGGTGCCACGCACAGTATACGTCAACAAAACCAACGGTGATCAGGCAACGTTCAAGGCTTTTTACAAGGACCAGCCGAGAACATGTGGAATCTGTTCTGGCACCGATCATCTGTGGTACCAGTGCCAGGAAGACTGCGATCATCCAAACCACAACCCTGAGGAGTGCAGACAAACTGCATGGCGCACTCAACATCCCAAGCCTTTACCAACAGAAAACAATCCCAAATTCCCAGAGAAGACACACCACGAAAAAGCCCCTGCTGCAATCAACAAAGAACAACCTCAACCAACAAATACAGAGATCCCTGACGCTGATCCGAAACTAGCTGTCACAATTGAAGACGTCGGAAAGTTACACATCGATGAGGGCATGGAGGACGCACAGTCTTCAACCTCTCGGAAAAGAGGCCGCACGACCAGCTCGACGAGCTCCAATCTTTCAGGAGACACAGCAGAAGAAAGCCCCAACGCAACCCCTGTAAATACGCCGGCAAAAGTGAAAACGAACCATATTCCACTCACCCTTAAGATGGCATCTGAAAATTGGGAAACAAAACAGGCCAGAAAACAAAGGCGGAAAACAAACGAACATGTGAACAAGTGAACAAGTGATAAGAAAGAACACATAACAACATTCTGCTTTTCTTTTCAATTTGGATAACCATGCGTGCCCATCTCGGATTTTTAAGTTTTTTCTCCATATTTTTGTTTCTACTACTCTTTTCCATGGATATATCAATAGTCACTCTCAATTGTGATGGATTAGTTTCATCAGAGGCTAAACGGAACACTCTATCTGAGGTAACTGAAAAGTTTTCTATAACCCTACTCCAAGAGTCCCATTTCAATTCGCATGAAGAAGCTTTAAACCTTCTAAAACATCTGAAACGTAAACAAATATTTACGTCAAATTTCACCGAGGCTGACCACAGGCAACGCGGTGTGGCAATGATAATAAACGAAGGTCTCAATATAACTAAATTTAAAAAAGACAGACAAGGTAGGATCATTAGTGTACTCATCAAACTTGAAGATAAATTCTTAAATATTGTTAATGTCTATGCACCTAACACAGCAACTGAGAGACGACAATTTCTGCAAACACTTTCACCATACTTTCTACAACCATCAACTAAAGAGAACACCAAAAACTTCCCGACAGAACACGTCCTAGGTGGAGACTTTAATTGCATAGAAAATTATGAACTAGATAGATTAGGGAGCTCTAAAAACAAAAGCATCTTGATTGGCAGAGATGAAATAAAAGAACTGACGATCAAATTTAACTTAAGAGATATTCTCAGATATAAATTCCCATCTCTCAAAACTTTTAGTAGACACTCTAAGCGATACGAATCTAGCTCGCGTATAGACAGGTTGTATGTTTCATCCAATTTAATCCCCGCATGCAACGAGACAAAAATCACACCATTCCCACTATCAGATCACAGCATGGTTAGCCTACAAATCAACCCATCTAACAAATTTCCCAAAGGCCCCAACACGTGGCACCTTAACACAGACCTACTAAATGNACCTATGAAGAGGCCAGCGGCTCAAAAATAAACAAAGACAAAACAGAGGGACTGTGGTTAGGTAGTTTCAGAAACAGGAAGGACAAACCTATGAATATAGACTGGAAAAACGACAAGATAAAAGTATATGGAATGTACTTTGGAAATGTAAATTGCGACATTGAAAATTGGACCCCCAAAACTGAAAAAATTCAAAAAATCCTAAATCTTTGGAAGCAAAGAAATCTTTCAATAACTGGCAAAATCACAGTCATTAACGCTTTCTTAACTTCACAAATCTGGTACACTTCAATGGCACACTTAATGCCAAATGATCATCTTCATAAAATTCAAAAACTCTTCGAAAACTT
Source organism: Notospermus geniculatus (assembly GCA_002633025.1). NCBI lineage: Eukaryota > Metazoa > Nemertea > Pilidiophora > Heteronemertea > Lineidae > Notospermus > Notospermus geniculatus. The sequence goes on from NMRB01000140.1 coordinate 538,667, forward strand.
TATATGGAAAGGTGGAAAACACTTAGTACATAAAGAAATCCTGTACAAACCCATTGCAGAAGGGGGTCTAAATCTGACAAATCTTAAAGATAAAATCAGTGCTCAAAGAGTCAAATTCTTTCTACGATACTTAGACAATCAACAGCACGCATGGAAATGCTTTGTTGACAAAACCATTCAAACAAACTACGGTGCACAAAACAAGGACAATATCCTAGTAAATAAAAACTTCAAAGCCAAAACCACATCCAGTACATTTCTTAACCAAGCCCTGATTGCCTGGGAACATACTCACAAAGACTTCAACTTCCCCATAAACAAGACAACACGAGACATATTACATCAAAACCTTTTCAAAAACCAAAATATAAATCTCCCGGCAAATTTCACAGAAAAGCAATTCATTAATGCAAACGTTACTCAGATAAAAGATATCTTCATTAATGGACAACTTGCCGACCGTGAGGACAGTGAAAATCTACGCCAAATCCCAGAAGAGAAACTCGAAGAAATCAACTCCAAAATACCAAGAGAATGGAAAATTAAGATTGCCACAACTGACAACACAAATGAAGCAGACAATTTCAGCGTGAACCTCAAGAAAATTCCAATAAACAAACTGAACTCAAAACAAATCTATGCCCACCTTATTAACAAAAGATCTGAAAACATAACCCCAACTTCCTACAGAAAATTCCAAGACATTTTAAACACCGAACTTGACTGGAAAACCAACTGGCTTAATGCACAAAACGCCCTCCTTAACAATGAATATAAAGAATTGCAATGGAAATTTTGTCATCTTGTTTTACCCACCAAAGACAAACTACTCGTTTGGAAACTCACCAACAACAACATATGTGAAACTTGTCAAAACAATAACATCGAAACAAATCTCCACATTTTTACTGACTGTCCTGTCGCTTTCAATCTCTGGAATAACATCAATCCAGTTATCGAACAAATCCTTGGTCAACCGTGCAGGCTAGACCTGCACAAAATTTGCTTTGGACTCTCCCCTATAAATATGAACAAATCTGAATTTCTCAAAATACAACTCTGTAATTTTCTCATCTTTCTTGCCAAGGCACTACTGTGGAAAAACCGTAACTCAATTCTTTTAGAGCCAAATAAACCCCCAAATAACTTAATTCAAATTTTCAAAGCCACTGTCATAAGCCGGCTAAAACAGGAGGCCTCAAGAGCGGAATTATCGGAAGTTCACAAAGAACATTTCTCACGTACTTGGTCCATCAACGACATCCTGTGTAACTCACATTTACTGAGAATTAATCAGAACTTCATGTAAACAATATGCGACAGGTCAGCTTTTTTTGCCATCTGGAGAGTGATGCCTCGTGTCACAAATTAAGACGTGTACATGTACTTTAAACAGCTCATTCATTTAAAGGCCGTGTCCTTTCAAGATTTCTGACTGCGTGCTTATCTTCAGCAACTATTTGTGTCACTTTCGACAGCATTGTTAATGAAAAACATGATAATCTTACTCCAGGACACAGACAGGGCTGGCAACCCTGCACAGAACTGCCCAAGGCTGGCAACCTTGCACAAAACTGCTCAAGGAGGCAACCTTGCACAACCTGCCCAGGGATGGCACCCCTGCACAAAACTGCCAGAAACATAACCTTATATAACATTGTATCTTGAACTTCAAACTTTCCATTACGATAGGAGGGTTAACAACATGCGACAGGTCCGCCTGTTGCCAGCTAAGGTCTCTTTTTACAAATTAAGTACGTGAACTTTAAACAATTCAATTCACTCAAAGGCCGTGTCACCTCAACATTTTTGACTGCGTGTTTATCCAGAGCAACTATGTATGCGACGTTTACCGGCACTTTTGATGGAAAAATCATACACTTAGGACAAAATTTATTTCAAGACACAGAGAAGGCTGGCACCCCAACACAAGAACTGCCTAAGGCTGGCAGCCTTGCACAGAACTGCTCAAGGAGGTAACCTTGCACAACCTGCCCAGGGATGGCATCCCTGCACAAAACCGCCAGAAACATCAATGTTTATATATTATGAATTTTAAAACTGTTACAATAAAAGAGAAAAAAAAAAGATCAAAGTGTAGTATCTGTTCTTATCAGCTTAATATCTGATACGCGCCTCATTGAGGTGCTACGATATTAAACTGATTTTTGGACCTCGGCGAGATGTCAGGGGCTTGCTCCGCTCTCGCCACGGGTTGGCCTGGTATTGCAGTACCTCCAGGATCGGCCCATCATAAACAAACAAAGAATAGAAATTCCCTACTGATACCCTCTCCAGGGGTGGATCCAGTATTTGGGAGGGGCAACCTGTCCTGTAGTGTTTTTCACATCGTTCTGGCCAAAGGTACTTAGGCGAAATCCATCTGGAAAACACAATAGGAACATTGAAATTTGTGACAAATTCCAGAACTTCACGGTCGATTTTTACAGATTTGTTGGTGGAAAGGGGAGGCACACGCCGAGGGTGCCCCCTCTGGTCCGCGCTTGCTCTCGATCTAAGTTGTCCTCATCGCCTATGGAAAAGCGACCTTCTGAATAAACAATATGAAAAATGCAGCCCTGCTTACATTATGGCGACGCCTAGACTTGGTAATAAGCTAGACCCTGCCATCCCAAGCCATAATCAGACAAATTGATCTCCCTTGCTTTGGCTTCCTTGATTGTTTCCTTCAAGCAAACTGTATTGTGAATATCATAAATGGGGAATGGGTTCATCAATTCAATTGATCACATGATCACTACCATACCAGGCGTTTCTCCCAAAAAACAACCCCCTTGTAAAAGTTATTAAATGGACAATTTTCTTTCAAATGACATCTTTTGCCAAACTTCTTACTGTTGTAATAACCCCTTCAACAAACTCCCACACGCCTCATAATTTGAATACCGGTAGGCCTCAAAAGAAAGAGAAAGCACAAAAATTGACACACAAAATGATGATAAACAGGAAGTCAATTTCCAGAATCTAAGCAAATTTTTCTTCAGGCTAGCACTTTCAAGTCGAGCTACCAGAAGTGTAAAGGCCACAAAAGTGCATTTTATCTGGGAGGGGACAGCATACATGTAGATAAATCCCTGGGGAGTGGGTTTATTTTATGAAAAGCATATGAAATTTGAAAATCCCTCAACTTGTCTTGGGAAAGCACTAAAGGAGTCTTTGGCACCAATACTGTTGCGATTCAGATTTCACAAAATATCCCCTCCCCCAAATAAAATATAGTAAGACAAACAAATGCATTATTTCTTACAAAATGGAAAAGACATTTATTCATTTTGACAAGATCAGTACAAAAGGGTACACATACATGTATGTAGACATAAATTAAATTTCATTTACAAATAGGTTTGTTATCCCAAAACCAATTACCTTTTATCAAAAATTTGCTTTTATCCACAACAAAATGAAGTCGGGTTGGCCAACATTTGCCAGGGATTTGAAAATTAGGCAAACATGAGATTGAGCAGGGAATCCACCCTGTTCTCCCTGACACTTCTTTGCCAATGATGGCCCTGCAGTCCCATTAAACAGTACGAATTTGAATAATACTTTGGAATAAATTGAAAACATGACAGGGATTGGGCCATTGGAAGCAAGCTGTATCAAACCCTCTTATCAGTGAACATCATTGACACATCTGATTCAACATATCATTTTATCAACTGTTTAATTTGACATTCATATGAATTATCATAAAATGGCAGTTATACCCAACCCATGGCAGTGGTATATCATTAAAATCCACCACAACAAATAGCGGTGCACAAATTCCAAGCACAATATCATTGCTTTGGCGAAAATGCAAACATTCATGCAGATCAAGTTAGCACAGTGTTCATGGTAATTCTTGGGCAATGTAACTACATGTACAATGTAGGTATCCACTATTGGGATTCATCAAAATTGTCACTTGTTGAAGACGTGGACATTCACAACTTCCACCAACTCCACCACCCACCCCCATACAGCCATCACTCCAAGTTTCAGTTGAGTACAGAAGTACAACCTTTTATACAAAACACGTGTAAGGGAGGCATGTATGTGAACACGAACACCCAAGGGAAAGGGAAGATTCTTGGATTTTAAAACACTTCTGAATGTCCATCAATTCAAAGGGGTGTCTGAATTGACATAATATCAACCAATGGACATTCACCCAACATATTACAAAAGGTGGAAATAGTGTCCATTTAGAATTCCAACACCTGAAGTTGATGTTTTCATGATATCTCATGCTGACAGCTGTTTGCTAAATTTTTTAACACCAGCAAACCAGGTATGAAAATTTGTCGACACGGCTCTCCTTTGAAATTTCTTGTTTATGCTCTAGTTGCTTCTGGCTGTGGTACCTTCTGTTGGTATTCTACTGGTGGTGCTGGCATAGTAGCAGCAACAGGTGGTACCTGAGGCATAGCGTAAGGGGCACCAAGAAACTGGTCAGCAATCCTCCCAGCCTCACGTAAACCACTCAACCAGGCACCATGAACTGTGGCAGGGTAGTTCCGTATTGTGTGTTCCCCGGCGAAGAATAACCGTGGCATTGATGCGGCACTCTGGGGTGCACCGGGTGTAACTGGTCCGGCAGCTACGGGACTGGCCATGAGATCATAGTCATTTCCTGAAACAGAGAAGGGAAGAATGAGAAAGGCAGGGAACAGGTCATTGAAATAATGTTGAGGAAACTCAGACTGTAGAAAGCTTGAATCCATTGAGGACATATTTGGTTTTATGTTCTTGGATTTACATTAAGTTAATTTCACCATGCTCTGGCTCTGGCCAAGTCTTCCCCAACAAGAAGTTACCTGATGAGCCAGCTGCCACATATGAATATGAGCCTCGTGACCAAGGATCTGCCCTCCATCGTGTTACAACTGTCTCTTTGGGCTGGAAAGAAAGAAGCACTGTCAGTCAAACAGCCTAGAAGTTGGGCAAAATATCAACCAGACAAATGGGAGCAATTCTATGAAACTTACAAGAGGCATAAAAGAGCAAGGATGTGAAGACTGAATACCAGTCGTCATTTTTTTATCAAATCAGATTTGGGACAGCCAAACTCGAAATGAAACAAATGGAGAAAAAGTATATGAATGGAAGACTCACTTGAGGCACTGCACTGTTGCCAAAAATACTTTTCAACACGGCTATTGACCTGCCAACAATGACATCATCACTGACATTCTCCATAATGGCTGCAGCCTCACCAGCTACAAGGGCGAGTAAGACTGGTGCTTTGTAGAGGTTCCAAAAGAGGAAGAGTTCACCCCGGCTCGCTGTGGTGCTTCCGACATGGCCGAAGAGGTTGGCGTTAGGGTCCCAGAACACTCGGTCAAAACAGAGGACAACCTGCAAGGAAGAAAGTATGAACTTGATGTTGGTCTCACCAACATGAAATTTCATTGAAGTGAAAAAGGTTTTTTCAATTTGAGCAAAGTCTAGAGTCTCTCTGGTGTCATGATGATAAATCTTGACTAAGCTGCAGTTCAACAACACATTTGAATGAAACTGCAAATTTTACCTTGTTGAGGTTTCCATACCCCATGCGCTGGATTGCTGCCATCTTCCAATCAGGAAGAGGTGGGACAAACTGGACAGAATTCATGGCATTTCCCCGTGCGGACTCTTTCAGTACACCAAGAGGGAGGGTACATAACACAGCATCTCCTTTGTACGTAGTAGGATTGCCATTGTTTCTGGAATTTGTCGTTACAACCTCCACACCTTGTTGAGAACATCTAACTTGCCGTACAGCTGTGTTCAGTTTGATATCCAGACCTTCTGATAAAGCCACTGGCACGCAGGAATAGCCATTTCTCACTGAAACAGACACAAAAATACTTTGAAAATCCTTTTAATATATATGTCTCTATGCAGTTTCCTGACGGAGTGTTGCAATGGAGTGTGAAGAAATAGAATGAATGTAACTGTGTGTGTTTCCTTGAGGTGTTGATATGGAAACATCCCAGGGCAAGGACACTTCTATTTCATCAGTAACTGACAGGGGTACTGTCACTGACTGACAAAGCGGGTTTACAAAGGATTCCTCCTGCATTCAGATCACCTAAAACTGTCCTTTGAGTTGAAGATCTCATATGCAGCATGAACCGGTATGTCAAATTCTCAAATCAAATTACATATAACATGCCAGAGAATTGCAGGACAAATCAATGTGCAATCTACCAACCTGTCAGGTGGCTGCCAGTGAATTCAAAGTCATCATCCTGGTCCCAATGCTTCAGCGATAATGTGGATAGAGGCGTCGCGTTGGCAAATTCAAGGTTAGCAAAATGCCAGTCCAGAATTTGTCGATCTCGAGAGGAAAGGTACACATCACTGCAAATACACATCAAAACAGAAATCAGATCAAGAGATTTATGAATCATTTGATCTCAAATGGTGATCAACTAAATCCTGACAAGTGATTCTTGTGAAATAGAAAATTTGTTCAGCACCACAGGGAATTACTTGTTTGTCAAGATCACCGCTCAACTTGCCTTGGTGGTGTGTTTTCCAGTTCTTGTAATTTTTCTTCAATTTCCTTTTGTTGTGCTGCCAGCTGGTCCCATTCCTAAAAGAACAGATCGAAACCCGTACAATTTTAGCAATAAAACAGACAACGGAATGTGTATGTACCGGTAAGTAAATTCACTGAAAAGTCATTGTGGTACCCATGCCACACAATGTCGCATCCTTTGTCCACGACCAACGCGGGGGAAACAAACAATGCTTTCGAGCGTCTGCCACTCGAAAATCGTGTGAATGGACAGCCAGCCTTAGTGTCTCAGTCAGGAAACACTCCGTTCAAATTCCTGGGCTTTGCTCCAACATGACAAGGACCTCCCTACAGAGGATGCATTTTCTCAGTTACCAAAATGGTCATACATGTAAAGAACGAAAGCAATCATCATCACATATCACACTATGGTACAACTTTTGTAGGCTCTAGGAAAATTCGTCCCCGGATAATTCGTCCCCGGAAAATTTGTCCCCAGAAAATTTGTCCCCAGAAAATTTGTCCCCGGAGAATTCATCTCCGAGGAAAATTCGTTCCCTGAGGAATTTTCCAGGGACGAATTATCCGGGGACGAATTTTCCTGTAACCACTTTTGTAATATGTGCAGAGACACACCATACCCACCTTACAAGCACAGTTCAAGTCCCTGAGTTTGCTGCGTAAGAAGAACTCCCCGGTGATATCTCGGCTCTGTTTAGACTCTGATGCCTCCTTATACTGTTTGTTGAGATTCGTAATCTTCTCCTTCAGCTGTATCATCTGTAAAATAAAGTAGACAAGGCTGGCACTAGTTAATAGGATAGCCTGAGTGAGAAGGTTATCACTACTATAGGATGAGAGATCTCCACCAGCTGAAGTCAAACTTTGAGATTCGTAATCTTCTCTTTCAGCTGTATCATCTGTAAAATAAAGTAGACAAGGCTAGCACTAGTTAAAAGGATAGCCTGAGTGAGAAGGTTATCACTACTATAGGATGAGAGATCTCCACCAGCTGAAGTCAAACTTTGAGATTCGTAATCTTCTCTTTCAGCTGTATCATCTGTAAAATAAAGTAGACAAGGCTAGCACTAGTTAAGAGGATAGCCTGAGTGAGAAGGTTATCACTACTATAGGATGAGAGATCTCCACCAGCTGAAGTAAAACTTTGAGATTCGTAATCTTCTCTTTCAGCTGTATCATCTGTAAAATAAAGTAGACAAGGCTAGCACTAGTTAAAAGGATAGCCTGAGTGAGAAGGTTATCACTACTATAGGATGAGAGATCTTCACCAGCTGAAGTCAAACTTTGTGAAAAGTAAAAGTTACCTGTGACTGATTTTTCTTGAGTTTTTCCTGAAGTTCAATGATGTTCTTCTGGTACTGGATCTGCTTTTCTTTCACATGTTTCTCCTGCAGCCTAAAAAGCAAGAGGTAACCATCAATAGGCACGCTGCATGTCTGATATACTGGCGGATACTTTTTAAGATTTTGGCAGTAACAAAGTGAACAACAAACTATCGGTATACTACAGCTTCAGTTCGGGGATGTAAAGAGTAACATACTTGATGACAAGTTCTAGTGACTGGCCAAGTGTGACAGGTTTCCCCATGATGAAGTTGAGATCCATTTGGTGTGACAAATAGGAAGTTGCCTCTAAAAGTCGGTTGAATTCCCGTTCAACCATTTCGTCTTTGTCTTTTGGCACTTGCTGAAAACAGACATCGAGGTGATTGATACAACAACTGATGGACAGGTCCAAGTTAATTAATACATGGACGATACACTCGTGACATTCGTTTATTGGGCTTTTTGTATTCAATTCTTTTTTCAAGTTTATTAAAACCACTGTCAACCACCTGCACTACAAACAATAATAACTCTTATTACTGGTAACTGATTGTACATACTGGTAATAGGTGTTTCTATCTTGTAACTTACTGTACTTCCATTTGACTCATACAATGGACACCTCTGCTTGATTTTATGCAACTCCATGTTCACCTGCTTACTCAGGACAGTCACAGGGTTACCACCAAGGCCTGTCACAACCATTGCACCAAGATCGGCAACATAGCTGGATTTACGAAAAGTGGCAATCCTCCCTCCAACTCTATCTCTGGATTCCAAGACAATGACTTCCATGCCAAAGGAATTTAGCTGTCTGGCTGCTGCAAGACCTGAGATACCAGCTCCGATGATGATTACCCGACCAAGTCTTTTCACTGGAAAACAAGGACACCTTTAGTTTATTCATGACCTCAAAATAACATTAACCAAAGTCGACTCATTGCAGAGTAAGAGCACCAGACTTCACCAAGAATGAAACAACATAAAATCACAAGATTTGAAGNAACATTAACATGCCCCCCCATGTTGTAGCTGCCTACTCCCCTGAACTTGACAAGAATTCTTGTTGTTTACTGTATATTTTAGCGCTAACATTTCTTACATGCAACTTACCAGGCATGGGTTTCAATCTTTTAAATACGCCAAAGTTGACATATCCATGCCTCTCAAGATAGGCATGGACTCTCATGGCTAATGGGCCATCACCTTAAAAGAGAGAAACAATCAAAATAAGACATGGCAGAAGACTATTGACTGAAGGTGTAATGACCACTGCAGAGTTCCTCCAATGCTAATCATCTGTTAGATAAACCAAAGTTAATATATATCCATGCCTCTTACCAAAGGCATTACCCATGCCCAACCAACTTAAAAATAATAAAACATCTGCCTTGCAGAGGAATCAAAGGGGGATTGGAGATGGTAAATGATGATGAAGGGTTATGCTTCGTCAGCATGAGAATTGCAAAACACAGAAAATGTTAGTTTTAGGTCATGGTGCACTTCCAACTGGAAACTGACTGCAAGATGTTAACTACCGGTATACTTACTCAATGAAGCATTTGTCCTTCTTAACAGCCATCCTCCCACAGCAGGGCTTTGGTCTCCTTTCTCTTCATACACTTGCACACAAAGTTTGTGAGTGGAGGAAAAGGAGCGAGGTCAAAACCCCTGCGTTGGGAGGGTGGTTACATGTAACAGCTTGCAGCACCCAGGCAGTAATAATCAGCCAGGGCAGAGGAAGTGCATGGTACAGTGAACTGATGAATGAAGTTAATGCAACAGCTGAACCATAGTTATTGCAATGGTTAGAAATAACAGAGCAAAAGAATTGAACAAAAGCAGGAACCTGAACGAAAAAAGTATCACTTCAAATTTTGACAAATGTGGAGGCAGTCTACGAAAACCCATCAGATGTCGCTGAATGATCAACAAGGGCGGTCAGAATGATTGCCTGTGCATTGATCTGCTACTGTTTGAGATATTGAAATGTGCGGGTTTGCCAAGGCCATTAACACTTTCCTCAAATGCGACATCCGACAGGTTTTCCTAGAGTGCCTCACAAATGGTTAAAATTATCGGAAGAATGGCTATTTGATTCCTGTATAAATGAATAGACAGAACTCTGGTTGTGTTAAATGAATACAAGTAAGGACATTCAGCATGCTGAAGACTTTCATCATGTGTTGTGTCAGTATAACAGTGGAAACAACGAAGATCAGCCCCTTCTCTTGCCCAGAACTGTGGCAATGATTTCTGGTGCACCATCTGTCACATCACAGGCGACTCCTAGAGTGCCACTGCACCATGTACCGATGTTTCAAAGCTGGAACTGAAAGCTTTAATCAATGTAACAACTATTTCAAGAACAAAATTTAGAAGTGGAACAGGTTTGCAGACTCCAAGTGGCTGCAGTCTTCTACAACTTACATATGTAGTCACCAGAATGGAGATCTAGAAAACAAAACAAACATTTGACACAATAATTTTCTGCAGTTAGACACACCAATATTCAGAGTGATGCTGTCCTTAGTTAATGGTGCCATGACTGAGTGTGGACTTGGGCAATAATGTTTTAAAATACGTACTGTTATACGGTGCCTCTATCTGTGGTAATGCATTTTCTATAGTCAATTGCTGCATTGGGTTTTCTAACCAAAGTTGGAGCTGAAGAAAAAGAATTTACAAATGGGCAATAGAAATATATTTCTGGATGGAGTGGAAGAGAAAGTTCAGGTACAACTTGGCATCATTTTCAACTAGGCCTACAGCATGTTTCACATTCACTGAACTTCTGCCTGGCCATTATCAGTTATAAGTCAGACTTACAATTCTGTTCCTCAGGTACAGAAAAACCTTTTGTGTCTGTGGCGGGCCTTGTGCAATGTCAGGAAAGAATGTGGCCTCTTGTGATGTCATTTTGTCATGGGGAAGACGACTTTGGAATGCTGCTCCTTCAAGACCTGTGAGAAAAAGGAAATTGGTTTGGAAAACTAAGATCCCACCCTTTAGGCTGAGATAGCACTTTTCGAAAATCTGTTCCACTAGATTTCTCAGCAGCTGTGAGCAACAACCCTAGCCCTATCTCTCAGGCGTGCTTTCTGCTGTAGGCTGCAGTACCTGGCAACTCTGACAGCACTTTTCCAGTAGGATCATCATGGTCGCTCTCTTCTTCAACAGGGGGTGGGACCTCTTCAGGAGGCTTTGGTTTTTCAGTGTTTTTCTTCTCCGATTCATCAAAATCTTCTTCAGACAGGTTGGCAAGTTGTTCATCCATCTCCTTGTATTCGACCTAAGAAGGAAGCAAATTGCAAAAGATTAAATTTTTCATTCATAAAATCAATCAATGATTGACACAGGATGGGATCTGGAGCATTAGAGGTGGATGACGGAGCTGAGCCCTCTCAATTCAAGCATGCTGGACCTATTAAAATTGACAATGACATGACATATCACTGACAATGTCAATGACAATGAATCCTCAAGCTCCGCTTTTCAATTTTTTTTGTCTATCAAAGAGCAGTAGGCCCTATATGCCAATGACATGAATGAATGAAGTTAGTTCTGAATGAAGAAAAGTGAAGTGCTGCTGCTGACTGCCTCTAGGCCTATGGCTATCATGGCTATGGTGGTTGTCTGTATAGTATCATGGTATTGTAGGCCTAGCTTTTTTTGTGTTGATGCTTAAAATTAAATTGGTAGGAAAGCCCAGGAACTCCACCACCACAATACGATATTGTTGTACCTTTGGCTTCTTCCTCCTACTTCTGCGTTGTGAAGCATCGTCATCACCATTTCCATCATCATCATCCTGTTGGTCCTCCGGACTTGGCCGGGGTCTTTTGTTGTTTTCTTCACCATGTTCACCAGCGGAGTCTGCGGCGGCAGTTCCATCACTTTCCTTCTTTTCTTTACGTTCTCGGCTGCCATTAGAGCTAGCCGCACTGCTTGCTCGAGAAGACGACATTATCATCTACAATTCTGCAAAATTTTGTTCAAATTAATTATTTACTCTATTAGAAAACGTTGATTTTGTGGTGCATTACAAAGGAAAACATACACTTTCTGCCGGTCCGTGTCGATCTCGCAGTGTACGCCATCACGTGATTTTTGCGAGATGTGTATTGGTTCCACGATCCTCCGCCAGGTGGATTTATTAGACTGGTCTTCTGCCCTCGCAATGCTCCGGCGTACGAGTATTTTTGGAGCGTAATGAGGGCAAAGGACCAGTCTAGATGTGTGTCAACCTCGCTTCCAGTACAGCGGAGTGATCAGTAGCAATCCATAGTGTAAGTTCATAAAGTAAATACCCTATCTACCGGCGTCTACCACCAATTACACCTGGAAGCGGGGATTTAATCGATACAGGAGCTAAGCCATTGGTTCGGGGCATCCAATACATATTCAATTCATTTCGTCCATGATACGTTCATAAATTATGCGATGAGAAGGAAATTTATTATAATTTTGACTTGAATCAATTCGACGCTCTACCTGTCTCAGCTCTTCTGTTTCATAGGTGGGTCAGTGGCTCGTGGGCTTTAGATTCGAAGGAGCGGCTACTACGCAGAAATGGCGGAGGAAGAGGGAACCACCTATTATTACGAGGAGCATACTGTGGAAGAAGTTGTCGAAATTAAGAATGTTTTCGATTGTGGAAAGTGTCATGTGGAAAATGTTACGGTTTATCTTGATCGTGCGGAAGTTTGTCGATCGATCAAAACCCGTGTCTCAAAGGGAGAGAATCAGATAAACATCAAGAGATTATCACCAAGCATCGAAAAAGAATCGCTCCGGTAAGTTTCTATTTTTAGAATTCGGCATCTTCGCCTCTCACAGAAAATATTCGAACTTTCGCTGAAGCTTTCCATTCCAAAAGAACGTGCAAACTATTCGTAATTACCTCTCCTTTTGTTGCGTTAGTTTCTTGACAGGACGCTCGGGGAAGCGAGCTTGCGTTTTCGCGCCGCGCCTTCGGCAGACGATCGAAGGCGCGCGTCCGAAACAAACCCAACCCATCTCCCTTCTCTGCCATTTCATCCCCGGGTAAAGGCCGTTTTCCCGGGGAATTTTCAGTCCACGATCGTGGATCATATGGCGGGGAATGGACACGCCTTGCTGGGAGCAGCCTGACATCTTTCCTTTTTGGTTTTTGGGCTTTTGCTGCGTTGTTGATGGGCCGCATGTGTGAGGCGCGCCATGTTGACAGTCTGGCACGTGTGCCCTGCCCACTTCTGTTCAGATAAGGGTATACATTGTATATCCCCGATGGTTTGTGTTGGGTGCGCTTTTTGCGTTGCTCTTGTAAAGTTCATGATTGCAAGTCAGTAACTTGGTGAAATTTATCTGACAGTGATTTTTAGCAGATTTGGCATCCCGTTCTGTGGTCTCCCTCAATTGTTTGCAATGGGGTACTTGGCAGAGTGACTGCTTATAGGCCTAGATTCTAGCCCTTGTAAAATGGGGTAATTTGAGCTGTCATTGTCACCCGCTGAATTAGGCCTCAGAGTCAGACAAAACAAAGCATCCAAAGCCCAGTCATCAGCCAACTTGTGTTAGACTTTAGGCTAGGCCTCTCTCTTGGATTGTGCCGGTTCTTTTGAAAGAAATCCTTCTGACATACATTACATGTTCCAGTTGGCCTTATTTAGGTCATCGGCATGTTGCCTGCTGGTGCATCATTGCATATTGTCGGCCTACATACCAAAATAATGCTATTCAGAACCCTGGATTGCGCAGTATAAATGGGAGAGGCTTATGCATAGATAGGCCTACCTCTGAATGTAGTTCATTTTAGGCCTAGCATCTCTGTCTGGTTCATCATCTGGCAATAATTGCATTGTTATTATTGATATCATGAATTTCTAGGCCTAGTCATTATCATCACACTAAACAATGTCCTCTTGGCTTTCATCTCAGCACAGACTAGGCCTAATCAGCGCCAGCTCTTCACAATCATTTCTGAAGTCGATATTTTTAGTGCATGTGGTGTCAGTCACTGACTGTTTTCATTGCTGGTGCTGAAGATGCCAAAATGACCCACTTTGAAACTCACTGCTCTGTTTTCACCAGTGTTACAAAGTTATTTTTATACATTCTTGAAGGGGAAATGACAAACTCCTCACATTCTATTTTAAATGGTGTTTGATAAAATGTGTTTTCAGCATCCCCAGTCACAGTTCGATCTCCTCAGATAATTGTGGCAAATTGCTCAGCCCAATCAGTTTCCATGGCAACTGCTGCCTTGCAGCAGAAACCCGATACTTTTTAATGTGACAAACAATGGAAATTCATTGTACTGTTCTATCAATGGGGAAAAACTGCCTGCTTGTTAGAAATTCTCTTTGTCCTGGGTGTAGCATATATCGTACACAATAATAATATTCACATATCTTATGTATAAATTTGTCTGGTGGTACAGTACACTATATTGAAATACAATGTCTGAATGAAAGTTTGTGGATGTGCACTGCGCTGTTGTACAGGTCCATACAATCAGGACACCGCAGCTATTTTGAGTGATATTTTTTGTTGAGAGGTGTCATCAAAGAAGTGATGTCTGTTCATGTCATTTCCCCATTGTAATGAACTATTAGTGGTATTTTGTGACTGTGGTTTTGCAAGTATTGTGCCGAGTTTGCTTATGTGAGTTAAGCCATTATGAGATGACAGTGGCTTGAGTGAGCCACTCCGCCCCTACGTACATGACATTATGCAAAAATTACATTTAAAATAATCATATTCTGGACATGGTGGGGGAAGTGATGACAGTCTCTGGATGTGACACCATGTGCACCAGTGCATTGACACACTATTGCTGGAGGTTAAAGTTGCACTGCATGCAGACAGTCTCGCCTTTCTGTCACACGTAAATCAAACCTGAATGACCCTAAAAAACAATTGTTATCATTGTTACTGTTGCATGCACAGGGTGACTCAGAGTTTTCCCACACAATTGATTTTTTTTGGTCCATGGAAAAATGAATTCATATCATGCAGTGTGAAAAATATTGAATGAACTGGGAATTATTCTATTCAGGCCAATTCTTTATAATTGTAGTTGTGGACTGTATTCTTGGATCTTTTAATATGTATGGCAAATTTCATAAAAAATGATGTGTGGTATATTATATGATGTGTGTCATAAAAAGCAACCCATTAATTACTTTTATTTACAATGATGTTAGATATTTTGATATCAAATTTTGAGTCTCCATCAAACAAAAGGAAAATTCATTTTTGCCCCCCCCCCCATTGAGATCTGAGTCATTTATAACATAATTAGATAATTCTTGATGCTGTAAGGCTTCTGGCAGAATCTCTATGTATCTTTAATGTCTATTTCCAGACCAAGACTGTTCAAATCCATGCCTCCTGTTTTCTAAAAAGGAAATGGATTCAGAATGATTTTATTGTTAGAACAAAACAGGCCTGGATGTGATGTCATGATACAGTGTATCAGCCAAGCATGATTGTTTTATTTAGCATGTAGGCCTACTGTTTATCATCCCCTCTCATGTTTTGCTAACCTCAGCGGCCTAAAACAAAGCCAATTATGTTTTGTAATTATTTATCTTTCTGTGGGATAGGGTCCTTGACCTGATTTTCCTTCTTCGAGTACTCTTGATGACATTTTCTGATGTGGGTCTGTATTGGTGCCATAATCATTGATAAACATAGTCCTGAAGAAGCCTGCTTAATAATTTTTAAATGCCTAGTAATAATGGCAGGTAGATTTCGTGATGCAGTATCTCACATTCATTCTTTAACTGTGAGCTTTCAGTAGGAGCTGAAATGGTGATAGAGTCTGTTCACCCTGTATAATCTGCTGCCAGGAGGAGATCCTCCTCCTGCTGCTGCTAAATTGTGTTGACACCAAACAGTCAGGTACAGCTACCCCAAAGTCTTTCATCACATTGATGGTGGTAGCCTTCCCTCTGATTGCATTAGCCGATTCCAAAGGTTTGGTGCTCAGAACGATAAATCATCTTGTGGATGACAGTCTGGTTTTGTGGTGATTCTACTGTAACAATCATTCCTGTTGGTTCTGACGATATTAACAGCCAGTTGCTTTGGTAATGGGAAGAAAGAAAATTACATTTGTTGTGGAAGCCATGGAAGTTGGTCTTTCATTATGAGCAATTGGGAATGATATAAAGTCATGCCCGCAAACGTTTTATTAGAGCCAGACATGATGAGATCAACACATACATGTACATAACATACACTCAACTGATATTGGTAGGGCGAAAGTGCTTCGAATGACAATCATGATATCAAAATAAAATGACCTGACCACCTCCAGTAGTGAGGACACCACATTCATTTTGTCAAGATTCAGTGAAGTAATGGTCACAAAATATGTCACAATAAATTTGTCAAATTGGGAAATTTTTTAACTCTGCTAGAAAATGGTGTAGAACTTTTGATTTTGAATGTCTGATGGGGTGAAAAACTCAGACAGGGGATCAGTCCAAAACTGAGAAAGACCTTCACTTATCAAAACGGTGCTTCTCTTTTTAGTGTTGAAGGCAAGGGACCTGCTACCATTTTGGAAGTTATCTACACCGCGACTCCACTCACGCCCGAAGAAGATGAAAATGAACAGCGCCACCAACAAATGCTGCGCACGCTCCACGATCTGCAGAAGCAGAAAGAGGCGATGGAATCGAGGAAGAAACGTCTGCAGAAGCAGCGTGAGGTTCTTGACGGATTTGCCGACAATTTGTTGAAAGCTGAGCCTGGAGAGAAGAACGATAAGGAGGTAGGTGGTATGAACTGCTGGCATCCAAGTCCAAGTTGAACATTGGTCCTGTATTCATAGCATTTTGCTTGAATTAGGTCTGCTTGTGTAGGCCCTCTCGCTCGTAACGGTCAAGGTACCTCCTGAGGCCTGGTGCTCTGGTCAGACATGGGTACCGGTAAGTTATTCTTGTCAACCTTGAAAGTATTGTACTTTTGCCTTTAATGTTTTCAGTTGTCATTGATGACAGAGGTGTATTTCCTTTTCTCAATCATAATATAAATTGCGTTTGAGAACCACTAGCTTTTAGCTTACAATCAATCCAGCTGCCTGATGATCATGGATTCTGTCAGCCTTCATTGTTTTTAATTCCTAAATTTGCCATGGCTTGATCGATGTAAGCTTCACTATATTTAAGAATTAAATATTCTGTTAGAATAACTAACTAATGATACAAGGCCAAAGAAACACAGGCAAGCCTCCCAAAAATAGTTAATCAGCTGATATGTAATTTGCCTTGACAGACCATTAGCTTGGCTTGTTATAGACTTTCTTTAGAGTCACCAATTTTTTTCTCCCCTTTTTTACTCCCCTTAATCCCATCTACCTCAAGCATGCTGTGAGTTGGATCGCTTTGACTTCAGCTGTTGTATTCGGCGCTGCTGCCTCTCCCAATGCTATCCTGTTCAAAAAATGAGGTGTGATACATGATAAATCACTCAGTACCAGCACTCATTTTCTGTTTTCAATGCAGTTTTGTGATTACTGAATATTTTGAAAAACCTGAAGGAATATTCTTCAGATCAAAAGAACATATTTCTTCCAAGATATATTCCATATAAGAAAAATCACCTACAGGTAAAAGATGTTGACTGCTAAGCTTGGTACTCTGTGAGTTATTGTAACACGGCAGGTCATTTTCAGCACAGCATCAAAATGAAATGGACAACAGAAGTCCTGCTCCCCCTCCACTGAGGGATGTGTTACTTTTACATCTTGCCCTTACATTTCAGCGAGTGCAAGCAGGCCAAACATCTAGAACAACAAGAAGTCCAAGTGTATGTACTCTCCTTCCTTCAATCATCACCCATATGGCATGGAAATTAGACAGACCATGGCATGGTATTCTAGGTCATAGATTTGAATGAACTAAATTCTATCTTGAAACCTACTAAAACTCTCTTCAACTTCATAGGAATTTGGGTATTTTTCCTTCAAGAATAGCTGTTACCCATGCTAAATTATCTTTGGTTGTTTCTCACCAACACATCACATGCAGCAATTTATCTTCAGTTGGCTCATACTTTGATTTCTAACCAATCAGTGAATGGTGCTTCAGAGAAGGAGAAGTGAGATTAGAAATTGCATGGTACTTTCTTGGAATGATGAAAGGAGGCAAACAAATTGCAATTGCATTAAGAGTCTTGCCAGCAATTCATCAGTCATTTTAAAGGAATTTTTACCAATGACTCTCAGCAACAACAAGTGGGTGCCTTGTGGGTGACTCTCAAATGGCTTGATTAAATCAAATGAGATTTCAAACAGTGGTACTAGATTTCAGATGATATTCATATACATTGTACCGGTATTTGTGGTTAAGAAAACGTATGAAAGGATTACGTTACTTGCTTCAAACCAATCATTGACTGTGAAACACAAAGTCAAGAAACCCCCTCAGCACAGCACATGTATGTTTGTACCGGTAGTCTAGACGTTGATGTTGTGGATATTCTGAGTTGTGCTGGTAAGAAACTAATGCTTGCTTTCAGCAACGTATCAAGTACCTGGGTGTAATTTATACTTCTCTACTGGTTTTATATAACATTCCGCACAAGTTTTTGTAGGACTTCTGTTCATGTACTAACTGTACAGCTGGTCTTGTCAGATTTGAGTTGCAATGCGTTCTATGTTTTGTCTGTTGTCTGTAACAACTGTCTTGTCTTCAGTGTATGCTTAGGCCAACGGGATGATACTTCAAGAATGGTTCCATGAACAGGTCGGTGATGAATCAAAGTGATGCTTTAACATGAATGAAAGCTTTGCCTCCATTCACAAAAATTTGCCGGACAGTTGATGTGTATTCTGTCAAATCAAGAGCCAAATTTAAGTCATCCAGTGAATTCACGATCAACTCTCTGATCACTTTTGCAGAAATGTCGTGAGATACATTTCTGGCTTTCGTAAGCTCCATCTTAGGCTTAAAGCCAATGCTGGAAACAGCAATTGGTTCTGTCTTCTAGGAATTTTCACCTGCAAATATGAAACTATTAAGTTTCACGATGAGACAGTTTTGATCAGCATGATCAGCCTTTAAAGTCGAAATGAAAACAAAGCATCCATAAAATGGCTAATGAGAACTGATGCTTTAGAACCCCATCTAATGCAGAAATCTGGTGGCATGAGGCACACGTGGTGAAATTTGTATTGAAATAGATATCATGAATATTCCACCTTTTCATGGAACCATATTAACTCGTGTGAGTGTTCTGGGCGTGGCAGTGTTGGTGTGAGATCCTGAATTTGAATGTCTTTTCACTCTTCTCTCATGCTATATCCCTCCCTTTCCCTGACGCTATATTGGCTTTGCTATTTCCTTAATGTTAGTGCCATGTTCCATTTTGGAGGAGACAGCTTATCGAAGGTAATGGCAGTTGATTATGAAGTGTTCTTCCCGAGGTAACAATTTATCGCTTTCATCTCTGCAGATCTAATACATACATGTATCACTTAGTTTAAAAGCCATCTATACTTATGCTTGTTCAGGGCAGATGGTGTCATTAGAGGTGATGTGTCATATCAATTTGGAATATAATATGGTCGAGTCTTCGGGAGGAAATATATAGTTGTTCAGGGCAGATGGTGTCATTAGAGGTGATGCGTCATATCAATTTGGAATATAATATGGTCGAGTCTTCGGGAGGAAATATATAGTTGTTCAGGGCACATGGTGTCATTAGAGGTGATGCGTCATATCAATTTGGATTATAATATGGTCGAGTCTTCGGAAGGAAATCAACCTGTGACAAAAACTAAAGCCCACAGTCGAATCTTTCTTCATGTCACCCGTCACAGCAAAGCCCTCATAAGTCATGCAAGATGGACCAGGGTGAACCAAAGTTACTCCATTAGATAAAGGAAGAAATGTAATCTCTCAGATTTTACAAAAGACAGACAATAAGCCTAGGCCTACTGAAATTGACAAAACGTTGATCTCATCCTGCCAACTTCAGAGCGATTTAGCTCTTGGTTTTGTGGTGATGGGTCACATATTTTCTAGCTGATGCTCAGGCTTATTCAGGTCTAGGAAGCACTGAATATGAGTTTCCAACTGACCATACTGTACATGTATATGACAAGCAATATTGGCATCCAGTTAGAGTCCCTCAGCAAACCATCGATTTTATGAACTCGGTATCATTGAAGTTTCCTTACTGCATGATGACTCCAAATCAATCACACATTGCATGCTCTTGCTGACGGCAAACAGAACTTGCGCTAAAGCTCCTAGCTCTTTTGATGAAGGTTGGCTAATGAATCCTTTTTGATAGGCAACTAGACTGGTCCCCAAGCATACTTCTAATTGATTCTGCATTTCCCTCAGGCTCTCCACTAGTTTATACAGCTTGCTCATTTCTGTTGACCGTGTGTCTAATATGGACTCGAAGTGACTTTTAGATCAGCAGGGTTTGCTACTCTTAGTAACTGACTCTTGCAACCTCAGGGCTTCAAATGGTGATGCAATGAGTAGGCAAGGATCCATCACTTGTAGTTTGGGCGAACATAAACGGTAAAGATTCCATTGAAAAAGGATTTTACTGTTGATTACAAGCATTGGTGAAATAACAACATAACTTGCAATAGGAGCTGTCAGCGAGTTGACCACTAGGTGTCACTAGGGCCCAATTCAATGCATCTAGCAGACCCAGTCATTATCGATCGAGCAGCGATCATAATAGATTTCCTGTACATTTGGTCCGCTAAGACTGTGCTGCCATCTGTTAGCAATATGCGCGGCTGACTGCTCCTATTGAATCCTCTCATGAAATCTGAAATTGTGATGGAGAAGATATGATGTCTTTGAAAACTAAAAGGGTATTTGTTCCTTCCTTTGTCCATTTGTGGAACTATCACGTGGGGCTGAAAGGGGAGGATACAAAAAGTGGAATGAAAGTATTGGCAACTTTTGTAAACCCTGAGAAGAAAACTGTCTACCCAGTATGAAAAAGAACCAGACAGTCCTCCATCCCATGTCTTATTCAACCAGAGAAATGTACACAGACACTCAAACCTCAGGAAATGTGATTGTGGGCAATCTCCAGGAATCCAATTATCCAGCAGAATCACCCAACCCTGTTCAGACTGTTGATCGTGATCAATCTCCAGACCAGCCATTTAGGTTCTATTGTGTTGAAAGATGCTTATACCCCATCAGCCTCTCACCACAATTCTTGTCTTCTCAGACACGACTGGCTGTCACTTGTAATGACTGCCCGTGATAGTTCAAGGTTCTTTCTTGGTTAAGCTCAGAGGATTTAGGAAGGGTGCATGTTAGCTTCAGCTTCATGTATCGCAAGAGTCTTGGTTCTGCCTGATTATTGGAGGCAAGATAGATTGTAAACAATTTCATGTACAGTAGGCTGCAATTTCAATGGAAATAACTCAAGCGGTTTGCATTTGTGAGGTGTCTCTCACTTGGTATTCTCAGGACTTGGAGTCACGGACAGATCTTCTACTGCCATGTGAACTGCATACAAAAAATCACCAATTTATTTTCCCAATCCTATTAAATAATTGTCGCTAATAGACTTTATTTTCTGTTTTTGTGTAGATCGCTTATTCTGACGTAAGTGTCATGTAAAGTTGATTCTAAGCATTAAGCCGGCTGACCATCGCTTGACAACCGCCATGTGAATATTATACAAAGAATTCACCAATGAATTTTTCCAAATTTCTTAAAATCTGAATGTCTCTAATCAACTTTGTTCTCTGTTTTCTGTGTAGATTGCTTATTCTGAAGCAGGTCATGTAAGTTCTTGTACAATTGATCCTAAGCATTAAACAGGCTGACTGTTGCTTTTAACTAAGGCTTGATGCCTGTTTGGTGGAAGGGCGAGGTCCAGTTTTGTTGTTGGGCCTCTGTATGTAGGCATGTTGCACGGATGCATTAAGTTTCCGAGACCCAGATCACCACAATTGTTGCATTCTTATGCACATATCATCCTATGGCGAATGAATGGATGGCCTAGATTGGATATAATCTCTTTGCCATTTGACATTATTGATTTCAATCAGCTTTGTCTAACAATTTTTGGAGGGTGCATTTCCGCATTTGATGTGTAAGTGCATGCATCCCTAATCATTGGAATGGAAGATTCTGTAAACTTACATACCCAAACTTCAATCTTCCTCAAAAGCATCAAGACCTAAACTGTTTATTTTGCTTTAAAACTGAGCAAGTAGATGTCAGCTTGCTTGGCCAGTGTTGCTTAAGCAATCATTTTTCGCAAGCAATATCATCAACTTACTTATGTGATTCTTACCTGTTTGACGTTGATCTTATTGTTGATACAGTGATGACATTATCACTGATTTCGTGTTGTTATAACCCTATGAATGTAATTTTAGTCCCTGCTGTTCTCCCAAATGACCAGATACATCAAGAATCCAGACACTAACATGTATTGTTATTGAAGAGGGTTTCCCATAGACATTATATTGGCAGACCAAAATTCCAGTCAGTGACTCACCACATCGTCGGAGAGTTGTCAGTATCCTTTGGAAAAACTTTGGGCATGAAATAATAACAGGTTTCTAAGGTGAAAGACATAGCTTCCTACTGGACTCGAACCCACGGACCCTCGCATAAGGCATTAATCGCCAGCACTCAGGGTTCTAACGATAGAACCGCTTTTGTTACGACCCTATGAGTTAGGCTGTTGGCTCTTAAAACATGAGCTCATTATCAAATGTGCTTCCTTTTCCAATATTAAGTAATATCATATGATTCTAATTCATTTTGCTGTCTAAATGCTCTCACTTTGATTGAGAAAATGCCTCACTTTAATTTCAATTTCATTCTCTCCTTGATAAGATGTGAACCATCCTTTTACGTACCGGTACTCAATCAATGGAATTACAGTTAGTACTAGGTTTAGGATTTATTTTGTCCTTGAAAAGTCAATTACACATTTATCACCATACATAGTTCAGTAATGACAGTCCCAAATTTCAATCGCATTTGAACTAAAGTTATTACATGTGTACCAGCTACTGTATGATAATTATACTGTGGATATTGGACTCTAAATTGGCCTCAAAATATTGATCCTGCTATAATGACCGGCACTCCATCATCCCGCCGAACGTATGTCATTAGTCTGCTGGGGAAGTTACAAATTTGAGCATGGGCTACACATCAGAAGTGTGTATTTCAGCCTGTGTTTGATCTCTATGATGGCTGTGTGATAAGTTATGAGGGCAGGAGAGCCTGGTTGGGTTGTGAATTACGAGGTGAGGAGAATATAAGACCACTATCTTGTATTGTCCATGGCT
>NMRB01000140.1:567282-584188 GCA_002633025.1 Notospermus geniculatus
CTGGTCAGACATGGGTACCGGTAAGTTATTCTTGTCAACCTTGAAAGTATTGTACTTTTGCCTTTAATGTTTTCAGTTGTCATTGATCACAGAGGTGTATTTCCTTTTCTCAATCATAATATAAATTGCGTTTGAGAACCACTAGCTTTTTAGCTTACAATCAATTCAGATGCCTGATGATCATGGATTCTGTCAGCCTTCAGTGTTCTTAATTCCTAAATTTGCCATGGCTTGATCGATGTAAGCTTCACTATATTTAAGAATTAAATGTTCTGTTAGAATAACTAACTAATGATACAAGGCCAAAGAAACACAGGCAAGCCTCCCAAAAATAGGTAGTCAACTGATATGTAATTTGCCTTGACAGACCATTGGCTTGGCTTGTTATAGACTTTCTTTAGAGTCACCAATTTTTTTCTCCCCTTTTTTACCCCCTTTAATCCCCTCTACCTCAAGCATGCTGTGAGTTGGATCGCTTTGACTTCAGCTGTTGTATTCGGCGCTGCTGCCTCTCCCAATGCTATCCTGTTCAAAAAATAAGTATGATACATGATAAATCACTCAGTACCAGCACACATTTTCTGTTTTCAATGTGGTTTTGTGATTACTGAATATTTTGAAAAAACTGTTGGAAGGAATATTCTTCAGATCAAAAGAACATTTCTTCCAAGATATTGCACATAAGAAAAATCACCTGCATGCAAAAGATGTTGACTGCTAAGCTTGGTACTCTGTGAGTTATTGTAACACGGCAGGTCATTTTCAGCACAGCATCAAAATGAAATGGACAACGGAAGTCCTGCTCCCCCTCCGCTGAGGGATGTGTTACTTTTACATCTTGCCCTTACATTTCAGCGAGTGCAAGCAGGCCAAACATCTAGAACAACAAGAAGTCCAAGTGTATGTACTCTCCTTCCTTCAATCATCACCCATATGGCATGGAAATTAGACAGACCATGGCATGGTATTCTAGGTCATAGATTTGAATGAACTAAATTCTATCTTGAAACCTACTAAAACTCTCTTCAACTTCATAGGAATTTGGGTTTTTTCTCAAGAATAGCTGTTACCCATGGTAACTTATCTTTGGTTGTTTTTTTACCAGAGGGTAAACACATCTGAACTAAGTAGTGTGAGGTCACTATTACGTCACATGCAGCAATTTATTTTTTTTTGGTTGGCTCATACTTTGATTTCTAACCAATCAGTGAATGGTGCTTCAGAGAAGGAGAAGTGAGATTAGAAATTGCATGGTACTTTCTTGGAATGATGAAAGGAGGCAAACAAATTGCAATTGCATTAAGAAGTCTTGCCACCAATTCATCAGTCGTTTTGAAGGAGTTTTTACCAATGACTCTTAGCAACAACAAGTGGGTGCCTTGTGGGTGACTCAAATGGCTCGATTAAATCAAATGAGATTTCAAACAGTGGTACTAGATTTCAGATGATATTCATATACCGGTATTTGTGGTTAAGAAAACGTATGAAAGGATTACGTTACTTGCTTCAAACCAATCATTGACTGTGAAACACAAAGTCAAGAAACCCCCTCAGCACAGCACATGTATGTTTGTACCGGTAGTCTAGACGTTGATGTTGTGGATATTCTGAGTTGTGCTGTAAGAAACTAATGCTTGCTTTCAGCAACGTATCAAGTACCTGGGTGTAATTTATACTTCTCTACTGGTTTTATATAACATTCCGCACAAGTTTTTGTAGGACTTCTGTTCATGTACTAACTGTACTGCTGGTCTTGTCAGATTTGAGTTGCAATGCGCTCTATGTTTTGTCTGTTGTCTGTAACAACTGTCTTGTCTTCAGTGTATGCTTAGGCCAACGGGATGATACTTCAAGAATGGTTCCATGAACAGGTCGGTGATGAATCAAAGTGATGCTTTAACATGAATGAAAGCTTTGCCTCCATTCACAAAAATTTGCCGGACAGTTGATGTGTATTCTGTCAAATCAAGAGCCAAATTAAGTCATCCAGTGAATTCACGATCAACTCTCTGATGACTTTTGCAGAAATGTCGTGAGATACATTTCTGGCTTTCGTAAGCTCCATCTTAGGCTTAAAGCCAATGCTGGAAACAGCAATTGGTTCTGTCTTCTAGGAATTTTCACCTGCAAATATGAAACGATGAGACAGTTTTGATCAGCCTTTAAAGTTGAAATGAAAACAAAGCATCCATAAAATGGCTGACAAAAACTGATGCTTTAGAACCCCTCTGATGCAGAAATCTATAGTGGCCTGTCGAGGCATGAGGCACACGTGGTGAAATTTGTATTGAAATACATGTAGGTATCACCAATATTCCACCTTTTCATGGAACCATATTAACTCGTGTGAGTGTTCTGGGCGTGGCAGTGTTGGTGTGAGATCTTGAATTTGAATGTCTTTTCACTCTTCCCTCATGCTATATCCCTCCCTTTCCCTGACGCTATCTTCGCTTTGCTATTTCCTTAATGTTAGTACCATGTTCCATTTTGGAGGAGAGAGCTTATCAAAGGTAATGGCAGTTGATTATGAAGTGTTCTTCCCGAGGTAACAATTTATCGCTTTCATCTCTGCAGACCTAATACATATCACTTAGTTTAAAAGCCATCTATACTTATGCTATATAGTTGTTCAGGGCAGATGGTGTCATTAGAGGTGATGCGTCATATCAATTTGGAATATAATATGGTCGAGTGTTCAGGAGGAAATCAACCTGTGACAAAAACTAAAGCCCACAGGCAAATCTTTCTTCATGTCACCCGTCACAGCAAAGCCCTCATAAGTCATGCAAGGTGGACCAGGGTGAACCAAAGTTACTCCATTAGAGAAACGAAGAAATATAATCTCTTAGATTTTACAAAAGACAGACAATAAGCCTAGGCCTACTGAAATTGACAAAACGTTGATCTCATCCTGCCAACTTCAGAGCGATTTAGCTCTTGGTTTTGTGGTGATGGGTCACATACTTTCTGATGCTCAGGCTTATTCAGGTCTAGGAAGCACTGAATATGAGTTTCCAACTGACCATACTGTACATGTATATGGCAGGCAATATTGGCATCCAGTTAGAGTCCCTCAGCAAACCATCGATTTTATGAACTGTGCTGTTTGGATGGGATACTTCTAATCTACATTTGGGTTTCAGCTCAGACTGTTCTAGAGTTTCGGATTGTAAAGTTCCAGCCTGAAGAAGACCCCGGTTGGGGTCGAAAATTCGCAAACACTCTGGAAATTGCCTTTTTATTTATCAGATTTTATGAACGCAGTATCATTGAAGTTTCCTTACTGCATGATGACTCCAAATCAATCACACATTGCATGCTCTTGCTGACGGCAAACAGAACTTGCGCTAAAGCTCCTAGCTCCTTTGATGAAGGTTGGCTAATGAATCCTTTCGGAATAGGCAACTAGACTGGTCCCCAAGCATACTTCTAATTGATCCTGCATTTCCCTCAGGCTCTGCACTAGTTTATACAGCTTGCTCATTTCTGTTGACCGTGTGTCTAATATGGACTCGAAGTGACTTTTAGATTAGCAGGGTTTGCTACTCTCAGTAACTGACTCTTGCAACCTTAAGGGCGGTTTACACTACTAGGCTGCACCAAGTTGCAATTTGCTGCAACCTGCAACTTGTTGCAGTCTACCTGTGACGTTTACACATTGCAACATTCAGTGCGATAAGTTGCAGAAGTTCGCAACAAGTTGCAGGAATTTTGGCGGGAATCCTTTGTTCGGCAGCCATTTTGGCTTTAGTAGACGTCACATGATTTTTTGCTGTATTCTCATTGGCCAGCAACATGCAACTTGTTGCAACTTCACCAGAAAATAGGATCTGGATCCTAATTTTGCAACAAGTTGCAATAGTTAGTTGCAACAAGTTGCATGCCCGTTTACACATGCAACTTTGATGAAATTTTTGGTCTCATCAGGTTTATGCAACAAGTTGCATGAAGTTGCATATGAAAAGTTGCATGTGTAAACGGGCCTTTAGTGCTTCAAATGGTGATGCAGTGGGTACATGGGCAGGGATAAACCAAATTCATCTCGTAATTTGGGCCAACATAAAGGGTGAAGATTCCTTTGCATACCTCTGACAAATCAGCAGGGATGTTACTGTTGATGGTGAAATAACAACATATCTTGCAATTGAATCCTAGCTCTCATGAAATCTGAAATTGTGATGGAGAAGATATGATGTCTTTGAAAACTAAAAGGGTATTTGTTCCTTCCTTTGTCCATTTGTGGAACTATCACATGGAGCTGAAAGGGGAGGGTGCAAAAAGTGGAATGAAAGTATTGGCAACTTTTGTGAACCCTGAGAAGAAAACTGTCTCCCCAGTAAGAAAAAGAACCAGACAGTCCTCCATCCCATGTCTTATTCAACCAGAGAAATGTACACAGACACCCAAACCTCGGGAAATGTGATTGTGGGCAATCTCCAGGAATCCAATTATCCACCAGAATCACCCAACCCTGTTCAGACTGTTGATCGTGATCAATCTCATGACCAGCCATTTAGGTTCTATTGTGTTGAAAGATGCTTATACCCCATCAGCCTCTCACCACAATTCTTGTCTTCTCAGACACGACTGGCTGTCACTTGTAATGACTGCCCGTGATGGTTCAAGGTTCTTTCTTGGTTAAGCTCAGAGGATTTAGGAAGGGTGCATGTTAGCTTCAGCTTCATGTATCTCAAGAGTCTTGGTTCTGCCTGATTATTGGAGGCAGGATAGATTGTAAACAATTTCATGTACAGTAGGCTGCAATTTCAATGGAAATAACTCAAGCGGTTTGCATTTGTGAGGTGTCTCTCACTTGGTATTCTCAGGACTTGGAGTCACGGACAGATCTTCTACTGCCATGTGAACTGCATACAAAAAATCACCAATTTTTTTTCCTAATCCTTTAAATAATTGTCTCTAATAAACTTTATTTTCTGTTTTTGTGTAGATCGCTTATTCTGACGTAAGTGTCATGTAAAGTTGATTCTAAGCATAAGCCGGCTGACCATCGCTTGACAACCGCCATGTGAATATTATACAAAGATTCACCAATGAATTTGTCCAAATTTCTTAAAATCTGAATGTCTTTAATCAACTTTGTTCTCTGTTTTCTGTGTAGATTGCTTACTCTGAAGCAGGTCATGTAAGTTCTTGTACAATTGATCCTAAGCATTAAACAGGCTGACCGTTGCTTAACTAAGGCTTGATGCCTGTTTGGTGGAAGGGCGAGGTCCAGTTTTGTTGTTGGGCCTCTGTATGTAGGCATGTTGCACGGATGCATAGTTTCCGAGACCCAGATCACCACAATTGTTGCATTCTTATGCACATATCATCCCATGGCGAATGAATGGATGGCCTAGATTGGATATAATCTCTTTGCCATTTGACACTATTGATTTCAATCAGCTTTGTCTAACAATTTTTGGAGGGTGCATATCCGCATTTAATGTCTAAGTGCATGCATCCCTAACCATTGGAAGATTTTGTAATACATTACACAACTTCAGTCTTCCTCAAAAGCATCAAGACCTAAACTGTTTATTTTGCTTTAAAACTGAGCAAGTAGATGTCAGCTTGCTTGGCCAGTGTTGCTTAAGCAATCATTTTTCGCAAGCAATATCATCAACTTACTTATGTGATTCTTACCTGTTTGACGTTGATCTTATTGTTGATACAGTGATGACATATCACTGATTTCGTGTTGTTATAACCCTATTGATGTAGCCTAATTTTAGTCCCTGCTGTTCTCCCAAATGACCAGATACATCAAGAATCCAGACACTAATATGTATTGTTATTGAAGAGGGTTTCCCATTGATATTATATTGGCAGACCAAAATTCCAGTCAGTGACTCACCACATCCTCGGAGAGTTGTCAGTATCATTTTGGAAAAACTTTGGGCATGAAATAATAACAAGTAAGGTGAAAGACATAGCTTCCTACTGGACTCCAACCTACTAACCCTCGCATAAGGCATCAATCGCCAGCACTCAGGGTTCTAACGATAGAACCGCTTTATGAATACGACCCTATGAGTTTAGGCTGTTGGCTCTTAAAACATGAGCTCATTATCAAATGTGCTTCCTTTCCCAATATTAAGTAATATCATATGATTCTAATTCATTTTGCTGTCTAAATGCTCTCACTTTGATTGAGAAAATGCCTCACTTTAATTTCAATTTCATTCTCTCCTTGATAAGATGTGAACCATCCTTTTACATACCGGTACTCAATCAATGGAATTACAGTTAGTACTTTTAGTTATAGGTTTAGGATTTATTTTGTCCTTGAAAAGTCAATTACACATTTATCACCATACATAGTTCAGTAATGACAGTCCCAAATTTCAATCCCATTTGAACTAAAGTTATTACATGTGTATATGATAATTATACTGTGGATATTGGACTCTAAATTGGCCTCAAAATATTGATCCTGCTATAATGACCGGCACTCCATCATCCCGCCGAACGTATGTCATTAGTCTGCTGGGGAAGTTACAAATTTGAGCATGGGCTACACATCAGAAGTGTATATTTCAGCCTGTGTTTGATCTCTATGATGGCTGTGTGATAAGTTATGAGGACAGGAGAGCCTGGTTAGGTTGTGAATTACGAGGAGAGAAGAACATGAGACCAATATCTTCTTATTGTCCATGGCTGTAAGAAAGGCAAGAGTGAGTTTGGTTTATGGTTGGACCCAACCCGCTCCTCATATATTAGAGCGATGCTTCTGTATGATTTTCTCCTGCCTGTCCTGAAATTGACCTACATTTCCAATAGAGGTCATATCAAAAATAGATTATCTATTTTATATTCAGCACATTATACTGGTTTTGATTTTTGTAGTTGCAGCATCCCCAACTATCAGTTGAAATTGAATGGCTGATTTCTGGAAAATAATGTACACAGCATATTTCTTGTCGTCCACATGTTTGAAGCTTTGAAGGCCGATGCACCTACATTCAGAATCTCGCAGGAACTGTTTCACCCCATCCAGGATTTCATACATCGTATGCCAAACCCCGGTTATTGACTAATGTCATGTCACACAGTCGTTACATCCGCTATGAGTTTTACATCTTCCCCTGATTTGGACGAGTTCTTATTCAAATATTGTAATTTATAAGTATTGTCATCCTTGGCGCCATTGTGGTGAGAGTGGTAGACGATACATGACTGGGTTTGGTTCTCATCCATATGTTGAAGAAGGTCATGGTCAGATCACTGCAGTTTCATCCAGACTTTTACTGTTACTGGACTGGAGTAGTGGCAGTAACCAAATTGGATTGTTTTCATCATCATCATCCTCTTCAACACCATCTCCATCAACAATATCATCATCATCATCCTGTTCAATACCACCTCATCAACAATACCGTCATCATCTTCTTCAACACCACCTCCATCAACAATACCATCATCAACATCTTCAACACCCTCTCCATCAACAATACCATCATCAACATCTTCAACACCCCCTCCATCAACAATAGTATCACCATCATGCTCTTCAACACCATCTTCATCAACAATACCATCATCAACATCTTCAGCACCATCTCCAACAACAATACCATCATCAACATCTTCAGCACCATCTCCAACAACAATACCATCATCAACATCTTCAACACCATCTTCATCAACAATACCATCATCAACATCTTCAACACCATCTTCATCAACAATACCATCATCAACATCTTCAGCACCATCTCCAACAACAATACCATCATCAACATCTTCAACACCATCTTCATCAACAATACCATCATCAACATCTTCAACACCACCTCCATCAACAATACCATCATCACCTTCACCACCAATGACCATTAGTTGAATGGGAATGTAGGTATATCACAAACTACCTCTAACCTCCCTCCCCTGCTGCCTTGCCCCAGCTTGCAAGATTTCCTCTTGCCTAATGAACTGTGTTGGTGTTCTTCTAGCCCAAGTTCTCCTCTGGTCAGGATAAAGTCTGACACTCTGAGAGTTTGGCCCTGCAGCAACGGTCCAAATTTATTTGCTAAAAAATGGCTCTACATTGATATTGGGTATTGTCCATTTGGCAGAACATACTGCTGCACGCTCATTGCCTGGCCCAGCCCTCAAAATATTCAGACACTGCTGATCTTTTACTGTCATTAATTTTTGCACTTCAGCATAAATTATATATGTCATCTCTATGGTTTGTGATGTATGGTTTGTGATGTATATGTTTACGCGTCTATGCGCAACCACATTGCGTTAATTCATTCATTGTGCATTGCACTTGGTAACTTCATGAAAAATTTATCCTGACTCAGCCAGTTTATTCATTGTTCAGCTTACTCTCTTTGTTGCTTTTTATTGATTTCGTTTGTTTCATTTGCCTTCAGGTAACATAAACTGCCTATAGATGAATGTTATTTTCTGGCTGATATTGCTGCTGCAGTTGTATTGCATGCTCAGCAGCTTTCCTTGGTGTTAAATGCTTTGGCAATAACTCATGCTGAATAATGACTTCGAATTCATTTAGAAGCAACAACACACTCTCTTGGTACAACCACAAGGGCAAATAAAAACCACAGAATGGCAAATAATAAAGACAATTAGATTTAGAAAAAACAAATTACAAAACTACAAATGAGATTGGCTTGCTTGTCAGTCGCAAGTTGAAGTATGAGACTTTGAACAGTGGTATGTTGGTGTATAAATGCAATACAGACTGCTACTTGGACATTTCTGTTGCCATGCATCCGTTGGTTTTATGAACAATGCCAGAAAATTTGCTTTTTTCCGGGGTCATCAATTGCTTGGCAAAGTACCATTTGGAATGCTGCTCATGGGTGCCATTGATATCTACGGCGCAGGAATTGATGTTTTATGAACACAGCTAGAAACTGTATTGCTGTTTGTCTGTTTGGTCTATATCCATTGGGCGAAAAGCACCAATGTTATGTGAAATGCTGGAAGCATTTAGAGCTGCTCTTGTGGAAGCTTCTTGGAGCATTTGTAGCTGCTCTGGTAATACATGTAGTTTCATGAATTATGTAGGCCTATAATCATTTGGAATGTTGCTTTGGCACCACTGACTTCATGGAGTCATATACCCATCTAGTCTTCTATACTCCTGGCTTAAAATGCTATGGTTTGAAGTGAGTACCTCTTAAACTGTAGAAGACCTCTTCAAGTTCAACGTACTTCTGTGTTAACCAATACTTGCAGGCCTAACCTCCTCCCACTTACCTGACTGCAGTTCCCTCAAGCAGTCTTCAGGTAAATGGAAATAATGTTACACCGTCTTTTTTTCACATTTTTATCCACCGATGCAACAAAAATATTGAAGTATAGTCCTCACTCAACAAACATGAGCTGCCAACTGAATTCCTGTACAGAGTAGTAAGCAAGCATTCTTTCACCAGCCAGTGAACGTCAAAGATGCACAACAAATGTTTCTAAGGTGCGCAGACAAAAAAGTAAAATATCCCCTCCCACTGCATCTTCAATAGGAAATATCACGTCATAAGCATATGAAGTGACTTGGGCCATGACGTGCTGTGCGCATCCACCACACCAAAAGGGTTAATTTTCATCCTAGCTCAATACCATATTTTGTTTAATGCAGCCTCACAATAGAGAATCCTAAAATGCCATTGATTGGAAGGATTTCTTCAATCCAAATGATAACTTGTCACAGAAACCTTAGACGATCCTCGGACTGATATCCGCTTGATAACCAGCTGGATTAATTTAGATTCTTCTGCCTTGGCGTTAAGTCCGTGGACTTTTTTCCCATTGTCATTACCTGGGTATTACTGTCGCCATGGTTACCACTTAATCAATATTCTGGACGTGTCCAGCAAACGGTAGAAGTAATTGCTACAAAATGTCAGACAGTGCGCTTCAATTTGAGACATTGGCATGATTCAAGCGTTGATTATGCTGACCGTGATTTCAATGTTGCACAATAATATACCACACCCTATACCGCAATTATGAAATGAGGAATTCTCTTGTAATTTTTACAGAAGAGGGTATGAGATAATGGGTTATTATCATTAAGTCTGGAAGTGTCATTGTGGAGATGGTTTTTCTGGAAGTTTCGAAGTCATGATTTGCTCCAGGCAAATAAAAGAGGAAAGCCTACCAGGGTTCTGTTTATATCAGTGATTGGAACAGTTGGGGACCACTGTGTGCATGTCTGAGAGGTCAAGGTTTGAGAGACTCAGTTCATACTGCTGAGTAGGAAAATGTTGCCCTGGTAATAGCAAAGATGCACCTTGTGATGATATCGTGTGACAAAACCTGACCCTTGATAGGCCCCTTACATGCACTTTCCTTCACAAATCTGTATTCAGCATCATTGCTAAAAGCAACGTTGTGCTTGTTGTGAAAAGTCACATCTTATAATTCAGTAGGAACCATGACTCTGAATGAAAAAGGACTACAGGAAGACCTCCACGACATTTGAACTTGAATACCTTTCAACAGTTAGCAGTTAGTTTTGCCTTTACCAGTTCCTTGGCTGTCTTTACTTTGATGTCTGTTCAAAGTAGCCTATATCTCAGGTGTTCCAACATTACTGGCGCAACACCTCAACCTGTCTCTCCTTGAAAATATATGTTTGGTTGTTTACAGGTGTATCAGGTGCCAAACACCAGAGTACAACATCAGAAACACTTGTTGATCATTAGCAAAAGCATATTCTTCACGGAGCCATTAACTCTGCTGGTTCAGAGATGTTCAAAATTGTGACTATGGACAGGTGCCTCGCAATGCTCTGAAATGCATTATATGCAGGCAGTTGCGCCGCGGAAAATAGCAAAGGATTCACTGCCAAACACAGCATGAAACACACAATTGTCTGGAAGCCGTTACAGTCCAACTCATTTCACACCAATTGCTTTCCTTGCACATCAAACAGGAGGGAGTTAAAAAAATCTACCAACAATGGCTTCTTTTTGCCAAAGGCTAGAGGATCAATATCAGTTTGCTGTGTTTTTGATGTGGTGAGAATATTGATATCCCACTGTTCTTAAAGACACCATGAGTATTAGTAGCTGCTTTTTGAAATGGGTATAAGAAAGAGTCATTAGTGTACACGACAGGGGATTATCGCACTTTCAGATTTATATCAAAGTGGCTGGCTCTGGGGTGTGGCTGAGATAGGTTGGTTTATATCACCTCCCAAAAGTAACTTTTATGGGCATGAGAACTCCTTCTTGGATAGATCTTCCTTAAGGCAATATGTTCATTTAGTGTCACACCTGGAGAATAGTAGTGTATCTAGCATTAGTGGAGAAGGCTTAGTTGACTTTCTACGTTGACTGATTGGGGTGTTTAAAGCTTTTAAGGGTTGCATGTAAGTGGAAATGCCTCATATGCATTTGGGTACCTTATCAGTTATTTTCAGTGATAAATAGGCTACTTTTGAGAAAAAATTCTCGTTCTCTTTCTCATAAGAGTATCTTTTCTTACCACACTTACTACAAGTGAACTAAGTACTTATCAGGCGATTTTCACTTTGTCGCAAGAAGAAGAAAGATACTGAGTTTATTTCCTTCAACAAGGCAACCAAGAATTCTCGAAGGCATTTGCTGGTATTCATAAAAGTTAAGATTTGCACAGCGAGGTCCAAAGTAAATGTACAAAACTTGAAGTAAAAGCATTTGCTAGCTGTTATGAATATCAGCCATTGTGACGTGTTGATTACTTGTCAGCATCATATAATAAGAAGTCAGATCTGTAGTGCACCCATTTTATGCCATCTAATGCCATGTATGATTTGAATACTAGCCCCATTTGTCCATTCGCTTCCCCACCAGTCGATCTTATCTTGGTCAATGTAGATGGTGATGCTAATCCAATGATTGGCATTTTTTTACACGAGATATCCATTTCCTCTCAGAAGATTGATGTCGCCAAGTCCGGTCTGTCGGATTTTTACGATGGTTGCCGGTGCAGTTGGCAGCGAGCAGGTTGTTTTAAGATGGGAGAACGTCATTTGATTACTTCGTGCAATTGAATAAAGTGATATGGAGAAGATGGTCAGGCGAGAAACGTGGCCCTATTAATCGTTATGCGTGAAGTGTCGCCAGAAAGGCGCCTCTGTGTCCTTAAAGGCGCTGAGAGAGTTTTCTGGTGCAAGTTGGCTCTTAGTAGGCAATTACCAGCTGTAGATTTCCATGTGCTAAAGCCAACAGCACACCAGGCGATAGTGCAAGCAATCTATTCGCCCCCAATCTTCTCGGTAGCCGATTGCAGACTTGGCAAAATCGGCTTTGGTATTGTTAGACATTGGGCGAACATACATCTCTGTGAGAGCATTCCACGCATTTCTGTCCAGCGCCACCTGGCGTCAACAGCTGATTTTGTTCACTGGCAATCAGCTCGCTTGCGACATTGCCTGCTGTGTTGCTGGCTTAAGACCAATGACATGATGGGACTGCCCAGAAAATCAGTGGTATCTGACACAATTCTATCAAAGAAGACTTTGTTGCATGAAATTTGATAAGATCCTTGACTGCCGAAAGGAATCACATAACCGAAGGCAGCAAGAGCTATCTCAAGGCCTGATTATCTCTAAGGCAATTCAACCACTTCATCATCTCATTGGAGGAGATTCGAACCTTTTTGGAGGAAACCTCCATAGCCAGCCAGATTGGTGTCCCCTCTTCATGAAGAATTGGAACATGACTGGCAATTTTGAAAAAAATAACACTGGGAGATGAAGCCATAATGTTTTCATCAACTGGTTCCACTACATAAATTGTTTTTGACTCTTTTTGATGGCATCTTTCAAGAAAAATACCACTTTCTTTGGTGGTGATGATAGGCTATGGGATTTCTTCTCTCAGCACAGATTTTTACTCATCACACACCAAAACACCAGTGCTGCATTCTTCCTGCAGGTTTTCTACCTCTGAATGCTGAGGAAACCTTCACCATGCTAGAGTATCGTAGCATGAGTAAGTAAAAGTGGCATCATCACCTGCCTCTGTAAGCAGACCATCTGAAGTTTGTACACCTGCTAGATAATTGGTTCACTTGTCCTTCAAGGTAAACACTTAAAACATGATAGATTCAATAGCGAGATCTTGGTGGATGAGGATGCATGCTTTCAGCATCTCATTGGAATCTTGCACCTTGTAAAACTGCAGTGATGCAGCCAATGAGAAGCTGATCAATATTGCAGTGGCAAGAAGGCAATTTTGCTTGATTGGAATGTACACAAATGCTGAGGTGTGACCCTGAAATGGTTTGCTGATTCCCACACACAAAAAGCAGATCATACTGCTTCAAAAATCACTGGCTTTGCCCCATGACATAAGTAGCCAAGCAAAGAAAACTGTCTTCAGTTCAGCAAGGTAGTAAAAATTGAGTTGGTGACCCAAGCACCAAATATGGCACTACTGGCTCTAGACATTATTAGGCGAATAAATTCACAGCAGGAGGAAACCAGAGCATCTGGAGAAATCCTGTGCTGTCAAAGAGTCGCCCTCTATCACATGAAGAATGGATCCAACTGGGGATTCAACCCAGAAACTCAGCAGTGATAGGCGCCGCTGTTTCCACTGGACCACTCTGACACAAGTGACAGCCCAGGTTTTTGAAGGAATGAACATGACTTGTTAAGCTTACGAAGCCCTAATTGAAAACATCAAATCCTCATGGAACCTTCACTAAATATTTGATTAAGATTGGAATTGATTCGCTGAGCCAGCATGGATTGATTAATTATATCTTCTACTTCATCAACCTCATGATCTTCCTCCATAAATCATCATCAATGCTTCGGATCCATCCCGACTTTTTCAACCTCATCAGGTGTTTCTTTCCTATTGCACGCTGCTGTTGTATTGATTTCGAAGATCAGTGTTCAGTAACATGTGTGCAAAAAGGAAAGAAACTTCTCTCATTTGTAAATTAAAAAGACAACTGCAGACATCAACAGATGGTATTAAAAAAAGGTTTAAAGGTGATTCCTCTTGGTTTAACATAACTAAGACTAAAGGTCTCCATACTTTTGTGCATTTCACTTGTTTGGCGGTAAATCCTTTGTTATTTTCCATCGCACTGCCTCCATACTGTGGGCATCCAAAAATCACACCGCAATCCACACAAGTGGTGGAGGCCTTACTTCATCTACAACTGAGAAACTTGTAGGCTTCTTGTCTCATTGCACTCTATCATTGGATCGAGTACGCATGTTTTGCGGCTGCATGAACTCAAAATGACATTAAACTAAGCTTGATGACATGTGTATCTGGTCGTCATCGGATCTATTCGGTTTGTGCATTGATACAAAGAAATTCAATAATGATAATGATCCCTGATCGAATTCTGATGAGATGTTGCCATCCTCATCCAACTTCATTACTTATTAAGGCCATGTGATGTGAATGTTATGTTTCTACTTCTTTTTGTCAGGAAAGGCAAGTTAATATTCATGCCACATTTACATGTACTTCAGACAGTGTAGTGTCTGAAGTGCACTTCGACATAGTCCCTTAGAGGCTTGTGCCATCCTGAGTCAAGCTTCTGTGTGCTGTTGCAGCATTTCCCCTTAATACTGGCCTGACATCACCGTGGCCCACACGTGACGCTATCCCCTTTATGCGGGGGTCATCTGAGGTTGCCGCAGCATGGTGAATCCTGGTTCACCACATTAGACTACAGTCCAGCTGCCAAAGCGCACATGACTTGACATTCACATAACTATCTCCACCAGCTTCGTTCCCCTGGATGCGGTGAGCAAAGAAGGCAAAGCAATTTAGGCAGAGTCTCAAATGACAGTTGGAGATTGCACCTCAGACTTCTTTACGCAAGCCAGACCTGAGCTACTGCACCATGGTGGCTCAAACTGCCTCAAGTTGAGAAGATGCAAAGTCTATGATACAATTAATGTGTCATCCTGATGGTGTTATCTGAACTGCTTATTATACCTTGGCCTGACATTGGCTACTTATCAATCCTGAATGCCTGAATCACACAGTCTATAGTAACCCACATCGATTTCTCATTCAATCAATGTGCACAGAAATAGCGTGATTGATTATTTTTCCCATCGTTCAATCTTTTGCCCTGATCCCCTTTGTCTAGAACGTATCGTGTTATATGAGACACTCGTGGGTTAACCCCTTAAGGGGTTGAGGACATTTCGAAACGTGGAAATAAAGCAATAAAGTGATCGAAACATGTGAAAGATCATAAAAAATATGTGATAGTGATGCATTTAAGTCAGAGGACCAATCCATTTCCCAAAGTTACGGATCAAATTTGCCGAAGGTTAACAGCCTCTGGCGATGGAACATGTTCTATTGCCAGAGGCTGTTCTTATCCTAGTGATGTGTTGTCACTGACAGATCCTCAAAGTGAATTTGGCAATATATTTTTTCACTGAAGTAAAGGTTTATTGAAACAAGTTATCATGCCAGAGAAACCTGAGCGTTGAAGCTTTTGAAAAAAGGAGATAAGAGGATTTGTTGTTCAGTGGACTTTGGGGGATTCCCTGTTGACAGCATTAGTCTCACTGGCAATAAATTGGTGTAGTGGTGCCTGAGCCATGCCTCAAAAAATCCATCTGCTTCCCATTCATGATGGCAAGCCACCTACAGAGTGCTCCTAGAACCCAATGGCAAGCTCCACTGAGTTGCTTTTGATGATGTCAATTGGCAGTATTCCTTGAATTCGAAATAAGTTGACGTGGCACATTTACAGACACGTCAGTTGGAAAAAATGCTGAAGATTCATTCTTCAAAGAGAATAATGATCTATGAATTATCTTTGAATTGGGTTGAAAAATTCTCTGATTAAGTCACACTCACCGACTTCTGATCCAGTGTAAAGCATCAAATTTATCTGAGCGAGTCAGCTGCTCACCATCACCAAGTTTTTTCCCCCCAATTGTTCATGGCTCATCTACCAACTTCCTCTTGCTATGATCATATGGTAGCTACATGTGGTCACATTAATATTGCAGACAGTGTGGAGTTGTCATCAGTATATGCTACCCAAGGGAGGCAGAAGATTAATGGCTTTAGCACTGCTTTTTTCATCGTGGATGGAGACTTTTATGTCCTTGGTAATCTCTCGGCTTGGAGAGTGAGTATTTTCAGATCATTCGTGTCATTTGGGAAAACGTGAAAAAAACAACACAAGATTTTGTTGCAATGATGTGGTGCGTGAGTGGAAGAGATTTAGAAAAAAAGTGATTGCAAATTCTATAATATTGGTAACTTGTGAGAACAAATCCATTTATATTATTGATTTCTGGTAAAAATAGCAAAATTCTCTCACTCCTAGTTATCAAGACTGTGCCAAAATACATGTCGTGCTGTAATTTGGAGTCAGCAATACTAGACCCAATATTTTGACAATCATATACTTGATTTTCACAAAGTTTAGGGGTGAGAAAACCCCTTTGTCAATATATTTTCCAATAACTTTCTGGTTCTGCTAATGAGCATGTAACAGAAGTAAATTTGGAAGTTGAACATTACTAGCCATCAAGAGCCACATAGAAAAAGGAGGGCACATTAGTCACTTAACTTGGGTGAGAATGACAAAACAAAGTGAAACAAATGCCTGTGGTCTGACAGGATTACTGTTCAGCACTTCCACTAAGTCCAATATTGGCCACTCTTGCCACCAGCCACTTCCTATTACCATTTCCTGGCCTTTGATGCATCTACTGTCAGCTACCAATACAGTCCCCATAGAATTGCGAACGGGACATATTAAATACTAGCGCATCCACCCTATATCAATATTTGCCTTGGATATGTATTCTGGAGTGTTTGGCGACTTCAGTGGAATATAATAGGGCTACTATAAAGTGAAGGCCCTTGAGTTCCGAGTTCTCTTTGACAAATACTTTTACCCTGAAGAATTTTTATTGATGACTCTCATCATGAGA